>CM077215.1:30947365-31289865 GCA_039654625.1 Rhinogobio ventralis
TGCATGGTGCCCCAGACCGAGTGAGATTGACCGTCATCTTGAACTTCTTCTATTTTCTAATAATTGCGCCAACAGTTGTTGCCTTCTCACCAAGCTGCTTGCCTATTGTCCTGTAGCCCATCCCAGCCTTGTGCAGGTCTACAATTTTATCCCTGATGTCCTTACACAGCTCTCTGGTCTTGGCCATTGTGGAGAGGTTGGAGTCAGGTGTGTGTGAGTATGTGGACAGGTGTCTTTTATACAGGTAACAAGTTCAAACAGGTGCAGTTAATACAGGTAATGAGTGGAGAACAGGAGGGCTTCTTAAAGAAAAACGAATAGGTCTGTGAGAGCCGGAATTCTTACAGGTTGGTAGGTAATCAAATACTTATGTCATGCAATAAAATGCAAATTAATTACTTAAAAATCAGACAATGTGGTTTTCTGGATTTTTGAACAACTGTTTCTCACAGTTGAAGAGTACCTATGATAAAAATTACAGACCTCTAGATGCTTTGTAACCTGCAAAAGCGGCAGTGTATAAAATACTTGTTCTCCCCACTGTATGTATGTATGTATGTGTATATATATGTATGTACATTATATATATATATATATATATATATATATATATATATATATATATATATATATATATATATATATATATATATATATATATATATATATATATATATATATATATATATATATATATATATAGATAGAGAGAGAGAGAGAGAGGAACTAAAAAGAGTGTTACAGACAGACTGAGAAGAGAGGAGCTGCAAAAATGGGAAAATAATGTATTTTTTTAACATTTAAGCATGAAAACCTGATCCGGTAGAGTTAAAAAACTAAATCAAGACTTTGTAAAAGGGCATAATAGATCCTCTCTAAGAATCAGCTTATCAGATGTTTCTCATAAAACCAATTGAAAAAAATAACAATAGTATGACTGTGGTACAGTATTGCTAAAGCATTGGCAATAAAATAAACAAATAAAATAATTAAAGAGAATAAATAAATAAATAAATGAATTATTTAAAAATAAATATTACAATAAAATAAAATAAACTAAACGTATCGTCCACCAGGTGAAAAGTGTGATGACTTGCTAAAACAATAATGTTACACTAATAGATATGAGCAGTAGTAACAGCGATGCTTCCCCAAGCAAACACCACTAATTATCGGAGAAGTAATAATAAAAACATCAGTTCTGCCCTGTGTGACATCATTTCCCTGCTCTTCACTGATACCTCATTTTATTTTCTACTTTATTTTCCCTTGCGCCGCTGCCAAGAAGACCATTAAAACAAGGTCCCGTCTGCCGCTCTGGCCTCTCATCTCACAGGCCGCCGAGGTATATATACGCCGAAAGGAAAAATCCAGAAGCAGAAACGTCTGGAACCACTAATAACGGGGTCCGTGCTGCAATTTCCAGGGGAGGGTTGAACTTAATGAACAATCAAATAAAGGATTTGAAATTACAGACCTTTGGAGGGAAGGAATCTGAGGTTGCCCTTGGTTGTGAGAAATCTCATCGTTCAAAGAGGTTGAGGAGAGGAGCGAGGGGCCTTATGAAGGGACGGACGGGCCGTGTTATTTTACGTGCCTGTGCATTTGGTGTAACATCTTATTATATTCCATAGTGACCATATTTCTAGTCTCTTTCCTGGATTTTGACCATCAATGCCCTAAACGCATAGGGGCCAAGGGGGCTTCATATTCCTTTAAGTTAAACACAATTATTTGAAGTAATTAGTGTGGTGTTTTGCCTCAGTAAATCTGCCTGTTTGATGAGATGACTCAATAATTGATTGACTTTGGGATTGCACAAAGGAACTTTCAGCTTGTGGAGGTTTCACTTCACACACTATTATTAGTTCATGCACTTATTAGTTCATTTTCAGGGGCTATTACTGTATTTGCATGCTAAATGAAGCATGTTTCATGTGCATAATCATGGATATAGTACCTATATATGCCCTAACATTATTGTCACCTGTCAAATCATAAGCTTGTTTAAAATGGCCATATTTTATAGTTTCAATAGCATTTTAATCGATTTATAATATTAGTCAAGAGTTAATAGATAAAAGCCAATATACTTTAACAATATACATTTTATGAGTTGTATGGCTTAATAAGCAGAAATGCCCATTTCTTGTGTGGAAAGTTAAGGTCTTGAATGCTAGAAACCCCTTCAATATCATTCTCATAGTCAATGCAAGTGACAATTATAAGAAACTTCTACATGATGTCTGTACATTTAAAGGGGGCAATACAGCTACTAAATGAAGGAGTGTACTTCTTTTTCACAGAAGCTAATTGGATTAAGGTGTTTTTGTTCAAATATTTCAATGTTACATTTTCATTGTGTTAACCTCACCTTCATCTATCAATATTGTTGACGAATTAATCTTCCTCATGAGTCTCAGTGATATTACTGTGCCTCTAGCGTTATTTAACTCTTTCTCCCTCATTAATTGCAATCCATGTTTTCACTGTTATACGGTAGGGGGCGCTATTACACATCTTCTGAAAGAGTACAGAATCTCCTGATGAAAACACAGGCGAAGAAGACGCAGAAACAAGTGTAAAATAACACAATCATCAACATTAAACAGCATATAAATCAAAACTGCCTAATGTTACTGAATGAGATATTGACCCATTACGAGCTATAGGACTGTGAAGCTTTGGGGTGTTGATGGACTCCATCTACTCCATCTGTGTTTTGATCCTTGTCAAAACACGATTTTCTCAGCTTTTTGTTCAAAATGTTGCTGTTTTTATTAAACTTACCCACATTCAGGTGTTGATTAAAAAATGCATGAAGCTAGAATAAAGTGTTTGTATTTAAAAGCAGAGGCTCTGTTCTTTCTTTTGATATATTGCATGTTTAGATATACATACAACAATATATTCTGGGGGACATGAAAGTTTTGTGTGAACTTAAAAAAAAAAAAACACGCTAGCGGGGAAAGAGTTAATGCAGATGTTCTTTGAGGTTCAGAAAATTTGACATTTGATTTATTAGACAAATTTGAAATATTGCTAATGCATTGCTAAGCACATGCTATTGGTGGTTTCTAGGGTATTTCTAAGTGGTTGCTAGGGTGTTCTGGGTGGTTGCCAGGTGATTTTTTTTTTACTTCTTTTAACTTCCTTTTTTTTTTAAGTTGAAATTTTTTTTAGAACGAGACGCTGAAAAAATGGTTAGACGTGAGCTGTAGCAGCACAGTTCTGGATCAAACCTAGATCATGATTCTCCCATGATTCTGAATAGACAACTAAACATAATAAAGTCATTTACTAGAGGATCTGACAAAATGTTAATTGCTGCAGTCTATTTAAAACGTTTAATTAATCTAAATGAGGTTGGATGAATTTTGTATTAAGTCAAATGTTTAATAGACACCGGTGAATCGTTGTCATTTAGGAATGAGATTGCGTGGGTGTTTGAAACGAGATCGCGATCTTCTAACGACGTCCCTCTAGGTTTGTTTACATTGAACAACAATGGTAAAGTAGCACAGTGGAATGGAAAATGTGTTCTTTTGGCTCTTCCATTCACATGTATTTATTTAGCAGATGTTTTTATCTAAAGCGGCTGACAGGAGAGTGATTCTTCATAAGGAGATGCAGTAAATATGTTACATTCACTCTCAGTTTCTGATTTATATTCATGGGTTTCCCTTGTGTCCATGTAACTTTTGAGTGTTTGACAGCCTGTCTGTCAGTGTATCTTGCTAGTGTTCGGACCGTTGACCTCCTGACCTTTGACCTCCCTAGAGTGTGAAAGCCAGAGTCACTTCCGCCCATCTGAATTCTCTTTATCTCTTCATCGTGTTTTTTCTTCTTGCCTTTCTCTGCCGCTGGGTGCAGGATATCCTTCCCTCCCTTCTGCTTTTCCACTCGTCTGCCGGCTGATGACATTCACATGAGTCTTCAGTGGCGCGAGGAACCGGGGGCGCTGCTTGCTGAATCCTCAGTGTAATTTCTGTGCCACTGGCATCATTTAATGCATTTGTTTTCTGCTTTGAGGTTAATAAAATTACACAAACTGTCTTTGAGGTGGAATTATACAGTTGTACATGAGACGACAAACACACAAACATTCATTTTAGGTTCTGCTCTGTTCAAAACAGTGGCACATTGATGAAAATATATTTTCTGTCCGTTATTAGTTTGTGCTTTTCTTGCACCTTTATTGTTTCTCAATTGTTTTCAATCACTCACCCTTTAATAACGGAATCAGTCCGCACAGTGCCTTTCCATTCAGCTTTGAAATGTTTGTTCTTTGAAATTGTTGTTCAATACGAGTAAGTGGTGCTATTTTGTGCCGTATTCTCAAAAAGTGCCGCATCTCCCCTGCCGATCGCACATTTGGACGTCTTTCACCACAGAGAAATGCTGCTCTTCATTACAGCCATTTGAACAGTGTGTGATCGTTACGACCTGCTGTGTTTGGAGGTGAGATTCAGGTCATATTTTACCCCAAAATCAATCAAATAAAAATGTGACTTATTTTCATGACAGTTAAACACATTTTACTCTAAAATTCCGTTGCAGATGCGTAATGTATGCAGATTATACTTGTCAATTTTATGTAATTCTCATTATTCTCAGTTATTTTCATAATTTTGTATAAAAAATAAATATATAAAATACAAAGATATTACAATTCATTCAAAATTAGATTTAATTAGATTCATTTATTAAATTCTCCAAAATTCGCTGGTCAGAAACCTCCCATCTCCCTTTGAGCTTGACTTTGGTAAAATGTTAATAATAGTATGACACATGCAAGTGTTTTACTATATATATAAAGCCACAATATGAACTGAGGCAACATGGTGTTTATTTAAAAAATCTCCCGAAAAGTAGCATTTTTGAAGATACGAGGTATAAATATAAATATAAAAAAAAAAAAACAATAACTAATAATATGATGAAAACAAAATTAATAAAACTTTAAAATTAAAATGAAAGTGGAAAAAATACTGGCCTGTATATAATCTTAAAGAAAAAAAAAAAAAAAAAAAAAAAAAAAATTATATATATATATATATATATATATATATCTTATATTATATAATTCTTTAAGATTATATACAATGAGAATAATTTTTTCACATTATGGTAATGTGAAATGGGGGTTAAAAGGTGTTTGTCATGAAACTAATGTTAAAAAAAAAAACAAAAAACGGTCACACTTTAGGTTAGGGTCCAGTTCTAAAACTAACTATTAACTACAACTTTTGCCTCAATAAACTCTGAATTAGTGTTTATTTATTGTAAGTACAGTAGTTGTTAAGTTTAGGTATTGGGTGGATTAAGGGATGTAGAATATGATCATGCAGAATAAAGCCCGATCAGACAAACGCGTTTTTGCAGTGAGAGGCGCCTTTTTAAATAGTTTTCTATTGGCAGTGAGCGTTTTGCGCGCTGTTTATGCGCCCCGGGCACCTCGTGTTTTAGCCGCCTGCTGCGCCTCGCATTTTTCTTAACTCTCTAAGCGCCTCAAGTTGAAAAAAATCAACTCTGAGCAGAAAAGCGCCCGACATCATCACATTTTTTTCCATTGTCCAATCGAATGAATGGAGAGGCGGGCCTTCCGTTACGGTGGCAGTTACTTTGATTAGACTGACAGGACAGATGATTTGGGGGTTGCCTAGCAACATTAAAAAAACGTAGCGCACTGCTCTTTTCTAAATTAAAACACGCCAACCTGAAAAAACGCGTTTTGTCTGATCGGGGCCTAAGGCATTAATATGTGCTTTATAAGTACTAATAAACAGCCAATATCCTAGTAATGTGGATGTTAATAACTAGCAACTAGTTAATAGTGAGAATTGGACCCTAAACTAAAGCGTTACCAGAAAAACTAAATCAAATTGGCTTTATTGTCTTTAAGCAAAATATGGGATTGTATTGACTTTGGGGTGAAATATTACCCAAGCATTTCTTGTCAGGTTTGGTGAGATTCACCCATATGTTTGTGTGGGTGTCACGCCGTCAGTTATGAAGCACCTCCAGCCTTCAGATGCAATATGAGCTCCATATGATTTATCATTCCCTACTCTTGGATTATTCACAAACAATCGATCAAAATCCTGTTTAACTAGCAGGTGATTTTCTCTAGCTTTGAGAAAAAACACAAGCCAAAGTTCCCCGAGCTGACGTGCCGCGCACCAAAGTGAGAAATATGGCCACCGAGAAACCTGTCAGGAACATATTTAATAAGGCTCTCACTGATGCTTGATTAATCTTCATAAAATTGATCGTGCTGTCAGAATCTCTGCTCTGAAACGGTGGCCTGCAAACAACAGGCTTTAATATAGAGCGTGAGTGTGTGGATGTGTGTTTTATTTTACAGTTGGTTCTCAGCAGGCCGTCGCTCTTATTGGAGTGCTATTGATTCAAGATTCATTAGAGCCGCAGACTAATTTTGTGCTGAGTAGTGGAGCCCTCGCACTTTGAATATGCATTCATCTGCTCTCTGAAGCTGCACACGCACAGGCCTTTCGCGACAGATGGCGAGGATGCTGTTCGACTTCTGTTCCCAGAGGAAAAGCGTCCACCAGGATTCCAGCGTATTGTGTGTCTTAGTCATAAAGCTGGTCAGTGTTTAATAAAGCACTGGAAGCACTGTTACATCGGCCTGTGCCGATACAGTCATACATCAATATTTCATGATGGTGTTCCCGAGATATTGCATTGATACTTTAGATTTCCAACAGTTCAATAAATGAAGATGCAAAAAGACTTAAAAGGGCATACATTCTAAAACAAAACCTGCTGATGGGTAATTATTTAATCCAGTTATTTGAAGAATACATTTGTGCATTGTTTGGACATGTTGATCAAGTAATTTTGTGTCAATTGAGAAGTTATTTAGGCCACATCTTTGATATTTTATAACCAAGTCAGACTTTAGTTTTCAGTTTTATTGTAAGTATAATGACCTGCAGTTTATACATATTTCTAATTTATTATACATTATTATCATTATTTATTTATTATAATTATGTGTGTAATATTTTATAATATAAATTAATATAATTATAGTTTTCATCATTTTATCATATGTACAATACATGTATAAATATAATGTTATATTATTTATTTTGTATAATTTATTTATTTTTTTATTTTATATTTTAAAATATGTAAATAATTGTGTGTATGTGTGTGTGTATATATATATATCTCTCACACACACACACACACACATTTTTTAGATGTTTTTAGATGATTCTTTTAAATTAGCATATTTATGTTTTTAATTTTACTCTTATCAGGATCATTTCAATAACCGAATAATAACCTTTTCATTGCCATTAAAGTGGAATTACTGAACCTAAACTTTGAGATTTTTGCATCTGAACTCTTAAAATAATTGTATTATATATAAATTAATTTATTATATATCATGTTATTTATATTTATATATTTAGATCAAATGTGTACAGATTCTCAGAAATGTTCATTGTCTGTTAACAAGGCCAATAGATTTCAGAAGTGTTGTAATGGTGACTGACCACTTGTATTATTCGCCCAGTGCTGATAACCTGGAAATAGTGCTCGTTTAATCAGTCTGGCTGAGATCACGAGTCTCAGTTCTCTGAATCTGTTCGGGGTTGAGTTTGGGAGAGAAAAAAAGAAACGCTGATGTTTCTCCTCTGGGGTCGGAGCTCTACACTGATCTCTCGCGTCTCAGCCAGTGAATTAGAGCAGCTTTTTAATTCCTCCCTGGAAGATTTCCTTCTATTTTCATCCTCCCATCAGTTCCCACAATGGCTCCTGGGAGAGCAGTATGGGAATCAATGCACAGGCCTCTTGTCCGGCGCTGGTCAATAGATGAGGAAGGACGGTCTCATCCCATTCATTCCCCACCCCCATTTTCCAGAAAAAACTCATCAATGCAAGGGTCAGCAGGGTCACGAGGACCACCTGGTAAATGGGTCATCCCGGCCATAATCAAAAGAGAGCGCATTACACATTGCTCTTGTTTTTTGTTATCTTCTGCCCATGAATGTTGACCAGCGTCTTCAAATAGCAGATAACGTTTGACATTGACTGCTGTGCTCTATAGTGGTCCTCCACTACAGGTCTACAGATCGATACAGAAACCACGATCAGCACTTCAAACCAGCAGAAAGCGGCGCAGGGAAGTTAAAAGCCAGTGGCCTCGTTAACCACATCTAAGCAGGGTTTGGATTAGCATGTGGAATTTATCCAACGTCTCTGCTTGGTACACAGGCTTTGGTCCAACAAATTACTTAACCTACATTCAGATATTAGTGTGCTCGGAAATTTGCCCTGGTTACCTTGAAGATATCCGACTCAAAGTCACCGGGAGAGGAGAAACGGCCCCACAGACCGGGATCTACTGTTCTTTTGGCTCAGTTACAATTAAAAGAATATTCCAGCTATGTCTGTGGCACGATATTGGGGAGAAAAAATCTGACATTGCAATATTTCTGCAATATACAATTGCATTATTTGTCAAATATCTGTCATACAGAAACACTTTTCACCATCCGATAAATTCCTGAGTCCCTGATTTGAAAAAGTCCTGTGCAACATTATTTTGCATCGCATTACAGAGGTGAAACAGGTGAAAATTATAAGAGACTATCTCTCTTGTTTCATAAAATCCTGCTATAAATTAGTTTGCTATGACTGCATTCATTTTCATAAATGCATTTTCTAACCCGTACAATATCTAGTGTTTTGTTTTTCATAAGCGTGTTTTGAGCGGTAACCACTTTATGCAAACAAATATGCACATACTTGAGTCGCTCGATGAAATGAAAGAGTCTGGATCTAAATGTAAATATGATTTAATCCATATCCTCTAATGAAAATAGCAGCGATGCTCTGAGTTCAGTAATATTCAGTGCTGTGGCTCCGTGCGACCGGCTTCAGGTTAGTCAGGTGCTTCTTGACACACAGGGAATGGAAATGTTCCCTTCGCTTCTTCTCACATTTCAGTCCTGTCACCGGTAGGCCGTGTTCCTCCTGAAATTGAAAGCCATCAGGTACAAACTCTGATTATCTGCTGTGACGTGTAGTTTTTTCCCCCCGTAACAACTTGCATTGCTTCGCCGGCTTTAAAAGCCTTTCAAAAGGGCGCTCGCTTCGATTTATTCATTGCAAATGAATCACTGGTGTTTTTGTAATTAGGTGATGTCAATATCGCGCTGTGTCTCACACGCTTTCTGTTTTGAGTTTTGTCAAAATAATGCTGCAAATGTGGAGAACGCCAAGTGAAGATGTCAAGAGAGATGCATGAATTCATTGTTTGTTTTTCCCTTGTACTTTCCTTTGGACTGATGCTCAGATGTTAGCAGATGCACACAGAATCTGCACTCGAAATGTTTTGACTGCACATCATTTGCAAAGTCTTAAACCCACCCCGGCCCTTGCATGTGCATTTATTAAATATGTTTGTTAATTGTAATTTTGCTTTCATCTATGAATTAGAGTGCTTTGAGCTTGTTAGTATTTAAATAGATTTTTCCTCCAGAATAGGCACAGAATATACGAAAAAGCTCTCTGTTTCCAAATGCTATAATTATGTATGATTATATATAAGCATACATTATTATAGCATTTGTTAATTAAATTTGTCTAAATGTAATTTTAACACATATAAATATGTATGCCCCGAGAGGATGATTGTCATTGCTGTTACAGTAATGAGATTGAGATTTATGTATTTATTTATTTTTTTTAATTACAGTAATGAGTTTTTCGGGGGGCAAATGTGCTTAATTGTCATGATGTCATAATGCAAGAAAACTTAAATCATAAAAATGAAAGCTTCATGCCTTTTTTGTTTAAATTTTCATTCATACATCCTCATATATAGCAAATAATCACATCTAACATACGTTTTTGTATAATATATGTGTATGTGTATATATGCAGGGCTCGACATTAAGCCTGTTCACGTGCTTGTCCTTCGGACAAGTATATCTGTCATTCACTTGTCCAAGTAAAAAATTTGCTTGTGTTGTAAATATAATTTATTCTGAAGCAATATTCTCACCAGTGTTCAATCAGTTTTGACATATTTTAAATCTGCATATTTGTGATATTTTTACCTTTTATAAAGTGCATTTTTTCCATAATCTTATTAAATATAGGCTATGCTTCAGCTTAAATTTTTTATTCTTAATTTTGATCAATGAATTAAGACACTATAGGGCTGTTACCAATCAAATTAAATAATTTACACTGAAAACTGCATTAAATAATGTTATGATATTTTTGAATATACAAATAAGAAATGTTGGAAAGAAAGTTTAAACGTGAAACTAAACCACCAGTAGGTGGCGGCAGGTGACCGTCTTAATGAGTGAGTCATTGAGTCGATTCATTCAAACGGCTGATTCGTTCAAGAATGAGGCAGTCGTTTACGAATCTTTGATTCAACCGATTCATTTAAAACGCTGAATCATTCAGTAACACTGTTGCTGTGAGATGCGTTATGGTTCTGCTGTGATCTTTGTTTGGAATTATTTTCGCTGCTGAAATCAAAAACAGTCAATATTGAATCTAAAATGTAAGTGACTTGATGTTAATTAATTGTTTATGGAACTGTCATATGAAATCAGTGTCACATTTTCAATCGTGATGGTATTCAGGAAAACAGCACTCTTGGTTATATGATGTTGCAACTGTATCATATGATGTTATAAATATAAAAACTCAACCTTGTTACCGTCACACTACGTTATATATTATTATCCACTATCGATCGCCACTTACACTAAATTAATGCAGAATCATTCTTGCATTTTGGTGATTCCCTAGATCTTTTTTGTTTTTTTACATTTTAATCAGGATACATGTCCGGTCGGGCAAGTAAAATTCTCTTTCACTTGCCCCTTCAAAAAATCCACTTATCCCAGACAAGCGTTAATGTATATATATATTAGGGCTGTCAATCAATTACATTTTTTAATCGCGATTAATCGCACACTTATCGTAAAATTAAGCATACGCCATTTATCTCATTAAACACATTCATTTTGTCATCATTTTCTGCATTACTGAACAGGACCACATGGAGACGCCAAAAAAACTCCTAAATCAACCGCTTTGACTTGACTGCATAAACCTACGATTACTAAACACAACGCACACATGACAAAACAAACATTATCCTTCCTGAGTGTGTGTGGAAGCAACGCAAATGTACTGTGTGTCTGTACATGAATGCAGCGTGCGATCAGTGATCGAGTGCGCGCACAAACATTCTGCATCTATAAGAGCTCCGGAGGTCACGTGCCCCATTCTGTTTACAACGGCATTTTGGCAGGCAGGAACAGTCGCCGCCAGCATGAGTTTCAAGGCAGCGGAGTTCACTGCGCACTTTAATTCAAAATACATAGACCTGTACATAGCAAAACTTAATAGATTAAACATAACAGATCCCTATAATGCCCCCCGGGGTGCTTTTCACGTGTATTAATAAATGAACGGATCGCTTTCCTGTCAGGACACCTGTTGCACCAGCTGTGCGCATCTAGCCTAGTTTTGACGAAAATGGGCACTAAGTTACAACTTATGCACTATTAAATATTTTTGCATTGCACCATTAAACTTAGTTGAAGCCTAAATCTACGTATAAACTAAATATTTACGGAAGCCTCCGATCAGGAGTAACATTAACAGATAGAATAGCAGGCAGACTGAACTGCATCAATAAGCTTGTTTCACATGACAGACTTCAATTCTTTAATGCTGACATATACACGTGCTTACATTTTAAGAAAGAAAACATGTGAATAGATTACTGTTAGCGGTTAACACGAACCCGTCCAAAACAGCACCGCTGTGTGCATCTGTCCCATCGGCCCGTGTTGTGCATGTCAAATAAAATGTCATAATCAATAAATGTAATTTCTTTTTTTTTGTTGTTGTTAAAAAAATAGCCTACAGTTTCTGAATGTTATTTATATATAAAAGCACTTAAGTTATTCATAATTAAGTATATATTTAATGGGAACTTATTTTTATCATTAGTTATGTGAGGCAAAAGTAGTTAGAATGAAGAATAAACTGAAATTCATGGCATTTCATCAACTTACTACGATAAAATTATTTCCCCTTTGCTTTCCCCCGCCTGTTCTGGCATCTTGGCGCACAGCAGCCGAAATAATTTTTCGACCACTATACACTCACCTAAAGGATTATTAGGAACACCATACTAATACTGTGTTTGACCCCCTTTCGCCTTCAGATCTGCCTTAATTCTACGTGGCATTGATTCAACAAGGTGCTGAAAGCATTCTTTAGAAATGTTGGCCCATATTGATAGGATAGCATCTTGCAGTTGATGGAGATTTGTGGGATGCACATCCAGGGCACGAAGCTCCCGTTCCACCACATCCCAAAGATGCTCTATTGGGTTGAGATCTGGTGACTGTGGGGGCCATTTTAGTACAGTGAACTCATTGTCATGTTCAAGAAACCAATTTGAAATGATTGGAGCTTTGTGACATGGTGCATTATCCTGCTGGAAGTAGCCATCAGAGGATGGGAACATGGTGGTCATAAAGGGATGGACATGGTCAGAAACAATGCTCAGGTAGGCCGTGGCATTTAAACGATGCCCAATTGGCACTAAGGGGCCTAAAGTGTGCCAAGAAAACATCCCCCACACCATTACACCACCACCACCAGCCTGCACAGTGGTAACAAGGCATGATGGATCCATGTTCTCATTCTGTTTACGCCAAATTCTGACTCTACCATCTGAATGTCTCAACAGAAATCGAGACTCATCAGACCAGGCAACATTTTTCCAGTCTACAACTGTCCAATTTTGGTGAGCTCGTGCAAATTGTAGCCTCTTTTTCCTATTTGTAGTGGAGATGAGTGGTACCCGGTGGGGTCTTCTGCTGTTGTAGCCCATCCGCCTCAAGGTTGTGCGTGTTGTGGCTTCACAAATGCTTTGCTGCATACCTCGGTTGTAACGAGTGGTTATTTCAGTCAAAGTTGCTCTTCTATCAGCTTGAATCAGTCGGCCCATTCTCCTCTGACCTCTAGCATCAACAAGGCATTTTCGCCCACAGGACTGCCGCATACTGGATGTTTTTCCCTTTTCACACCATTCTTTGTAAACTCTAGAAATGGTTGTGCGTGAAAATCCCAGTAACTGAGCAGATTGTGAAATACTCAGACCGGCCCGTCTGGCACCAACAACCATGTCACGCTCAAAATTGCTTAAATCACCTTTCTTTCCCATTCTGACATTCAGTTTGGAGTTCAGGAGATTGTCTTGACCAGGACCACACCCCTAAATGCATTGAAGCAACTGCCATGTGATTGGTTGATTAGATAATTGCATTAATGAGAAATTGAACAGGTGTTCCTAATAATCCTTTAGGTGAGTGTAGATACCAATGCTACAGCCGCTCTAGCGCTCCCCTAATTGCCTGCCAAAATGGCGGAGTTTAGGCTGCGTGACGTCAACCTCCGGAGCTCTATACCAGACTCTCACGCGCTTACTCTACGACACCAAAATTGCGCTCTTTAGAAACAATCGCAGAATACTACAGAGCTCGTGTTTTAAAGCAAAGCACACACTGGAATGAATAATTCACTAAAACGCGATGTGAGTCTCTCTTCTCTCTGATATCTCTGCTGGAATCAGCCTGGCCTTCTTTACATTAGCGCTGTTTTGGACTGTGTGAGTGAATTCGATTATTGGATCACTGAACACTTTCCCAGAGTTTAACGGCTCAAACTGGCCTGATCACAAACAGAGAAGCAGAATCGGGTTAAAGAGTTAGAATGTAAATGTCCTCCTCCCAGGGTTACGGGTGCTTGTAGATGCTCAGTGTGATTGTGATAAACTCCCGACTTCTAAGATCATCTAACTGCGTGACGAAAATTACGTTAATGACGCAGCTTCACGTACTTTTGTAATTTATTTGCGTTACATTATTTTAAAGTTAAGGAATTTTAAATTAACAGCATGCATTAACGTTGAAAACCCTAAATATGTGTGTGTATGTATATTATTTGTCAATCGCTAATTTTTTTAAAACGAATTAATCGCACATTTTTGCCTGTAATTGATCGTGATTAAAAACATTGGAGTTTTAATATTTTTATATTGTAATAATTTCAGTTACAAAATGTATGTATAAACAACTTAAAGACAGTATATTTAAAATGTTTGTTGTAATGGCATCTTTTTATGAATGATCACAGATACTGATGTCTCTATGAAATTGATTTTTAAACATTAATGATAGACATTCAACATTACAGTATAATTGAAAGCTATCAATTTGATCATTTATTAGACTTTAAAAAATAACAGCTTTTAATTTAAGTGAAATTAAAACAATCTTCACATAACCCCATTATAATAAATGTCATATTTAGTACCTGTGGCCTTCCTGCCTGTTAGACATATACAGAAATTCTGTGTGTTATTGTTCGTTTGGGCACGAAAGAGAACTCCTCTTTCTGAGCGTTGTGTGTGTGTCACATAGACAGGACATTCACAGACAGTGCGTTCTCTTTTGTTGCGCTTGAATGGTTTAAAAGCATTTGCATGTATAAGAGCGTGGTCATATAATGTAACGCTAGCCAAAGGATAATAGAAAAAAAAAAAAGTTGTGAATGCAGATTCTGTCTAGGATTCGGTCAGGTTCCATTTACATAATCTTCTCTATTACACTCTATATTATGACATTTATTTCATAATCATCATCATCATCATCATCATCATCATCATCATCATCATCACCACCACCACCATGCATATTTACCACAATCTTACTCACTAAGACTCAGGAATCTTTAAAAGTAGATCTGTTGTCTTTCTGCATGTTTCCCAAAGTTAGATCAGTTAGTCAGCGTGTGTGTTCTCACCTGGCCCCAAATAGATGCGTGTGATGCAATTGTCAATAGCTTAAGACTTTTGTCTAACTGTGTTAAAGACACCACTGTGCATAACTAACCTCAGATCACATGCTGTAAATGCATGAAAGGTTTAAATTCACTCATTGTATAATTCACCCATTCTCATCGCCCTCTTCTATCCCACGCTAGAAGAGCTTCGCTTTCCCACCATCCGAGCACTGAAGTTGAGCTGTAACTCTCTCCCGCTGAAACAGAATCAATCCTCCGGTCTATTTTCCCCCAGCGGCCGCTGGCTTCCCTTCAGAGAGAGTTCAGAGAGCGATAGATGAATAATCCAGCCGCTATGATCCATCGCACAGGCAGATAGCAGAAGAAAGATTGGCTCATGTCTGTCGAGTGGGCCGCACAAGCAGATTTGTCTCCTTCAGAATTAATATACTGTTCAAACGCAAACGCGCTGTGACAGGTTGAAGACCGAGCATCTCGGTGGATCTCGCTGCATCTGTGGCTTCGCTATAGGACGGGCATTATTCAGAGGTCTGACGGTCTTTTGGTCTCAAAGAGCTGCAAGATATAATGAAAGAATAACTCTATATACAGCATATGATGAATATAAGAAGCAGAGCTTTCCAGCTCATGCAGAAATGCAGTAATTATGTCATGTGATCTTTTAAGATAAAGACATTTGTAATGCTGTTCCTCATTGTTTCTCTGTATGCGCTGCAGTGTTGCCCTGTTTTTGAGCAGTTTACACATGGCAGATGGAGAGGTTTCACTACGCCAGGAGAGGCTTTTGTAGGTGGGAGACCCTTCAGGTCAGATTGCGCTGACCGCTGCGTTCTGCCAGCAGACAGGTTTCATGTGGAGCCAGACATTCTGCTGTCTGACCGCTCCAGCAATAAAACCCGAGACAAATGTCCATACTCGACAGAAAGATAGCCTTTCAGTGCTTTAATGTTGTCTGTGTCTGTGACCATTGTTGTAACTGTAGTGTTAAAGTTCGAATGAGAATGTCTTAAAGGAGACTGTCAGGAAGTGCATATTTTAACTATAAATGTATGCATTTTCAAGAAAGTTACGCACATTTTCCCCATAATTTGCATTGCTAAAATGCTACATAAATCCCATTGTCATAGCTGTATTGTGAAAACAATAATAGTAATTGTAAAATTATAATTTTATGTCAGTTATATATATATTGTCTATGTTTAATTTTAATGCATATACAAATGTGTGTATGAACAGTAACTTTCATTACTGTATTTACCTAAAATTAAATCCATCCATCCATCCATCCATCCATCCATCCATCCATCCATCCATCCATCCATCCATCCATCCATCCATCCATCCATCCATCCATCCATCCATCCATCCATCCATCCATCCATCCATCCATCCATCCATCCATCCATCCATCCATCCATCCCAAAAATGGTTTTGAAGGTTAAAAAACCTTCAAAATAATGTATGATTTGTTTGTTCGAGTTAAAGTTTTCTGAAGGTTCCTAAACAAAATCACCTAGTTGGGTGCACACCAAGTCAAAACCAAATATCTATAGGAAAAATATATTCAACTTTTTCTCATGATACCACAATTGTTTGATTTATGAAACAGACAGCCTATGTATTTAGACCTACTGTACCGCACACATCTAATATAATGTTACACATCAGATGCTTTTCCCCAACAGTTAACCAAACGTTCACATAAGACATAACAGATGATGTTTGCGTGAATACTCGCCAGGACAGATATTTTGAAATACTGTAATTCTGTGCATGTATGTATATCGGGATCGCACGCTGTCTGAGGTGTCTTTGTGCACACGCGTCGGATCTGTCAGTCAGCGCGAGTAACATCATTTTCACGGACATATTTTTCAAAGGAAAGGTACTCCTCTCAGAAAATGTACAAGTAAAGATACTTTTAGATGTTTAATGGCTATTTGGAGCATTGGGATCGCTAAACAAGGGCTTAATGAACTCATTTTTGTGAAATTATATTAATATTTTTTTTTACTTGTTTTGCCTGTAGCTCTAAATTATCCTGTGCGCATTCAGACTCCTTTTGCCAGCACGGGTCACATTATATATGTACACACACACACACAACCACCCACCCACACCTATCTATTTATTAGAAATGCAAAATGTGCTTATTGTCATTACGTCAGTAGTCACATTGAAAAAATTCTTAAACATGAAATGGGCATAATTCGGTATGTATAATTTGGTAGGCATTTCAATATTGCTTTTGGAGTGAAATATGAGTCAGACATGTCTTTGTGAGATTCACGGACTGTGTGTGTGCGTGTGTGTGTCTGTGTGTGTGTTTGTCTGTGTTTACCAGGGAGAAATTTAACTTGTCAGTGTTGTGGCCAGGCAGTCTGGGACAATCAGAAGTCAATGACACCGTGTTATCAACGTCTCACTGTTATTGATTCCCGCTTCCCTCCGGGTACCTGCTGCAGTCGACACTATCAAAGCGCCATTGTCAATCTGTGCCACATCTATGAATCGGGCTGCTGCTGCCCGCTGATAATCCTTCTGGAAATCAGGAGGCGTGGGGAAGATATCTAGTCCTTATACTCATTAACATATGGCTGAGCTCGCTCATGTTTCACATTCAGACGGTACTAGCAGGTTTAAATGTGCTTGTCAGTTCAGTGTTTAATGTAGTGCTTGAGTTGCCAGTGGTGCAATTGTATTTATTTTTAGTGATGATAGTCACAAGGACTACTTCTATTCTCACATACTATTTTGGACAGATTATGTGAATTGTAATGAAGAGTTGAACCTCCGCTGGGAGAATGAGGTGGGCGGAGATATGCCTGTAATGACATACTGGGAAGACAGAGATGTACATCAAGTCTGATCGAAGTCAACTGTTTGTGATTGGATTTTCAATATGATTTGGCTCTTCGTTCCCTCCTCTTGTGTGTGTGTGTGTGTGTGTTATTAAAGGCACTTTCAATGGCCAATGTCAATGTCAAGTCAAGTCACCTTTGTCAAGCCAACATACTGATCTACTATTTAATCATCTTCTTCTTCTTCTTCTGAGACTAAATTTTAAACAGTATCAGTATAGAAAAGATATAGCTTTAAAGATATATAGCCTAAGAGGTTAGGGCTAGAGGTTAGAGGTTAGGGCTTTAAAGCTACAACCACCAAACTCAGCTCAGACATTCAGACTGGCGTTGCTATATCTTTTCTAACTGATCCGATTTAGGATTTTCATCAAACGATCAATCAAAACTATGAAAAATCCCATAGACTTTTCACTTTCAAAGTTTGAAAGTTTTATAAGCTTTAAATTTAGTGGTGGAAAGAGAAAGACAGAAATACATTTCTAGCATGAATGAACATGTTTTAACACCATTGCTAGTTTGAATGAGCATATTGCTAGCATGTTTAAGCACATTGCTAGCATGATGTTTTAACACCATTGCTAGCTTGAATTAGCATATTGCTAGCATGATTTAGCATGTTGTTAGCATGAATTAGAATCCGACAGCTAGCATGCCGATATGTCGTCGAATTGAAACTTGTTAAAGCACTAAAGTATTATAGACATAACATTATGACTTTCTGTAAAGCTGCTTGGAAGCTATATGGATATATATACAAATACTATTTACTTGATTTGATGCATGGTCTACTTAGAGACAGGATTCGGACATCAATGGATATTCTAGTTGTTTCAGTATATTTTGTAGAAACTCAGGTAGACTCCACCTACCTCTTTTCTCATACACTATATTGCCAAAAGTTTTGGGACGCCTGCCTTTACATGCACATGAACTTTAATGACATCCCATTCTTAATCTGTAGGGTTTAATATGGAGTCGGCCCACCCTTTGCAGCTAAAACAGCTTTAGCTTTCAGACTTTAAACAGCCATGGGTCAGATTTTCCGCCATAGTAAAAAGCTTATTAGTTACGAAAACAATTATTTATTTTTGCTTATTTTTATTTTTTTTGTAAGTGTTGTTAGTTTCATTTAGTTTTAGTTTTTCATTTATTATGATTTTTACATTTTTTATTTCAGTTTACAAAAATGTTTTTTGACCAGTAGTTTTAGTCTTAGTTTCAGTTTTCTTTTACGAAAATAACCTTGGTGCATGCCAGTCAAGTTCCTCCACACCAAACTCGCTTTGTGCACTGGTGTACAGTCATGTTGGAACAGGAAGGGGCCGTCCCCAAACTGTTCTCACAAAGTTGGGAGCATGAAATTGTCCAAAACGTCTTGGTATGCTGAAGCATCAAGAGTTCCTTTTACTGGAACTAAGGGGCCAAGCCCAACCCCTGAAAAACAACCCCACCCCATAATCCCCCCTCCACCAAACTTTACACTTGAAACAATGCAGTCAGGCAAGTACCGTTCTCCTGGCAACTGCCAAACCCAGACTCGTCCATGGGATTGGCAGACAGAGAAGCGTGTTTGGTCACTCCAGAGAACACGTCTCCACTCCAGTCGTGCTTTACCCCACTGCATCCCACGCTTTGCATTGCTCTTGGTGATGTAAGGCTTGGATGAGCTGCTCGGCCATGGAAACCCATTCCATGAAGCTCTCTACACACTGTTCTTGAGCTCATCTGAAGACCACACGAAGTATGGAGGTCTGTAGCTATTGACTCTGCAGAAACTTCTGTGCACTTTGTTATAATACCACTAACAGTTGAGCGTGGAATATTTAGTAGTGAGGAAATTACACGAATGGACTTATTGCACAGGTGGCAACCTGTCACGGTACCACGCATGAAATCACTGAGCTCCTGAGAGCGACCCATTCTTTCTTTGCTTGATTTTAGACACCTGTGACCATGGAAGTGATTGAACGCCTGAATTCAATGATTTGGAGGGGTGTCCCAATACTTTTGGCAATATAGTGTAAGTGATATTGTTGGTATGTATTTATACCGTAGACAAACGTAGTGAAGCCTGGTTACTGCTATCCACAGTGTTTTTCTTGTGAAGGTTAAAGCAGCTCATGATGCTCGTGTTCAGTGCTGTGTTGGGTCTCCGGCATGACTCATGAAAGGGCTTTAAGTTGTGTGGTTGAATGCACCATCACCAACTCTCTCTTTAAGTTAATACATTAACATTTTATTATGACTACCCCTGGCAATCCGGGCATCATTAGCAATACCCATGCCTGAAGGCAAGGTTACACTAAATAGCTTTCCTCCCACTTTATCAGCAGTGTTCATGACAGCCGTATTAGTAAATATGCAAAGCCTCCTTCACACTGGAGCCACGAGAACATCTGAAGGTCATCGCTGGTCTACTGACACACTGCTCTGTTTCACAAATACAGCTGGATTATTATATACCACGATAACCGTGTATATTTGATATAAAATCACAATATTTTTTTATTTGTATAGGAAATTCAGTCAAAAAAAACAGATGGAGGCAAAACAATTGATTTGATTGTTTAAAACTTTAAAGTTGAAAACAAAAGACTCAAACCATAATCCATATAAATATGATTAAATGTGCTGTAAGGCCGATACATTCAGGCTTGTGACAGCACATCAGAATTGTTGGTAAGACTTTATAATAAGGTCCAATTTGTTAACATTAATTAATGCATGAGGCATCATGAACTAACAATCACTAGTTTTTAAAGCATTTGTAATCTAGGTTTGTGTTAATTTATAAATATTTTTTACTTCATGTTTGTTCATGATTTGTAATATTACAAATGTTTATGTAGAAATTAACATTTAACCAAGATTTAAAAAAAAATGTTCTAAAGGTATTTATTAAATTTTAGTGTGTTTGTGTCCAGTGACATTGTCTATGGGCCCTATCACACACCCGGCGCAATGCGGCGCCAGGCGCAACGCAAGTGTTATTTGTTAGTTTGCTGGACTGCGTCGGGCTGAAACTAACAAAAAACACCTGGCCTACATGTCATATGCTCAGGGATCTTTGGTGGAATCCAGCTTGTCCCGTAGATGGTCTGCTTGTACACTTAAACCTTGCGCACGAGCAGATCCGTTTGCTCGCTAGAGAAGCGTTCAGTAATAATAAAGTAAAGTAAAAAGTAAAGTTCAGTAAAAATCCATATAAATAGCGAATCCGCCATGGGGTGAGCGCCATTTAAAGGGAATGGGAGATGAGACTCTGATTTGTTTATTGCACGTTACACCCAAAACACACCCATGACTCATTAAGAGACTAGGGACAACCCTTTTGGACCATGTGCCTGGCGCGCCACCCGTCGTTAAACTAGCAAAAGTGGATTCGGACACGCCTTAAGTGCTCCTGCGCTGTGCGCTTTAGACCATGTGCTCAGATCCTTAAAATAGGGCCCTGTATGTAGATTGAGGCAACACCACAATTTGGCACATGAATAAAGTAAATGGTTAACATTAAGATTAATAACTGCTAAAAAAATGATTGTTCTTTGGTAATTCATGGTACAGGCTAAAGAAAATTATTTCATTAGTGTGCCAAGTTGCACAGTCGATGATTACCAGACAATTTAATTCTTTTTTTTTTCTTTTTTTTTTTTTTTATAAAATAAAAAATATAATTAAATATAAATTAAAAATTATATATAAATCAGAGTTATTATCGTTAACTAAAACTATGAAAAACAAATCTGTTAATTAAAAAAAACTGAAATAAATTAAAATATAAACATTAGTTGAAAAATAAAAACAAATGTTGCCTTGGCAATAAACTGAAATAAGTTGAAGTTGAAGAAATAAAATTATTAACTGGAAATAAATTAAACAAAACTAAACAAAAAACTGAAATAAAAATACATTAAACCTAAATAGCATTATTAAAACAACAACAACAAAAACTAATAAAATGACAAAAGCACAAAAAAACAAACTAAAATTAACACGAAAACTAAAAATATATAAATAGAAGCTAATTCAAAATAATAATAAAACTAAAATAAAAACATGTGTATATATATACAGCATTACAGCATTTTTATATATATATAATTTTTATTTATTTTTTTTCATTTTTATTTAAAAAATACTATTAAATTGTCTGGTAATCATCCAATGTGCAAATTGGCACATGAATGAAACAATTTTCTTTCGGCATCATGAACTACCAATATTTTTACAGCAGTTTTTCTTAATGTTAGCCATTTATTTTATTTATGTGCCAAGTTGTGGTGTTTCCTCAATCTACAGTCACAATGTCACTGGACACATATAGGACGATACTTAAGATCTGAATCACACTCATTATAGTCAATCAATCTGACAGACTGTGGCACGGTTAGCAGTGAACACTAGTAGTCAGATTTTTTGTCACATAAACCATAAAGCAGAATCTCTTCCTCACATTTCTACCTCTGCACGCCTCATCATATGTGATTTGTCGGTGCGCGAAGCCTCGTTGCAGAGAGAAGGAAGTGTTGGCGAAGACTCTCACCTTTTCTTCAGTAACTGCTCATTACAGACTGCTCATTACTAACAACTGAGGCTGCCAAACATCTAGAAATCTAATGAGATCTCTCTTTTTTTTCCTGCAATTTGCATTTAGACTTTCGTTCTGTTAATTTGTCTTGACTTTACTCTTCTGTGATCTTTTTATTCAGTATGGAAATTGCCTAATATGTGTATGTTCTTCATACACATAGTAAGTAACACTTTATAGTTACGCATTAACTAACAATGAACAATGTATTTGTACAGCATTTATTAACCTTAGTCAATAAAAATATGCATGTTAGTTCACAGTGCATTAACCAATTTTAACAGATATAACTGTTACTTTTAATAATGTATTAGTAAATGTTGAACTTAAAAGTAACTAAGAAGTGTTGTTCATTGTTAGTTCATGTTAACAGTATTGTAAAGTGTTACCAAACAATCACAGCGATGCCATTTGTAGGCCTGTTTCATGAGAATTTCCAACACATGTCATTAATGCACAAGCACACAGATGCATTAGTCTGTAGCCCTTACGACAAACATTAATATTTCACAGAACAGGTGTCAATATTATGCCCCGTCTTCGGTTTCCAACACGCCGGCGTTCTTGGCCGCGGTTCGAGCCCCATGGAAGCACCGGGAACAGATGCCCGTCAGCAGTCTCGCTCTTCCCCAGCAGCTGGCTCTGGGATCCTGCGTCCGCTCACCAACTGTGTAGGACCCTGCTGCTCTCGCGCACACATAATCTCGACTGACAGTGATAAACACACACGCTTGACTGATAAACACGAGGAAAGAGCAGTGTGGGATACCTCTCTGAAGGTCAGTCAGTCAGGCTTGAGTTCTGGTTCTTCTTAATTGCCTGTAGTAGTTCTTCGCTGAAGGATAGACCTCTCCAGATCTTTTATTTCATTGCTTTTAGGAGATGTTTTGACATCTTTTCAAAGCGAGCGGTGCACTCCAGGGGTCAGTGTTGGGCCCGTTGCATCTTTATTGCATTTTCACATCCAGTCATGCTCTCCCTCTAATTACCCCACTGTGGTCGGTGAGATTTTTTTAAACGTTTTTGAAAGAAGTCTCTTCTGCTCACCAAGGCTGCATTTATTGGATCAATAATACAGTAAAAATAGTGAAATATTATTACAATTTAAAATAACTGTTTTCTATGTGAATATATTGTAAAGTGTAATTTATTCCTGTGATCAAAGCTGAATTTATCATCATTCCTCCAGTCTTCAGTGTCACATGATCCTTCAGAAATCATTCTGATATGATGATTTTCTGCTTCTTATTTTTGTGGAAACCGTGATTAATTTTATTTAAGGATTCTTTGATGAATAGAAAAGAACAGATCTTACAAATCTTTTGATCAATTTAATGCATCCTTGCAGAATAAAAATATCTTACCCTTAACTTTTGAATGGTAGTTTATCACGGTTTCCACAAAAAATATTCTGCAGCACAACTGTTTTCAACATTGATAATAATCATAAATGTTTCTTGAGCAGCGAATCATCATATTAGAATGATTTCTGAAGGATCATGTGACACTGAAGACTGGAGTAATGATGCTGAAAATTCAGCTTTGATCACAGGAATAAATTAAATTTTTAAATATTTAAAAATTAAAAAACAATTATTTTAAATTGTATTAACATTTCATAATATTACTGTTTTTATTGCATTTTTTTAAATTAAATAACTGCAGACTTGGTGAGCAGAAGAGACTTCTTTCAAAAACATTACAACAACCTTTGAGTGGTAATGTGTGTGTTTGAGCATCAATATCAATACCAATATCATCAATATCAATGTTTGTTGATGCCTCATTTGCTGGTTTGAGTGTCTATTAAAGCGATGCATGTGGACAGTCTACTAGGAGCGCGCACCTCTTTGATTAAATTCAAGAGTGGCGCATTATTTGTTTATCTTCGTCTCATTACTCACCGTATGCAAATGAAGAGCGTGGCAGATACATAAAAATATATTTAATGGTTGTGTATGACAGTGCAGTTAATCTTAATGACCTAATGACTGCATTACCATTTTGTATCTGCCAGGCTGAGCTTGATTTGTGGTTGCTCTCGATTGCTGGATGGATATGAGCTCAGTGTAACATCAGAACCTCTGAAGAACCCAGGTGGGTTCATGGAGTACTAAACATCACGCCTCCTAGCCCATAAATCTTCATGTATTGGACAGAAGTGGGAAAGGGAATATACACGCGGATCTGGATCGCTTTCTTGGGTCTAGACTGTTAAATCTGTTTCAGTGTACGTTTTAGGATGTAGATACCAAAAATAGGCAATAGTAAGGTATTCTGTTTCAGCTTATTACTTTTAAAGAAAGGTAACATATTTAAAGTTTCTTTGTTTTAAGTTAAAGTATGACTCTTGTAAGAGTCATTTCTTCTTCATTTGGACTGCACTGGTCATGCTGCAAGTTTATTTTTGGGTGCAATCACTGAGGCCAAAGTAATGAAAAGAAGTATCTTTTTGACAAGAAGTGTCGTGAAACATACGACACAACCAATGTAGTCCATTTCCTGAATGAATGACTCTTATGAGCCAGTTCTTTACAGTGACTCAAACACATACCGAGCAACCAGTGTAGTTCAGCTCCCAAACAAATTACTCCTGTGAACCTGTTGTTTTTAGTGAATACTTTGCAGTCGGTGTAGATTGTTTCTCGAATGAATGACTCTTTATGAGCGACTGAATCAAAACATGTAGCGCAAGTTGTGCAACCAGTGTAGTCTGACTCCTGAACGAATGATTCCTGTGAACTGATACATTACACCCAGTGTAGTCTGACTCCTGAACAAATGATTCCTATGAACTGATACATTGAAACCAGTGTAGTCAACCTGACTTCTGACTCCTGAACAAATGATTCCTATGAACTGATACATTACACCCAGTGTAGTCTGACTCCTGAACAAATGATTCCTATGAACTGATACATTGAAACCAGTGTAGTCAACCTGACTTCTGACTCCTGAACAAATGATTCCTATGAACTGATACATTACACCCAGTGTAGTCTGACTCCTGAACAAATGATTCCTGTGAACTGATACATTACACCCAGTGTAGTCTGATTCCTAATTGAATGACTCTTTATGAGCCAACTTTTCCTAGTAAATCAAAAACGTGTAGTGTAACCTTTGTAGTCCAATTCCCAAATGAACAGCTCTCACAAACTGGTTCTGTTTAGTGAATCAAACACGCACAACTGTGTCTTAAATCATTATAGTTACTTACTGGTTGTTTAAATGACAGCTGTGTGTTGTTAAAGACGAGTAGTTATTTCTAAATGAATTAAATATGCTTGCACATTTAGTATTATGTTATACAGTACTGTGCAAAAGTCTTAGGCACGTTGGTATTTTACTGTAGTGTGTCAGTAGGAAATATCAGTTTACATTTCCAAACATTCATTTTGGAGTCTGACAGCAGCCGGTCTGATCTGATCTCACCATCATCGAGTCAGAAAAAAGAAAAAAGACTAAATCCAGAAGAACTGAGGCAACGTCTCCCAGACACTTGAGGAAACCTTCCTGCAAAACTACATGAATAGGTGTAGGAACAGATGCAGGTGACAAAAGCCATTTAAACGCCAAGGGTGGTCACCCCAAATATCCATTTGATTTAGTTAATAGAAGTTAATTCATAAATAAAAGCTATTTATGTTATTATTTTTGACAGCATTCTCACTTTTAAGCATTCTGACAAGTGCCTAAACTTTTCACAGTACTGTAGTTTTGCAGGAAGGTTTCCTCAAGTGTCTGGGAGACGTTGCCTCAGTTCTTCTGGATTTAGTCTGTCTCAGTTTTTTCTGTTTCTTCATGTAATCACAGACAGACTCCATGATGGTGAGATCAGATCAGACCGGCTGCTGTCAGACTTCTTGTGCATAAAAAAAAAAAAAAATCTCACTGGATTATTACAATTAATTGCAAAATGAATGTTTGGAAATGTAAACTGATATTTCCTACTGACACACTACAGTAAAAGATATAAATAACTGGCTAAAAACATTAGTGTGAAAATACCAACGTGCCTAAGACTTTTACACAGTACTGTATATTCAGTCAATAGATTGCATTTATGCCACCTATAAAAAGATGATTTATTTATTTCAATTTAGCAGTAAAACTGCATTTCTTATTTCCAAATATTTATTTATACATAAAAGAATCAGTAATGGAACGGAATCATTAAGAAGAATCAGAGAACCGTTAAATTCCTTATGATTCACATTCTAAAATGATTCAGTTCCAGTATTTGTTAAAAACCGGAACCGATTCTTTGTGAGAGAGTTCTTATTAATTCCAAACCCTAATCAGAAATCAGAAGAATTAAATGTCTTTCATTATACTTTTTCACATTTGTGTAAATTCACATTTTCTGCTCTCCGGAAGATTTGATAAATCTGAAGACGGAGGCTCCGTGCCAGGGTTTGTTTGCCCACGTCTCCAGCTCCTCGTAGCAAATGAGATCATTTGTCTTGTTGAGATGGCTCTGCGTACACCCTTGTGGAAAATTAATTAACGTACTTTGTCTCCTTTTCTTTTCTGTGTTTGGTGTCGCTCCCCTCCCTCCCACTTAGACGTGGAGTCCATTGATTCATTTCTCTGGCTCTTGTCTCGGCTGACGGTTCGTGTCAGCGGCTCACAAAATCAGTGAATTCCAGAGTGTTTTCGGCGGTGTCGAGGGCGCGTTAAAACAGCCTCGGTGTCACGCTTCCGTAGGCACTGCGGCAGCCGTGTTCCCCCTCCTCTCAGTGCACTTCGGTCTGCGATGGGAAATAAATGGGGCTCCTCGATGTGAACATGCATTAGACGTGCCATGATGGACTGCACTGGCGGTGTCTGTAAAGTCTCTTTACGGCCGTACTGTGTGCCGGAGGGTGATATCGGCTCGGCTGTATACTGTTATGTTTCTCGCATTAATTTCTATGACTTTGGGGCAATAGTTTATTTTCTGCGGAACGTCGAGGTCTAGGTTTAATTGTGTGTGGTTGCTTATTATAACCACAGGCTCAGATCAGTCATGATTAAAGTCAACATAACATCAACATTGACCCCATTACCTTTCTTAATTCACTTCCTGGTCTACGATTCAGTCTTGGATGTTGGATTTTCCTGTACCTCTTCATATACTGTATGTGACTTCCCTCATAACTCCTGAGAACCTGTTAGTTTTAGTGAATTAAGGCATACATTGCAACCAGTGTGGATTGTTTCTTGAAGTAATGACACTTTATGAGCCGACTCAGTTTAGTGAATCAAAAACATGCAGCGCAACCAGTGTGGTCTGACTCCTGAACAAATGATTCCTATGAACTAATTGTTTTTAGTGAAATTTTCGTGAACACATACAGCTTAAAACTAACTGTGAGACTAAAAAATTAATTCTAGTTACTCACTGGTTGCTCAAATAGTATTTTATAAAAATAGATTAACTAAACTTTGACGTGATGCATTTGAGTTGCATTTAGTTTTTTTGCGTTTAATTGTTTTTGATCCAGCATATGCTGGTTCATTTTTAGTAGTTTAAGCCTTTTAATTGATTTATTTTTATTTATTAAAAATTTCGTGACTTGCTCATTTAGGATTGCGAACATGCATGCAAAGTTTCGACACAAAGTTTCACACATATCTATTGTGATTACATTTGTGGGTCAAATTTAAAGAAATTTACACTACATGTCATACAGTTCATGCATATTAATTTAGTTCGGAATCAAACCCATGATATCTCTCTCTCTCTCTCTCTCTCTCTCTCTCTCTCTATATATATATATATATATATATATAGTTTTTTTAATTTAATATGACAATACTTCTGACAAAATGTAGCATTATAGGAGCAAAATGGGAAAAAATGTATTCATGTTGGCATTAAACCACATAGGGCTGGTCAGAATACCATTTTTTGAGGAGGGAGGGGGCTGAACATATTCTTCTCACTAATAAAGGCAGGAATCTGGAGAAGCGGCGCACCTCACGCGTGCAGGGCTTATATGCTCCGCGAACGGACACTGCACTAGTGATATAAAACACACAGGTCTGTTACGGCCCAGTAACAAGCTCGTACATTTCGCAGTAAATTCATTTAGATTGATAATAACGGGTAATATTAGGCTTGCTGCGACAGTCTGTGTTACCGGTGTTCAGGCACAACACCGGTTACATCACTTGCCCACCGCGGCACCGCCCCCACCATCGTTTTGGTATTTTATAGTAGTAAAAATCATTTAGTTCAGTTAAAAAACAGATTTGTCATTGTACTGTTTTGTTGTTGTGTTTCTCATTAAGAATAATAGGCCAATGAACCCACCATTCAAGCAACCCGCCCCTGAATTGGCGCTAATTCTAAACCGAAAGTAAAATGCGCAGGGCCGCACTGTCATTCGTTCACGGCCGCACAGTGCACAAGCACTGTAATGTGACGGTAAGGGAAAATTTTCTCACCGCCACAACCCTAACGAGTAAAAAGGCTAATACGTTTTGATTCTATTATTCTATTTTCCACAATGTCAAACGAATGCAGCTTAACCCAAAATACAAGCTCAGGCATGTGCTTCTTCCATATAAGCTCGTGCAGTTGTGCGCTCTAGACAGAGAATACTCCGTTGCAGGGAACACTAAGAAGAAGCAAAAGTATAACGAGGTTGGGTTTCTATTCAACTTTCCATCCTATTAAAAACGGCTTGGATATAAGATAATTGTAAAAAAAAAAAGAGTGTTGTATTTTGCCAGATTTTATGAGAACCGTTTCAAGGGGGATGCCGGGTTTGCGAGAAAAAGAAAAAAAAACACGAATATTTGAATCCCAAAATTGAAAATCGAATACCAACCCACCAAACGAATATTCGAATATTCTGGTCCAGCCCTAAAAGCACACTAGTGTATACTTATCTAGAAACTACTTAATAATAATGAAATAATAATAATAGTGATGGTTACAGTTGGCTGAGGCTGTGAAGGTGACTCAAGAAAGTCATTCCTATAATAAAGTATTCCTCTTTTTTAGCAACCGGTGAGTTGTAGATAAATATAGAAGCCCGGAGCCCGGTGCATTCAGACGTAACAGACGACCTGTTTAATCACTCCACCTGTGCAGGTCTGCCTGTCTGGAGAATCAAACCCATAAATAGAGCAGGACCTTCTCTCGGCATGACAGGAAGTGTTGGCGTGCAGCGAGCGACTGCTGATGGCTAAGTGGCTGTCAGAATGGTGACCATCATGCCTCTGTGATTTGGGGGTCCATCTGGTTATGGGGCGCCCCCTCAGGTGAGCAACAAATGGGACCCCAGATGGTGGTTCCCTCTCCCCGTGTGCAGCCGTATCCTGGTCCAGTGTAGCACAAATGACCTCTTCCTCTTTCTGTCTGATACAGATTTCTGGATTAAATCCTTGGAAAGGGATTTGGCTTAGATATGGAGTATGTTTGGATATTCCTGCTGTGCTGTGTGTGTGTGTGTGTGTGTGTGTGTGTGTGTATTATATTATATTATATTATATTATTTTATGAATTATACTGTATTATATTGTATTATATTATATTATTAATTTTTTGTGGCACATAACAAGGTTTTATTTTGTTGCATACTACTATACTGCTTGTACTATGTTTACCATGTGCTGTATGTAGATTAAATGCAACTTTTGCACTGAATACCTAAATAGCTTACTACATTTGGCAAAGTGTGCAGTATACAGCCAGAACACACTTGAATCCCAGAATTCAGTGTACTCTATTCACCATTCATTTCTTGTGTGATGAATATCATCTTCTTGTTAATTAATTCATCTGATAATTAGACACTGTTCTCTTAACTAAATGTGCGATCTAATGAGGTCATGTGATAACTGTGTACCATATTTCTGTTTGCAACAATTATCACTGCATAGTATTTTACATACTATTTTTATGTAAGTAGTCAGCAGTGTATAGTGCTCCGTATGCAGTAGTATTCCATTCAGATCATATGCATTGACTGTGTGTGCATGCAAGCAAGCATATTTTGTTTGCATGCACATCATGTTATATATATTGTCATATTTCCTTATGCTTGCTTTATTCTTTCCATATTGTATACTTAAACGTGTTTCATATTTGCACGTTGAGTGTCTGGTTGTTAGAGATTGCATGCTAACACGCTGTCACGCGAGTGTTGTGATTTGTTGCTGCAGTCGGCTGAAGTTAGCCATAACGTGGCACTTCATCACAGGGCTCTACAGCGTGGCTGTCACATAGGTGGCGATAAGTCAGCAAATATGGCCACGCTGGGGCTGGAAATAGCTCTGTGTGCATGTCTCAAAGTCTGCTCAGAGAACCGCTCGCATATAAACGCTCAACAAATGAACTGAGGATGCTTCATAGTTACAACAAATCGCTTATCAATGCTTTTCATTTTCTTCTCATGGCATCACGAGTAAATGTTATGTTTGCAGCCTCACACACTTCCATTTGAGAGGTACTGATGTTAAAGAAGACTTGAAAACAGATATTTCTGTCCATCATTCTGTCATTCCATCCATCCATCCATCATCCATCGTTCTGTCATTATATCCATCCAACCATCCATCCATCCATCTGTCATTTTATCCATCCAGCCATCCATCCAGCCATCCATCCATCCATCATTCTAACCATCCATCCATCATCCATCGTTCTGTCATTCTATCCATCCATCCATCTGTCATTTTATCCATCCAGCCATCCATCCATCCATCCATCCAGCCATCCATCCATCCATCCATCCATTGTTCTGTCATTCCATCCATCCATTCATCCATCATCCATCCATCCATCCATCCATTCATCCATCCATCCATCCATCCATCCATTGTTCTGTCATTCCATCCATCCATTCATCCATCATCCATCCATCCATCCATCCATTCATCCATCCATCCATCCATCCATCCACCGTTCTGTCATTCTATCCATCAATCCATCCATCATCCATCCATCGTTCTGTCATTCCTTCCATCCATCCATCCACCGTTCTGTCATTCCATCCATCCATCCATCCATCCATTGTTCTGTCATTCCATCCATTGTTCTGTCATTCCATCCATCCATCCATCCATCCATCCATTGTTCTGTCATTCCATCCATCCATCCACCGTTCTGTCATTCTATCCATCCATCCATCCATCCATCCATCTTTCTGTCATTCCATCCATTGTTCTGTCATTCCATCCATCCATCCATTGTTCTGTCATTGCATCCATCCATCCATCCATCCATCCATCCATCCATATCTGATGTTATATAAATAGTTTTATAATTGTAACAGACGTTCTTGCATTCTTTCGCTGTATCTGTCATTCTTAAATTGTATCATTGCATCTGACGTTGATCGTTGTATCTGATGTTCTATTGTTAAGTAGGCTTGCTGTGATAGTCGGTGTTGCCGGCGTTACCGGTGTTCAGGCACAACACCGGTTACATCACTTGCCCACCGCAGCACCGTTCCCACCATCGTTTTGATTTTTTTATAGTAATAAAATAATTTGAGTTCAGTTAGAGAACAGACACTACAAATAAAAACTGAACGTGTCTGCTTAATAAAGCGTTAGCCGAATGAGAGTCTCAGCACAGACCAGCAGCAGGAGTCAGCTGACCGACAAGATGAAGGTGGAAGATTTGGTTTCAAAGCGAAATGTAAAAGCGCCTATTTAAGTGAGTTTTGTCACCATTCAAACATCCCGCCCCTGAATAAGCACTCATTCTAAACTGTCATTCATTTACGGCCGCACTCACGGTGCACACACTGTCATTCACGTTGCGTGTCCACTGGCGCATTTTCAGTTCTTTCCTATGGAAGCTTAACTTTTCATAGGAATTCATTGAAACCACTCACTTTGCTCTGCACCTTTATGAATGCCCGAGTGGCCGTGCGCATTTTACTTTCGGTTTAGCGATTTAAAAGCCCCAGTCGGTGATACCGGTATTACTGGTTTTGTCACACGTCAATTAACCCGGTGGGAAAATTTCCTTACCTTTACATCCCTATCATTAAGTAATGTTCTATGGTTGCATCTAACGTTCTGTTGTTCTATCTAATATTTTATCTATCGTTCTAACATTCTAACAGTAATGTTCTATCTATCGTTCTAACATTCTATGGAACTCGTAACTGAATAATTACAAGATTTGTTGTCAAACGTTTCTTATTAATTTTATGCAGCTGCTAAGGTGTTCTGAGCTTTGATTGACAGTTGCTATGGAGTTCTGTGTGGTTGTTAGGGCATCACTAAGTTTTGCTTAGTGTGAAAAGTGTCCTCTGTGTTATTCTGTTCTCTAGATATGAATCGGTCCCTACTTCTGTGGGATTTTCTTTTACCTGTTTTATCGTCCAGCTGGTGAAAATAGTGCGTTTGATCACTTAGTAAAATAACAGCACATTTGTCTTCAACAACACACATGATTTGTGGAATTGGAGGTTTAATACTTACGTTGAGTTATATTACTACTGATGCTTGACTTAGTAAACTATTTTAATAATAGTGGTTCAAAAGGTTCTTCGTTTAAATTTATTGTGTTTTGATATTGCTCATCAGTAGGAAATCCTCTCGGCGTTGTAGCTATGATTCTGTTTTATCTGTTTCCTATCTCAGATTGCAATAAAGAGCTCAGCCATGTTGATAGCGTGAACTCCACAAGCGTAATCTGCTGCATTCATCACATTAATATAGATGCGCACATGATCACACATTCTCACACACACACACACACACACACACACACACACACACACACACACTACTGCGTGATTTAAACAGTCATGTGCTATTGCACGGCTCTAATCTTACACACACACACACAGTAGAAGAGAGTCGTCCTGGGATGGGGTTCCTCAACACTCATAAAAGACTGGTTAATAATTTAAACCAATATTGTAAAAAGGGGAAGGGAGAGGGGTAGCGGGCTGAGAAACACTGCTGCTCTCAATAAAGACGAGCCCAATGAAGGCCTGCCATCATTCTCCTTGTGTAGCCCACTATATTTAGGCTCTGTTCCAAAACCTAGTGACCTCTTTGCATCTTACTGCCTACATAATAGTGTTGTCATGATACTGGCATCTCCAACTTTGATACAATACCTTGAAAAATAATGATATTTGATACCATTTTCGATACCACAGGGAAAACCATACAGATAATTTATTATCTCATAATTTTTTGGTAATTTGGGTAATTTTGTTGTAATAGCTTACGCACCACACAGGGAGGTTTTATTTGAATAATTCTAGATTTACAAAAAAGACAAGTAAACAGTCAGTAATAAAATAAGAACAAATAAACAAATTGCAATGATAGCACAAATAAATACAATAGAATAAAGAGACAAATGAAATAAACATGGCTTTAAGTTTTGTAGTGTTTATGTAAGAAATACTACAGAAATGAAAGTAATCAAATGTAAAATAACATCAAATTAAATACAGATTAATGCTTACAATTAAAGTTACACAAGTTAAGAGCAGCGAGTGATTTTCTCTGTCTTTTGTTCTTTGACCGACAGTGGCAGGTTTATTAGGCTGCTGTCACTTTAAGACCCAATGCACGGATCCAATATACTGTTACACAACATGCATTTTCTCTATTATTTACGTTCCAAAACTGACTGTTTTGACCTGAATACTGGCCAATATGTGCATTTTGACATCATTTTGTATGTATTTGATTATTTATGTGCAATAAGCCAGAAAGAAGTAAATTTTCGATATAGTGGATAAAATAAGCTCAAGCTGTTTACATATGAACAGCAGCTTTAGTTTCTTCTCTGATAGACGCGAGACCACGCCGAACGCTGTGAGTGTGTGTTAGAAATCAGGAATGGTGAGAGAACAAACTGTGTCTCCAGCCAACAAAGTTTAAATCCCGTCTGTGTAGCACGTTTCCCATAATGTTTACGCATTAGGTCAGTAGGCGCAGAGTCAGAGGGTCTTTTGTGGCTGTTCAAGGCTGTGTTTTCTACCTCTGGAAGTGATCGAAAGAGGACAAGCTCAAAGCGGTTTAGACCCGTTTACACCAGTATTTAGTGTCGTCCACTTGTGATCCGATAGAACAAAATGCATCTTAATACCAGGTGTAAACAGGGCCTAATAAGCAGTATATATAGTACCCACAAATACAGGGTGTCTCTTTTTATTTTATTTTATTTTTTACATTTTATATATAAAATTGATGTATATTGGTTTTATTGGGTGCCATAGTCATATACACTACCAGTCAAAAGTTTGGACACACTTTGCCATCAAAGAGAATAGGAAAGTGTGTCCAAACTTTTGACTGGTAGTGTATATAAGGCATAAAAAAGACACCCAGTATTTGTGAGTTCTACATACTTATGCTTATCACATTATCATATATAATATTATTTTTTTGTTTATCAAATGCATTCTGGAATTGCTGTCTGAGTGAAATACATGCAGTGCTGCTTTAGAGAACAGCATTTAGGTTAGAAAAGACATGTGGTTGAGACCTGAATTTTCATATTTTGATAACCTGTTCCTTTCAAACACTGCCTGGGGTGGCAGCTCACTAGGTTTTGCACTTAATGCAAACCGTTAATGAGATCATTGATTCAAACGTTGATCATTCCTCTTCTAACATCTACAGAATGTGCAACCTACACGGATGCGCTGTAATTTACAGATACATAGAGACCCGTTGGCTTTATAGACCCGGGCTTGCGTATATGAGGAGAGGAGAGAGCGAGGAACAGCATCTCGAGGGCCTGCCTACTAAATTTCCAATCAGACGCTGGCAGTGAGATGGCAACCATAAAACACAGATTCCCCTGGTGAAACAAGCCAACTGAAAGAAAGGCCATTCTGAGTATTTCTTGGCGAGAAGTGTGTGTAAGGGGGTGGGCGAGAAGCGTGGGGTATGAGAAGTGTTAAAATTTGAGTTGTGGCTTCAAGAACAGGAAGTGCTTTGCCATTGGTTTTTTGTTCGTTTGAGCGGCGGCAGGCGGTAATCACTGGCGACCAGCGTGCCACGTCCTGTCCTCATCATCCACACGTCTCCCTCTGCGCAGATTAGGGCTTAATCGCACTAATTGAGTCGCCAGATGGATTTTTAAAAGGCTGGAAAATCAAAATGGCTCTGTAGTCATTAGTATCTTCAGCTTGTATAAAGACACGTGTGATAGTGCGGAATATTTGCAGTGACAACATGTAGAACAAAGCGTGTGTGTACATTTTAATTGTGTAGTTTGATGATTGCTTCTGAGGTTCTGAAGTATATTTGGAATCATTAAAGATAAAGTGAACGCAATTTGCAATGCAATTAACTTGCATATTGTGCTGTATTTTTACATGTAACAGAATATTCAGATGGAAATGTGGAGCAGGAGTTCCAGTCGGGATTTGATTGGTTTGTGAAATGCATTAGTGGTGTTTACCAAGTCAAGCATCACTATACTATTCTATAATTTTGGTGAAGAAAGTCATATCAATTTGTCCCTCTCAATGGTGGCTTTGACCTCTGACCCTCATCCTCTGTGATTGGCTCTTTTGCAGTTCCACCTCTGTCCGTTTCTACCCACAATTCAACATCTATTTTCAGCGTATAGATTTCAAGCTGCGGTATGAGCTTAGCCTGGTGGGTGGTGTTTCGGTTAAAGTGTTTCTTGGCTGTCAATAGGCCGCGTCCGACACACACACAGAGAAAAATATTTTCCTCGTGCGACACTTCAGTGTCATGACGCTGGGTCCGTATTGATTCAGGTTAATTACTTTTAATAGAACTCACTGTCAGGGCTGTTTACAAAGCCACTGTCTTCACCGTATGTGTAGCGCTGCTTGGGTTTTGTTTATATGCGATTGATTGTCTTGTGGAAAGCTGTGTAATGATTTTACCGGCTTGCGAAATTACAGCAATCACTTAAATGAGAATTTCTTATTTTTTCAGCCTTTTTAGCTAGATAAAAAAAAATTAATACATGTTATTTTATCTATATATATATTGTATGCATATAACATTAGTCAAGTGATTAAAATTGTTTAATTTAATTGATTACACGGTGTGTGGATTATTCTAATTAATGGCAAATTAATCACACATTAAATTTGGCTGAGAAATTACCCCCAAAAGATCATTTAAAGTCATTATTGTGTTAAATGAGAAAAGCATCAAATAGACCAGTGTTTCCCAACCTTTTTGGGAAAAAAAATGCACAAACATGCATTGCTTCTTATGGGATATTAAAACTAGTACTCACATTTAATGTGAAACCTGAGCTTAAGTCGGGTAGGAACACAATAAGGTCATAGTATGATGTTGTTGTTGTTGTTGTTGTTGTTGGTGATAATAAAAAATCGCTTTTACATATGTCACTGTCAGGCGTAATCCTCTTATTTAATTAAACACTGTCGTCATAAGTTGGTATTATGGCTTCATATAGCTACGGTAACATATTATAATATTACCATTTTATGAAAATCATGCTCAAATGGAATTACAAGGTTTTTGGCCAGCGAATGACAGATGTATTTTGTCTGTCACTGGAACAGCCACATCTGAGACAGTAAATGCAACACATTACATTTTCATCAACATACAGGATATAAAGTTTATTGTAGCTATACGGGCGCTCAGTTTTCTTGTTGAAATCTCATGATACAAAAGATGAAGCGCTATGCACAGGATATTACTAGACGGCAAAGACTAAGACTATTCTCCGCTCTTTCAAGTACAAAAAACATTAGCCTTTATGGAAGTGTTTCTTGAGTAAAGAAAACGCTGTACTTACTCAAACATCAGTACTTTATCTACCCTTGCATTGCAAACAAGCAGAGATGTTCCATGCTGCGCGCGGCACTTCATTCTAAATGGAGGCGGGGTTATGAGGTTTGACTGACAGTTTGAGGAGCCAATGGATTTAAGAGGTTTAGTCACAACCTAAATGCTTTTTATTAGTTAAATATTTGTACCCACATACAGACATAAAGGATGACCAATAGCATTAATTTTATAAAATAAAAATGAAGAACTATAGAGATACAAGGTTTCGGCCTGACAGAATATATATTCTTTTTTGTAGCATTTATTTTTACTTATTTTTTTGGAATTTGATTTTCCACAGCACACCTGACAACCTGTCACGGCACACTAGTGTGCAGCACCATAGTGGTAACACTGAAACACTGAAATAGACGTTACAAAAAATTGCGTTTAGAAAGAAATATCATACATACATACATACATGTATATGTGTGTATATATATATATATGTATGTATGTATACACACACACACACACACATATATATATATATATAAAAAAATAATATACCGTACACCGTGTCATTTATTTATTTAGCAAAAATAAAGCCAAAATGGAAAAGCCATGGGTGACAAAGTTAGGACACCCTTACTGTTAACATAGGAATTAAGAGTGTAAGTAACGGTCAGGCACTGCTAATCAAATGCCTTGATCTTAGAGAAACAATTGTTGCTGCCATCAATCTGTGAAGGGTTACAAGGCTATTTCCAAACAATTTGAAATCCCTCATTCTACAGTGTGGAAGATTATTCACAAGTGGAAGACATTCAAAACAGACACCAATCTTCCCATCTTCCCATGAGTGGATGTCCCGGCAAATTCACCCCAAGATCAGACTGTGTAATGCTCAGAAAAATTACAGACAACCCAAGAACAACACCTCACACTCTACAGGCCTCAGTTAACATGTTAAATGTTAAAATTCATGACAGTACATGTAGAAAAAGATGGGTCAAGTATGGCATGTTTGGAATGGTTGCCAGAAGAAAGCCTCTTCTCTCTAAAAAACATGGCAGCACGGCTTAGGTTTGCAAAGTTGCATCTGAACAAACCTTTGGACAGACGAGGCCAAAGTGAAGATGTTTGGCCATAATGCACAGCGCCAAACACCTCATACCAAAAGTCAAGCATGCTGGTGGAGGGCTGATGATTTTGGGCTTGTTTTGTAGCCACAGGACCTGGGCACCTCACAGTCATTAAGTCGACCATGATCTCCTCTGTATACCAAAGTATTCTAAAGTCAAATGTGAGACCATCTGTCCGACAGCTAAAGCGTGGCCAAATTTGGGTCATGCAACCAGACAATGATCCGAAGATCACCACCAAATCTACAACAGAATGGCTGAAAAAGAAAAGAATCAAGGTGCTGCAATGGCCCAGTCGAAGTCCAGAGCTCATCCTGACTGTGCTGTGACAAGAGCTGTGCGTTAAAAAATGCCCACAAACCTCAATAAACTGAAGTAATGTTGTAAAGAGTGGACCAAAATTCCTCCAGGATGATGTGAGAGACCGATAAATCATGCAGAAAATGATTACTTCAAGTTATTGCTGCTAAAAGTGGATCTACAGGCAATTGCATGATAGGGTGTCCTAACTTTGTCACCCATGGTTTTTCCATCTTGACTTTATTTTTGCTAAATAAACAATGACACAGTGTAATATGTCATGTGTTGTTGTTCATCTGAGGTTTTATTTTCCAAATTTTAAGACCTACCAAGCACTAGATGATTTTTTTATTATGTCCTGATACAGAAAACCATGGAATTCAATAGAGTGTCCTAACATTTTCACATGACTGTGTGTGTGTGTGTGTGTGTGTGTGTATATATATATATGTATATATGTATATGTATATATATGTATATATGTATGTGCTTATATATACACAGATGTGCACATCATCATTTGATATAAACAACACAAAAATATACTTTCAAGCACACGTTCATAGTAGGGCACCAAACCCACTTCAACTGCACACACACCTGCCACAGGGCGCGTGTATATCACTGCCTCACTGTTAAACAACCTTGTTGCCAATATGCAGTCAATCACGATGCATGAGATCTGTGTTACTGTGAAATCGAGAGTAATGATGCAGGTCAGCGGCGGCCCGTGTGCCGTAAATGGAGGCTCAACCAGGGTGACCCTTAACACACCGAGATAAATGAGCCCTGGAGCAGCAGCATAAGCAGCGTAAGGCTCCAGCCATGTGATCAAATAGTGTAATACACATTCTTAGCATGTGCACTGCATTAAGTGTCATTTTCATTTTAGTAGCATTTTTCCCTTGAGCTCCACTTAAAACCTAGTGAGCAGAATTTTAAGGGCCTATGGGTGTGCTCGCTATGGAAAGTCTCTTCCAAAAGTTAAGATGCAAAAATTTGGCCAAATTTAAATGCAGAAATATCATGCATTCACACAATGCAATCCCAGAATTATAAATGAATTACAATTGACTAAATGTAAATTTACTGTTTTACTGTTTAATGTTTGAATTAGATTTTTCTACCAAAATGTTAATGCCAAACTCTATTGGAATCAACTGTAGTTTTCTGTGCTTCATGTAACGAGATTGATCCAAATCATGTGCATATATGAGGATCCTTTTTATTTAAGATGCTGCCTAATACCAGGTTAGTCATGGTTAGTAATTGAGTTTTTCATGATGATTTTCCACCCTCTGACTAATTTTGGTACTGTACCTTTAAGACTACTATATGAGCTCTGTTATGATTGGTGGACCTGTGTATGGGCGGGACTAGCTGCTGAATGCTGAACAGGTGTTGATTATGTAAATGTTGGTGGTTGTATGTTAATGAGCTCATGGTTGTGTTGTCATAATCATAATGATTTCTGATTGAGCATATGGTTTTGTTTCTGTAAATGTTCTGGACGGACTGATGAGGGAGTTACTTTGTCACCAAGTACATCAAACTATTTTACTCTGAAAGAGCAAGAATATGAACCGATAAGTGTTTTTCTTTCTGCGTTGCTCTCGGATCACTTTATCTTTACGGCTCTCGGGTTTCTTCTACATCAGGCTGGATTAAAGGCCTTATTAGGATTCTTGGTGTTTTTCCGTTCTGATCTCCTGACCCGCTGTACCATCCCAGCCTGTTCTTCATCACACTGGGCACTGCAGGAGCGACTTCAGCAGTCATCAGTGCGCAAATAAAGACTCGAGTTTTAGTAAGACTCAGATACTAAGTCAGATTTATGTGAATCAGTTCAAATTGTCCTTTTCAGTGAATCGTGTGCTCACAATATCACATTTTTACTGCAGTCTTAGAATGCATTGTGATGAAGTAAAAGAAATGCTTATAATGTAATATAATATAATGTAATTAGTGCTGTCAAATCGATTAATCGTGATTTATCGCATTCAAAATAAAAGTTTGTGTTTACATAATATATGTGTGTACTGTACTGTGTGTGTGTGTGTGTGTGTATATATATATATATATGTATATGTATGTATGTGTATATATACACTCACCTAAAGGATTATTAGGAACACCTGTTCAATTTCTCATTAATGCAATTATCTAATCAACCAATCACATGGCAGTTGCTTCAATGCATTTAGGGGTGTGGTCCTGGTCAAGACAATCTCCTGAACTCCAAACTGAATGTCAGAATGGGAAAGAAAGGTGATTTAAGCAATTTTGAGCGTGGCATGGTTGTTGGTGCCAGACGGGCCGGTCTGAGTATTTCACAATCTGCTCAGTTACTGGGATTTTCACGCACAACCATTTCTAGAGTTTACAAAGAATGCTGTGAAAAGGGAAAAACATCCAGTATGCGGCAGTCCTGTGGTCGAAAATGCCTTGTTGATGCCTTGTACAATTTGCACGAGCTCACCAAAATTGGACAGTTGAAGACTGGAAAAATGTTGCCTGGTCTGATGAGTCTCGATTTCTGTTGAGACATTCAGATGGTAGAGTCAGAATTTGGCGTAAACAGAATGAGAACATGGATCCATCATGCCTTGTTACCACTGTGCAGGCTGGTGGTGGTGGTGTAATGGTGTGGGGGATGTTTTCTTGGCACACTTTAGGCCCCTTAGTGCCAATTGGGCATTGTTTAAATGCCACGGCCTACCTGAGCATTGTTTCTGACCATGTCCATCCCTTTATGACCACCATGTACCCATCCTCTGATGGCTACTTCCAGCAGGATAATGCACCATGTCACAAAGCTCGAATCATTTCAAATTGGTTTCTTGAACATGACAATGAGTTCACTGTACTAAAATGGCCCCCACAGTCACCAGATCTCAACCCAATAGAGCATCTTTGGGATGTGGTGGAACGGGAGCTTCGTGCCCTGGATGTGCATCCCACAAATCTCCATCAACTGCAAGATGCTATCCTATCAATATAGGCCAACATTTCTAAAGAATGCTTTCAGCACCTTGCTGAATCAATGCCACGTAGAATTAAGGCAGTTCTGAAGGCGAAAGGGGGTCAAACACAGAATCAGTATGGTGTTCCTAATAATCCTTTAGGTGAATACATACACACACACATGCATGTATATATTTAAGAAACATTTGTTATATTTATATCTAAAATTGATATATAGTATAAATTATATACAAATATATACAGTATATACATGCAAATATTTCTTAAATATATACATGAATGAGTGTGTATTATATATACATAATTATACACAGTACACACACATATATTATGTAAACACAAGCTTTTATTTTGGATAAGATTAATCACGATTAATCGATTTAATAGCACTAAATATAATGTAATACCAAAAAGTATTGAAAAATTTGTATAAGAATTGATTAAATAAAAATGTACCGTTTTACTCTACATTTGTATTTTTATTTATAAAATCAGTTTAAAATGACAGATTCAATGAATCGCTTATTAAAAGTGACATTTTCATTTTTTTTATGTTTTAATAAAAATATTTAGCTGGATATTGTTAAATTACTTATAATGATTCAATATGATTGTTAATTTACTGGAAAAAAACCCCCAAAGTAAATTAAATGTATAAACGGAAAACAAAAGATACCAGAATGGATAATAGGGTTGAAGATGTTGGTTTATAGTTATTGATAAATTTAAGGATGACAATTTGCTTGAATTTTTCTTCAATAACTATAAAAACAGAATTGTGGAGCTTGATGGATTCATTCAACTCTATTGAGTAAAAATGTATTAAATTGGATGAGAAAAATACCACAATAATACCCAATTATACAATTGACTAAATATGAATTTACTCTATATTTGTATGAAACTATGAACTATGCATTTTATTTACAAAATCAATTAAAAATGACCGATTCAATGAAGCGTTTATCAAAAATGTTCACAGCAGTCTGTCAGTAACATTTTCATTTGTGAATGTTTTAGTAATAATATATTTAGCTAAATATTGTTAAATTGCTGAAAATGATTCAATATGATTCTTCCATGTGTTTATTTACTGGAAAACAATATGACAAGCATGGACTAGATTTTCCTATAAATGTTTCAAATTTGATGTGATCGCTGACTACAAGTTCTAAGTAATTTTAAGTAATTTCTGAGCAAATGCATAAATAAAATCTGATATAATCTCTAGTAGGAAGGCTTTTCCCGCCAGAGTTTTCCTCATCTTCTGCATTTGCATGCCTGGATGTTTGCGCTCAGTTACTCGCCATAAATATGCGGTTAACAGTGTTCATGAAAAAACAATGAAGTGGCACCAGCCACGAGCGTAAACAAATAACCAAGACGCTGCATTATTGATAGGGCGCATGCCGCATGCAATTTGAGCTCCGGGTCTCTCTCCCAGGGTTGTGTTTCAGGAGCCGGCGCCGGTTACACGGCACCAAACGCAGGTCGCCTGCCGGAGGAAACGGCTTGCAGGGATTTGAGCGGCTCTTTCCGTGGGCGGATGGGGTTGGCAGTAGAGACGGGGCAAACTTGTGCCAGGTTTCTCTGGCTGACAGATGTAATCTCGGCAGCGTGGCTCCAGGTGTACCTGCTACACAAACACCGTCACCTGTTGTCTGTCTGACGATTATGTGCACTATCGTAGTACGTTTGAGGCACTTTCCATGAAGACGATACTAAACAGGGCTTCAACCTTGCATCACGGTTTCCACAAAAATATGTAGCAGAAAGAAATGTTTCTTGAGCATCAAATCATCATATTAGAATGATTTCTGAAGGATCATGTGACACTGAAGACTGGAGTAATGATGATAAATTCAGCTTTGATCACAGGAATAAATTACACTTTACTATATATTCACATAGAAAACAGTTAATTTTAAATTGTAATAATATTACACAATTTGTACTGTTTTTACTGTATTTTTAATCAAATAAATGGTGAGAATAAGATAAGAAAACATAAAAAAAAACTTACCTACCCTACTGAACTTTTGAACTGTAATGTATTTAATATTAAGATTTTTATTCAATCTATATTATAAATAGGTTTTTGTAACCATCAATATTTTCTTCATGCAGTTAAAAAAATGTGGTTTCATAAATTCTTGCCAATTAAATTAAATAAATGGATTAGAAAATGCATCAGAATGGGTAACAGGGTTGCAAATTTATCTTAAATTAAGATTACGGTTTTGCTAGTTTGGGCTAAATGTTGGTTTGTAGTTATTAATAAACCTTTATTTTAAATGCAAGAATAACATTTTGTTTAATAACTTAATGGACGCAGTTAACTTGACAAATTGTGTAAAAACTAAGAAGACTGGATGAAATGATTTACTTGTTGCCTTTCTGTGCTGTAGGAAGCATTTGTTTAGGACAGGACTTTTGTTACATGTTTTTTTGTAATTAATTTAAATGAAACAATAATAGATACAGATTGTCAAAATTATAATACTCTTATGATTTGAATTGTTAAGCCTTTAATTGTTAAAACATGACATGTTAATTTTATGGTAAATACATTTATCATGCATATCAAATGGCTCTCACTCATTTGAATATAGGCATATCATTCGTACAAACAGATGATGATTGAGCGCATGCTATGCTAGCTGTCCACGTCCCAGCGATCACATCAGACTCGTTACGTTTCATTTGCCGTACGTTAGCTTACACAGCTGCTGCACACATTTTAAACCTCGAGCTGACGTTCCCTTGATGCTACAACTGATGGCCGTGGGTTTTTTACAATGCATGATTTTTGGCATCAAATATTGTAGCCCTCAAAAGCTGTTCCGTAAACCCAACTAATTGCATCTCCATTGGTTTAATAGAACCCGCTGCCGATGTTACGGACAGATTTGCATAGCGCACATTAAAACGGGCGGTTGATTTGCATAGCATCACTCTGGAAGCTGCCGGCTTTAGGAGGACTGTGCGAGATGATGGTGTGTTTATCTGGAGGGGTCGTGGCGCCGGTTCCTCTGCTGTCTTACCTCCAGGCGTCCATCTGCAGATGTGAGCCGCTGAGAGACCATGTGGCTGTTTGTTCACGCACACACACACACATCTTCCAGTGAGTGCATGCTGAGAGAAAGAAGCCATTATGTCTATTACTGCAGTGGAGTGTGGCAGCGGTGGATGACACACTCCAAGAGATCAGTGTGTTGGCCATTCATGAAATGGCCGCATGTTGTGTGTTCTTACTAGCACAAAAGCCTCCAGGATGTGCACAGAATTGAGATTTGAGACACGCAGACTATGCTCGGAATGGAATACTAGCTTATTGATTACTATAGGTGTAACGGTACACACATTTGGAATGAAAATTTTATCTGGGATATACATGTGTACCGAGCGAATACAGTGTTGTTTTGACCTGCGAAACGTAATTTCAATGGGACAATATTGTTTATATCAATGTTAGGGCTGTCAATGTTAACACGTAACACATACGATTCATTCAAAATCCTTAAACGTGCAGTGTGTAGTATTTATGAGGATCTATTAACAGAAATGTAATACAATATACATAACTGTTTTCAGTGGTGTATAAAGACCGTACATAATGTACTGTTATGTTTTTATTACCTTAGAATGAGTCATTTCTATCTACACACACCGCGGGTCCCATTACAGTGAAGTCGCCATTTTGCGCTGCCATGTTTCTACAGTAGCCCTAAACGGACAAACTTCTCTACAGAGTGCTAGCTACTCTCTGCTGTCTCAGACGATGACATTTTTGTCCTGTGTCGGCCACCGTAGCTTCTCTATGTGCTTCGAAAGGGAGGGGTGAGCGGTGGGTGATTACAGTTCACAACCTCACCACTAGATGCCGCTAAAATTTACACAGTGCACCTTTAACACATTAAAATTATTTAATGGAAATAAATTACTGAGACACGTGAAATTGTGTAACTTACGTCATGCAGTTACATGAGAAGTCGGGAGTTTATCACATTGAGCATCTATAATGGCGCAAGCACCTGTTAACCTGGTAGGTGGACATTTCTATTCTAACCCTTTAACGTGCCTCTATTATGCTATTTTAAAGTCTCCAACAACAGGTTTACATGCATCCATTGTTGGTCTACTCTGCTCTGATTGGCCAGACTGCCCAGTCTGTTGTGATTGGTCTACTCTGCTCTGATTGGTCAGATGGCCCAGTCTGTTGTGATTGGTCTACTCTGCTCTGATTGGCCAGACTGCCCAGTCTGTTGTGATTGGTCTACTCTGCTCTGATTGATCAGATGGCCCAGTCTGCTGTAATTGGTCTACTCTGCTTTGATTGGTCAGATGGCCCAGTCTGTTGTGATTGGTCTACTCTGCTCTGATTGGCCAGACTGCCCAGTCTGTTGTGATTGGTCTACTCTGCTCTGATTGGTCAGATAGCCCAGTCTGTTGTGATTGGTCTACTCTGCTCTGATTGGTCAGATAGCCCAGTCTGTTGTGATTGGTCTACTCTGCTCTGATTGGTCAGATGGCCCAGTCTGTTGTGATTGGTCTACTCTGCTCTGATTGGCCAGACTGCCCAGTCTGTTGTGATTGGTCTACTCTGCTCTGATTGATCAGATGGCCCAGTCTGCTGTGATTGGTCTACTCTGCTCTGATTGGCCAGACTGCCCAGTCTGTTGTGATTGGTCTACTCTGCTCTGATTGGTCAGATAGCCCAGTCTGTTGTGATTGGTCTACTCTGCTCTGATTGGCCAGACTGCCCAGTCTGTTGTAATTGATCTACTCTGCTCTGATTGGCCAGACTGCCCAGTCTGTTGTGATTGGTCTACTCTGCTCTGATTGGTCAGATGGCCCAGTCTGTTGTGATTGGTCTACTCTGCTCTGATTGGCCAGACTGCCCAGTCTGTTGTGATTGGTCTACTCTGCTCTGATTGATCAGATGGCCCAGTCTGCTGTGATTGGTCTACTCTGCTTTGATTGGTCAGATGGCCCAGTCTGTTGTGATTGGTCTACTCTGCTCTGATTGGCCAGACTGCCCAGTCTGTTGTGATTGGTCTACTCTGCTCTGATTGGTCAGATAGCCCAGTCTGTTGTGATTGGTCTACTCTGCTCTGATTGGTCAGATGGCCCAGTCTGTTGTGATTGGTCTACTCTGCTCTGATTGGCCAGACTGCCCAGTCTGTTGTGATTGGTCTACTCTGCTCTGATTGATCAGATGGCCCAGTCTGCTGTGATTGGTCTACTCTGCTCTGTTTGGCCAGACTGCCCAGTCTGTTGTGATTGGTCTACTCTGCTCTGATTGGCCAGACTGCCCAGTCTGTTGTGATTGGTCTACTCTGCTCTGATTGGTCAGATAGCCCAGTCTGTTGTGATTGGTCTACTCTGCTCTGATTGGTCAGATAGCCCAGTCTGTTGTGATTGGTCTACCACCACAGCTCCGGTCCAGAGACACGATAGCACAGAGCGGATCATGTGATCGTGTCGGTCCAGAGACACGAGAGCACAGAGTGGATCATGTGATCGAGTCGGTCCAGAGACACAACAGCACAGAGCGGATCATGTGATCGAGTCGGTCCAGAGACACGACAGCACAGAGCGGATCATGTGATCGAGTCGGTCCAGAGACACGACAGCACAGAGCGGATCATGTGATCGAGTCGGTCCAGAGACACGACAGCACAGAGCGGATCATGTGATCGAGTCGGTCCAGAGACACGACAGCACAGAGTGGATCATGTGATCGAGTCGGTCAGATGGCCCAGTCTGTTATGATTGGTCTACTCTGCTCTGATTGGTCAGATGGCCCAGTCTGCTGTGATTGCTCTACTCTGCTCTGATTGATCAGATGGCTCAGTCTGTTGACAGAGCGGATCATGTGATCGAGTCGGTCCAGAGACACGACAGCACAGAGTGGATCATGTGATCGAGTCGGTCCAGAGGCACAACAGCACAGAGCGGATCATGTGATCGAGTCGGCCCAGGGACACGACAGCACAGAGTGGATCATGTGATCGAGTCGGTCCAGAGGCACAACAGCACAGAGTGGATCATGTGATCGAGTCGGTCCAGAGACACGACAGCACAGAGCGGATCATGTGATCGAGTCGGTCCAGAGGCACAACAGCACAGAGTGGATCATGTGATCGAGTCGGTCCAGAGACACGACAGCACAGAGCGGATCATGTGATCGAGTCGGTCCAGAGACACGACAGCACAGAGCGGATCATGTGATCGAGTCGGTCCAGAGGCACAACAGCACGGAGCAGATCATGTGATCGAGTCGGCGGAAACCAGAAAACGTATATTGGACCCCTTTGAATTCTTCACAGAATGATATTTTAAAGCGATATGGAGGAGATTAGGAGGAGAAACTGTTAGAGATTAGGAGGAAACTGCGGCTTTACTGAGCTCAACGGCTCTGGACGAGCTGTGATATAAACTAAACGCTATTGGCTATTTTTAAAAAGGGGAGGAGCTGTTTGATATGCCCTGCCCTGTCTTCCTGGCTGAGGTCCGATTAATCGCTATTATAATGTTATATATATATTAAACAGCCCTAATCGATAAACTTTGATGTAATGAACACATCTGAAAAACAAGGAAAGACACAGAGTGAAATGCTGCCAGATAAGAGTACGATACAAGTCAACATGAGACAGGCTTTATATTAAGCGCTTCAAATGAAATCATAAACCTGCATGGCTTGCCCTTCTGTCAGATGTGTGTGGTGTTTAAAGACAGCCATAGTTTGTTCTGTAAGCCACTATTTAAAAAAACAAAACATGGTTTGTTTTTCCCCTGCTGTGTCGACATCATTATGTAATGTTGCACCCCTACAAAATAAGCTTTATGTTTGCTGAATATTTGCAGCATTTAAAGAATACATACAAAAATATGTATATAAGTATATGTTGTATGGTAGTTTGCCAACACAGCATTTGCAAGAATAATTTTTTTTGTTTTCCGACTGCAGCAGATGCAGTTTTTGCTGTTAATATTCTGCCCAGCTATTAATATGAGCACAACAGCGGGAACAGCGGCTCCGCTTGGCAGCCTCGGCTACAAATGTGCTTTACTCGCCAACTCAACTTTTACTGCCAAATGCTATTGTGTAAACATAACTACATTGATTTTGATACTGATGTAAACAATCACGCGGCTCTAAAGGCCAGCAGACGTTCTCCAGAGGGATAGAAAGATCTCTCACATTGTCTCTTCTTCTGTCTTTGTCTCAGTGGATGGATTCTCTGGCAGCTCCACAACGCCAGGGTTGTTTATTGATTACTGGCACACCTGAGCATCTTGTAAATGCTGTTGCTAGAGTTTGCAGTAGAAATGAGGGACGCCAAACTCTGGTGTACATGAGCAGATGGTTTACAGCAGCCTAAGGCAAACGTCACTAACTGTTAAAGTTCAGTGTGTGCATCATCCTGGAGTGCTTGCTGTGCTGTTACTTTATTAAAAAATCAGACAATTTTCACCTGCTGGATCAAAAAAATCCAACAAACTTGCATTAAAGGAGGGACTCGAGCCAGCCACCTAGTAACTACCTAGCAACCAGCATAGAAACATGCTTCATCCTGCCTTCGTAATGCATAACAACATCCTGGAAACTTTTGTGTATGCATATATCAACATTCATTCATTCATTCACTGCTGGTTTTTATTTAAATAAAAAACAGATTTATTTATTTATTTATAAAAAAATTATGCATTTAAAAATCTGTTTTAATTATTGTTTTATTTATACATTATTTAAATAAATTATTAATATTATAAATCTGTTAATAAACTGATTTATAAATTATTTATTTATTATTTCATTAAAATGATTTATAAATTTGTGTGTGTGTATGTGTATATATATATATGTGTGTGTGTGTGTGTGTGTATGTGTTAAAATAAAAACAGATTTATAAATAATTTATTTATTATTTATAAATCAGTTTTTTATTTTCCTTCAATAAATAAATTAAACATTATTTATAAATCTTTTTAAATTTATTTATTTATTAGTTATATATATATATATATATATATATATATATATATATATATTAGTTATATATATATATATATTAGTTATATATAGATATATATATATATATATATATATATATATTAGTTATATATATATATATATATATATATATATATATATATATATATATATATATATATATATATATATATATATATATATATTAGTTATATATATATATATATATATATATATATATATATATATATATATATATATATATATATATATAGATATAGAGAGAGAGAGGGAGAGTTAAAAAAAATATTGTTTATTTATTTATTATTGTTGTTGTTATTTTGTGTTGGTTGGTTTATTTTTTTATTAAAAAATGATTCAGTTAGACTTGTAATTTTTTTTGCTGGCTAAATCTAGTAAGTTTAAAGTGGAAAGCACTTTTTTGTTTTGTTAGAAACTAGGTTGGCAGATCATTATTCTGTAAGGGATGATAGTGTTATGCACATATACAAACCCATGGGTGAAATGTAACATCATTTTTTTTTTCTGCTGGAATAAGGATTATCTAGTTAAAAATGCTCAAGTGTCCATATCTGAAGCAGGTCCAAATACTTGACCGCGGTCAGGAGAATTTACTGAATGAAGCAGACGATAACATGTCAGGAAGGATGGATTGCACACGCGCTCCGTCCGTTCTGTCCTCTCTCCAATGGAATTCAAAGTGAAATCAGGAATCTCACTGTGATAAAAACAACACTATCTCTTTCTCACCCCGTTCTCTTGTCACGGAGCCCGAGGGCGACGTGCCTGCCTGTTGCCATGGAGACGTAATAGTTTTCCTTCCTGTAATGTGATATGTCTTATCAGGTTCAGGTCGAAAAAAATTCTTCTCAGCTTTTTTTATTTCATGCATCGTTAAACGTTTTTGAGCACTTTGCACAGAAGGCATGTCAGCACACACCTCGTCTATGCATCAAAGTGTGAGGAAGCAGCTGCGCGCATGGCTTTAATAAAGCGCTTTGTTTTTCTTTTACGCAGCCACATCTTAACGGTTTAATATCCGCCTTAATTCAACGCTCAGACTTCAGACCCAAACGCCTTCGAAATAATAAAACCGCTCTGATCCAGGCGTCATGTGACACGTCATATACGGCCATTCTTCAGTCAGCAGTAATGCTTTAAAAAATACACTCATCGCCGTTTTAAAGGATTATAATAGCTACAAATGTCTGATTGTATCTCTTTAAATAGTTTTTCTTAACTCTTAATTGTGGAAGTTTTACATTTGCCAGGACTTCTCAATTCTGAGTCCTAGACTTTAATTTCCCCTCTAAAATAAATTTGTTTACATATTTTAACACACACACACACACTCACACTACCCCTACCCCTAAACCTACCCATCACAGAAAACATTCTGCATTTTTACATTTTTAATAAAACATTGTTTAGTATGTTTTTAAAGCTATTTTTATTATGAGGACACAGGAAATGTCCTCATAAACCACGTTTATGTTGTAATACCAGTGTAATACCCATGTCATTATACACATTTGTGTCCTCATAAATCACATAAACATGCGCGCACACACACACTGAATATATATATTCTCAATAATTCTCAATAAATAATTGAATACATTAATTTAATAAAATATATATTAAATAATCAAAATCTGACCTAGTGACATAATACATTTTTTATATTTATATTTTGCTATTGTAATTTTATTTTTTCTTTTGCATGTTGAACATGCTGTGCTGTCAATCAATTAAAAACAATTACTAATAATCACACATTTTTCTGTAATTAATCGCACTTAACATTAAAGTATATTGTATTGTAATTTAACATTTAATCTCCAAATTAATGTAGAAGCAACATAAAGACAGTAGCCTATATTTTAAATATTTGTTTTGAATGAACTTTTTATGAAAGAAGGCCAGTATTGTAATTGCGTTAAATATTTTTAATGTGTTAAACTGAAAAAAATAATCCTGTGCGTTAATGCGTTAATTTTAACAGCCCTAATATAGCTAGATAGATAGATGGATGGATGGATGGATGGATGGATGGATGGATGGATGGATAGATGGATAGATGGATAGATGGATAGATAGATAGATAGATATAGATAGATAGATAGATAGATAGATATAGATAGATAGATAGATAGATAGATAGATAGATAGATAGATAGATAGATAGATAGATACTAGGATACTACAACAAAGATATCACTTTCCTCATTCATGCTGATATATTCCCCCTATGAATATATGATTAACCTGAAGAATGAAATCTGGAAATATAGGAGCAATATCACACTATTACATGTATTAGACGGGCTGCAGCATTAATTTTGCGTGAAAAGATTGTATGTGTGGTTTATCAAAAAAACTAACTTTCAATAATTCAAGCACTTTCCAAGTACCTTTTCATAAACCAGGACTTTCCACCTTGTACAAACCCTGGTAATAAATGTTTTAACACAGATGAAACATATTTTTTTATAGATTTATTTTTCATGTGGTCAAACGAGCCTCTCACTGAAGAATCTCCCTGAGAGTTTGAGCAGTCGGTCTGTCACACAGCAGGACAGAATGATTTAACACACGTACAGAGCTCAATAACCCGTCCGTCTTGCCCGTGAACCCTACAGCTGTAGGACAGGTGCCTCAGTGTTTCTCTTCAGGTCAGAGGTCAGCGCTTTGAGATCTGTCGGGTCACTGAGCGGCTGTAAGTCTGTGTTGTTTTCCTCTTCTGTCAAAGAGGGATCCTTTCACCAGCTTATCTGAGCATTGTTATGCATTACTGAGGTATTCTGGGCGTTTTTTGACCTTTCCTCACAATTTCTTTGCTCAATAATAAACTTAGACAAAGATAGGCAGATGATGCCAGAGTTTTTGCAAGAAATTAAGTTATTTAAGGGTTAAAAACAGCCAATAAGAGCAGCGTTTCACAGGCCAAGTGGACACAAGATCAATCCTGGCATGAATGCACCTGCCCAAACGTGCTCTCGTTCTCATTGGTCAAGGTCGTTTCTCTCTGGGCGGTTCCGTCCAATTAAGACTGAATGCTGGAGATCAATACTGGCAGAATGTGCCACGGCTGGAAAGGCAAACATCCATCCACAAACTCCATCTATAAAGGTCTGTGCCACTGGGCAACACGCTCTGTCCAATTAACACACAATGGTGTAGATGTGATATCCACTGTGAGCCATTTACCACAGTCAACGGGCGGCGATTAAAACAGCCCGAGAGAGACGTTAACCGCCTTAGCTCGATGTATCCGTTTAACTGCAGCGCTTTCACCTTGATTGCGTTTGCGTCTCGGTGTGAGCGTGTGTGTGGGAAGCGTGCAGGCCGCAGTCTGGGTAGTTAAAGCTCATGGAGGCTGATGCAAGAAAAACACCAAGATGATTTTCAGACTAGCTGGATTCTGTTTTCTTCTAACCATCTTAAGAGCTTTGACTCTCTTGTCTCTGCTTCTCTGTATGCTGTAGTGTTCAGAATGGAATACTAGTGTACTGCTAACTGCACACTACACTGCTTATACTGTATACTGTCTAGGGCAGTGGTCTTCACTATTTTTTTCATAAATAGCATGTCTGCTTATCAATCTGTCATCCCTGAACATACAATATGCAATGCAATAAATACAAAGGTAGATAGATAGAGGGTATGCATAATATATTTTAATGTAAACTCTCTTTTTAACCTTGTTATTTTTTTCTACATTAGATTCAAACGGCAAAATGAGTATTTACGTGCATATTATACGCACTTTATGGTGTGTTAATGTTATATATGCACGTAACCCACACCACTAATCCCCAATGGGTTGACAAGAATGCGTGTCATATGCACGTCATTTTGGCAAATCAAACGCATGATAAATACAATTCGTGTTATAGATATGCATTTCATGAGAATGTGTTGATCTATAAGAGCACATTCGGCGTTAAGAGCTGGAAAGACCGCCAAAACTGGCAACTCCGCAGTAAGTCATGAATGTAAGGGCAGGGCAAGTTTAAATATTTTTCTAGTCTATATTTCCATCTTGTAATGCTGATGTTTTGGGTATTTTTTAATTATAAATTATTTGTAATAGAGCAGACACTTTGAGTTTTTAATGGGTTATGTTATAGCCCTGCTTGTTTTTAATGTTTTTATGAAATATCTGTATTGACTGCATGATCATTTCACCGTATTATTTACTGCCATGCGAGCCGCAAATTACAGCTGGGCGAGCCGCAGGAGGCCCGCCAGCCGCGCAATGAGTAACTCTGGTCTAGGAGTTGGCGATATGACTTTTTTTTTTCCAGACAGGATTTTGATCTATGATCTTATCACAATTCATATTCATGTTGGTTTTTAAGAGTATTTTGAAAGTCACTGAGCAGTACAGGCAAATTAATTTCATTAAAAAAATAGCCTTACAATATAACAAAACATAAAAGGGCAAAGAACGACAGACCATTTATAGTCTTCAGTTTTTTAATCAGGCACTATGTGCAACTGTATTTATTAAGCAATGGTTTAATTAGTATGACCTTATTTTTTGATTCATTGGGATTCAGTTTTCATCTCAGAAATTAAATTCAATTATCAATCTTATTCAATTATACATGATAAATAAATAAATTTACACACATGTACATACAAGCATACATACATACACACATACATACATACATACATACATACATACATAATATATGTGTATATATATATATGTGTGTATATATATGTGTGTGTGTGTATATATGTATATATGTATATATGTATATATATATATACGTATATATGTGTATATATGTATATGTATGTATATATATGTATATGTATGTATATATATATATATATATATATATATATATATATATATATATATATATATATATATATATATATATATATATATATATATATGTCATAAATTAATACAACGTTTAAAAGAACAGCATAAATAGACATTTTTTTGTAATATTTATTAATTTCATAAATGTCTTTACTGTCTTTTTTTAACAATTTAATGTGCCTTTCCTAAATAGAAGTATTCATTTCCTTTTTTTTTTCCTTTTGAATGGCAGTGTATCATGATTTAAAAAAAAAAAAAAAAAAAATTAAAAGCTAAAACTTTTCACCATTGATAATAATAAGGATCATGTGACACTGAAGACTGGAGTAATGATGCAGAAGATTCAGCTTTGATCTCAGGAATAAATTACATTTTACAATATATTCACATAGAAACTAGAACTGAAAACAGCTTTTATTGTAACCAAGCCCAGCGAACGACTCATTGTGTGTGGAATGTGCCTAAAGACTGTGAAAGACCGCCTCTGCAGAAGATTAACGCCTACTTCATCATCACAAATTTGGCCCCGCCCACTGGTGTGTTAGTGAGATGACGAGGAGAGAAGAGCGATGCAGGATCACTGGACTAAAAATAGCATTACCTTCCAAAGGATCCTAATTCTAGGAATGTGCTTATTTATTTTTTAACAATGTGAATGTCTCAGTTGAGCATTATTTATTTGCATTCGGTACATTTCACTGTGGATTCTTTGGTAAATCAGTCGCAATTTCGGCGCAGACTTTTCAAACAGACTTTTACAATATGGACTCAACAGTAATGCCACAACATGCAAGTAACTGTGTTAATTCTTTGTGTGTCAGTAAATCAAACCAGTGACTAAACGCTCAACTTCACATTGTTTCTCTTAGTAGGATGAAAACAATCTGTTATTTACACTGTGATTAAATGAATCATAGCAAAATAATTAAACTTGTAAAATAATTAGCATACTACTGTTTGAAATGTTTATTTATTTATTGTTTTACATTTGATGGCTGAATATTGATCTGTCTTACATATTGTCTACCAGTTGATTTTTACTTCCGTTTAATTTGAAATAGAATGTAAAGTTGCACGTGTTGCATTGTGGAATGCAGTCTATTGTATATTTTCTCAAATTCCAGGTCATGTGGGTGATTTGAATACTGTGCACGGTGTACATACTTTATGGTAGTATGTAATTCCAAACAGTCTTTCTCTTTCCCTCTACCTCTTTTCTTCTCTGGCATGACTTTCAGGCTGATGGATCCTGGCAGGGTGTGGAATTGGCATCGCCCGCATGAGACCTAACCGCTGTGAGCCGTGCCTGGCACAGGGATGAGATTAGTTTCCTCTCGTTCCCCACGTTTGCCACAGCGGCGCAGAGATGGAAAGCATGGCTGTTGTTATTCATAGCACCGCGGTTTACCTGACCCGCGTCGCAAGAATTGTTTTGCGTGTGCGTCTGCGGAGTGCGAACACACTCTGTAATCCATTTGTTGAGTGTTTATTTCGCAGTGCACTACATTCACAGTTTTACTGGCACTCAAGGACGTGCGCCGCAGCTGTTTGAATGCGAGGGAATCTCAATGCACTGGAAGAATGAGAGCATGTACAATAGATGCAACAGATGAGTTTTTACAGCTCTCTCTGGGAGACCTCCCCTTCAGATGCGCCCCTGATCTGTCAGCCGGCTCTCAGGAGCCATGAGGAACATGCATGAGGAAGAAGATCAGTATAATACTATCTAACTCATGTGAAGTGGTGGTGTAGCAGACATCTTGCCTCTGGGTGACAGGTGTGGGCTTCTGTCGGGGCGAGAGCGGACTATCAAATGTGTAATATAGCTTTCTTGAGGACTGGCTGTCACTTATTTTCTCTGAATAATGGAGACGGGAGGCTGTCATTAAAATGCTTCAAAGTGCCTCTCGCTGGTCTCCTTTAGCCTGGAGACTCAGATCTAGTGCAGCAGATGCTTCCCTTGTGTCTCTGTCAGGGATTTGAGGTGTGGATGGGAGGTAGCGCTCCTGTCGAGAAGAGAACAGCATATCTTAGGTACAGAGAGATAATAGCACAGCTTAGGGTGTGTTCACACTTATAGTTTGGTTCTCTTGGTTCTTTTGTTTTTCTCAACAAAAACTGGGGTTTTTTTTGTACTAATGCAGTGAAATGACGAGAGAAGGATTAGCTTTAGCTGATGCTTAACTGATGCTTTGTGTATTTTGGCATGCTTGTGCTGCCTCAGAGAATGATGGGTAATGTATTTTTGTCATGCAAAGCCCGTTTCTCTCATATACTGACTAGATATGTATTTTTGGCAAGGTTTTAAGCTATTCATCAACATTATGCAAAATGAGTACAATGTTAAATTGCAGTCAACTTTCAAAATATATTTTATCAATATAATAAATATAAACAATATATAAATTAGTAAGAAACCTTTAATTTTGAAAAAAAAAACTTAAATTAATTAATTATAACATTGTAGGCATTATTAAAACCATATATACAAAATATATTTAATTATTATTTATTATTTAAATTAGTTTATATATATATAAACTATATTAAATTAGTTTATATATATATATATATATATATATATATATATATATATATATATATATATATATATATATATATATATATATTTATATATAATATATATATATATATATATTTATATATATTTATATTTTTATATATATTTATATATATATATTTTTATATATATATTTTTATATTTTTATATATATTTATATATATATATTTATATTTATTAGGGCTGTCAAAAGTAATGCATTAATGCAAATTCATTTTTACAGCACTAATTTTATTAACGCACCGCGCATTTTCTGTTTGATCCGTGGCCTAGCCCGTAGTTGGAGAAATCGAGAGCAGCCATAGACGTAAAGGATGCAGCAGCAAACAGAAATAGGGAAAGAAAAAGGCTAACATTAACATTACTATTCTGAAACAAGTGACGTTATATAGCCTACATAAGCTACCATTTTTTCTGTTTAACTTTTATTGGACTCCAGGTTGAAATAAAAGAAAAGGGCGTTTTTACACTGAGCACGTTTGCTGCAGTCCATGTCCGAGCACGATAGTTCTTGGTTTCCCCCGCAGCGCTGGTCAATTTGATTCTATTGAACCCTGGTGCATTTGCGTGCATCTTACATAATCACAAACATGCACAGGCCATGATAGAAAACAGAACGCGGGTCAATATATAGTTTTTTTTATTTTTTATAATTATTTTGAATTTAGTGCTATTATGCGCAGCTGAGTAAATGACATTTGGGTTTACTGTAGGCTATGTGTGTCGGATGAAGTGGGCTTTCTGTTGCATGCTTGCAAAGGGACTCTGTGAAGATGCGCAATGTACGAACACACTGCAAGCTCGCTCTCGCTCGTATCCGAGGTAAATCATTAACACCATCACCTCTTACACGTTTTGTTGATCTAAATACATTACAATCGGCTAAAACGAATACGTAGGTTACTTTTCTGAACGAGCGCTCCCGAGTCCATGTCTCTCACACTGTTCACGCGAATCACGGCACAGTTCGAGTGCAATCTAAAGGCCGTTACATACTCCGCAAGAACAGAGAAAAAAGTTCTCGCTCCCAGGGCTGCAAGAACAAAATGACGTCATTTTGTTCTTGCAGCCTTGGTTTGGGAGTTCTCGCAGCTTGTTCTCGACACATCATCTGAGCAGAACTTTTTTCTTGCGGGTGTCCGATAACTATTGTGTGATTGGTCAGAAACTGAAAGTGGGCGGGGTTAATGCGGAGAAACGGAAATGTTCGGCACCTGCTTTTCTCGTGAAGTATGGAATGTCCTGGCCAGAACGAACTTTGTTCTTGTTCTTGCCACCTCGAGAAAACAAACAAATGTCTTTGTTCTTGCAGAGTATGTACCAAGCTTTACTCAGAGCACCTCCTCCGGGTAGGCTCGGGTGTGGTACCCTGGTGCGCTCCCATGTCCGCATGACCACACCAATTTTTCGTGCAAACCGTGCCCCGTTCTGAACTAAACTGCCAGTGTAAAACGCCTATTTCTATTTTTAAAATAAGAAAAAGTACTGCTTATTCTGAACTTTTAAGTTTAGGCTTAAGAGACATGAACATCTATGACCTTTGATACATGTCTAGTCTTCATGCTCTTTTGAGTATGGTTTTACTAATAATAAATCATGCATATTTGTCCATACCCATGTTGATTAGAGTATTAAAAACTTGAAACGTATTCAAGTACATTTAGAACTGATAAAAATGTGCGATTAAGTTGCGATTAATCACGACTTAACTCATGACAACATGATTTATATATACACGGTATATATCAATTTTAAATAAGTCATAATAAATATATATTCAACATAGGTACCTGGTAAATATATTAGCATTTTCTTGCTGACATTTAAGTCTTGTGTTACATAAAGCAGAACTTACACACCCAAAGCGCGTCTTTTGCTTTTCATTTTGTTGCACTCACTCTAAAAAGCTTTTGTTGTGACGTGAAAGAAAGGAAAAGTCTATTTTCATCCAAAGTCATACAACATACTTCACATCATGATTACGACTTCCAAACTCGTGCTTTCCAGGCGAACATGACAACATCAGTTTACTGTGTACAATAAGTTTGCAAACGAATCGTCCAGTCGATTTTACTTCTCAAAGTGAATCTTGTGCACGTCGTAAGAGAAGTTTGTGAAATATATGCTTGAAATTTTTCTGCAGGGTAAGCAGCTTCTGTTCCATCTTACAATGCAAACACAGCTTCATAAATTCATCAAAACTGTCGTGTTTATTAGTATGCGGTATGGCCGGCCCTGCTCCTGTGTGTGTGTGTCTGTGTGTATGCATCATCTGTGTGTGTTTTCTAAGGATGAGTGCGTTTGTGTGGAAATGTACATGTGTCTGTATAATGCAAACAGCCGTGAGACGCTGAATGGAGCGACGCTGATGGCTGTTGTTCCCCGGGGGGGATTTCGGTTCCAGCTCACTTCCTGTGGGGGAACAGGAAGTTGGCTGCATTGTGTGGAGAATCAAGGGAGGGCCGCTTTCTCTCCCGCCTCATCCGGCTTTCCAAATTTTGCTTTCATCCATGCTTTTGGGTTCCTACACAATGCTTTACACCGCCGTTACATCAGCCTGCGTTTGCCGAGACACATCATCACTGCAGGAACTCAGCACTATCAGCAGGGATGATGGGAAATCTGCTTCCGATTCTGATTCCACCTATCGATTGCATTGATAGTTTGGGGGAAGCCTTAGTATACTACACAAAAATGTTAAAATATGACTATTTTTCATTATTTTATTATTTTATAGCTGTACAACAGACATGCAGCATGACCAGTGTAGTCTGATTTTAAACTGGTTCTTTTTAATGAATCAATCAAGAAATGAGTGCACTTACTGGTACTCACAATTACTGATCAGTAATGATAATTGATCATATGAATCATTTGTATACTGTATTCATTGAATAATTCACAAAATCATCTTCTTAATGAGTAATTTGTGTAATTTGCAGTAAAACATTCCCACCCTGAAGTGTCCTCCTGTCCGCTCGGATGCAGTGAACTCTGCTTAGGTTTGTTTTGCACATTTCTCATCTCGTTCACTTTCCAGCGAGCGGGTTGGCTGCAGCCGTGGCAGTGAGTTGATCAAAATGAACATGTCACCTAGACAGGCGGCCTCTGTGATTGGCTGCTGGCTGGCTGTCAGGCCTGGCGAGTGGGCGGAGCTGCGGTGTGATTGATGATTGGTGTGCCGGTGAAGAGCAGGGCGTGAAATGTGCTGCACGAGAGCGAAAAGCCTGAATGTGATTCCTGACAGGAACAGAAACAACATGAAGATGATGCCTGGGATACGCTGACAGAACACCACCTTCACAGAACTCGCCGTGGCTATTATTTTTTTATTCACACTTCTGTAAATCTCACCAGATTCAGTGACATTCACTTTGTTCTCCAAGGAGTCGACATGTGCCGTAATAGCGTGGCTTAGTTTAGACCTGATAAAGAGATTCCTTTAAACTGACTGATTGATGCCAACATTAATCTTTCAATTCTCATGAGAGCTTCCTACAACAGAAGCACAAAGGAGGGGCTTTGATCATAACGCTAGATTAAGCTGCGTTCACACACACACACACACACACACACATGTGCGAGCAGCTCAGGGGTGGTTCACACCCGCTGGCTCATTTTTCAGTCTTTGTAAATCGAGATGACTTATGACTCATCACTCGAGCCAACTGGTGCATTGTAAAGTTATACTCTTGTGTTGGTATGAAATGATGTCTCTAATATTGATCATTCAGGGTCCAAAATTAGCTTTCACCTATGCCTGAATATGATGGCTGAATTGTCATATGGTCATAAGTAGTATAGTTTTTGTTTGTTTTGGTGGCTTAATGCCAGGAATATTCCACATGAAGGTTTGGAAGAAAAGCAAAAATGTAATCATTTTGTCTTTTGTAAAATTAATTATTTAGGTGAATGCTTTTGTTCAACACATATTTCTTAAGCTTGATTTATGTAGTTTATTAGTAGTATATTTAGTCTAAAAATGTAATACTTTCACGCTAGATACTGCTCTAGGTGTAGAAATTGTAATTATGTAAAAATGACAATAATATATGTATGTGTGTGTGTGTGTGTGTGTATATATATATATATATATATATATATATACACTCATCTAAAGGATTATTAGGAACACCTGTTCAATTTCTCATGAATGCAATTATCTAATCAACCAATCACATGGCAGTTGCTTCAATGCATTTAGGGGTGTGGTCCTGGTCAAGACAATCTCCTGAACTCCAAACTGAATGTCAGAATGGGAAAGAAAGGTGATTTAAGCAATTTTGAGCGTGGCATGGTTGTTGGTGCCAGACGGGCCGGTCTGAGTATTTCACAATCTGCTCAGTTACTGGGATTTTCACGCACAACCATTTCTAGAGTTTACAAAGAATGGTGTGAAAAGGGAAAAACATCCAGTATGCGGCATACCTGTGGGCGAAAATGCCTTGTTGATGCTAGAGGTCAGAGGAGAATGGGCTGACTGATTCAAGCTGATAGAAGAGCAACTTTGACTGAAATAACCACTCGTTACAACCGAGGTATGCAGCAAAGCATTTGTGAAGCCACAACACGCACAACCTTGAGGCGGATGGGCTACAACAGCAGAAGACCCCACCGGGTACCACTCATCTCCACTACAAATAGGAAAAAGAGGCTACAATTTGCACGAGCTCACCAAAATTGGACAGTTGAAGACTGGAAAAATGTTGCCTGGTCTGATGAGTCTCGATTTCTGTTGAGACATTCAGATGGTAGAGTCAGAATTTGGCGTAAACAGAATGAGAACATGGATCCATCATGCCTTGTTACCACTGTGCAGGCTGGTGGTGGTGGTGTAATGGTGTGGGGGATGTTTTCTTGGCACACTTTAGGCCCCTTAGTGCCAATTGGGCATCGTTTAAATGCCACGGCCTACCTGAGCATTGTTTCTGACCATGTCCATCCCTTTATGACCACCATGTACCCATCCTCTGATGGCTACTTCCAGCAGGATAATGCACCATGTCACAAAGCTTGAATCATTTCAAATTGGTTTCTTGAACATGACAATGAGTTCACTGTACTAAAATGGCCCCCACAGTCACCAGATCTCAACCCAATAGAGCATCTTTGGGATGTGGTGGAACGGGAGCTTCGTGCCCTGGATGTGCATCCCACAAATCTCCATCAACTGCAAGATGCTATCCTATCAATATGGGCCAACATTTCTAAAGAATGCTTTCAGCACCTTGTTGAATCAATGCCACGTAGAATTAAGGCAGTTCTGAAGGCGAAAGGGGGTCAAACACAGTATTAGTATGGTGTTCCTAATAATCCTTTAGGTGAGAGTGTGTGTGTGTGTGTGTGTATATATATATATATATATATATATATATATACATATTCAGGGTCCAACATGAAAATGATGGCTGAGTTGTGGAATTTTACCAGTCATAAATTGTATAGTTATCTGTCTTTTACTATTATATTTTTGGTTGTTTTATTTGCATATTTCTGACAAGCACTGCATATGCAAGTTTCTTTGTCTTGGTGAAGCTGTCACAAAAAACCATCATGTTTTGGTGTCTTAATGTCAGGAATATTCTACTTTTGTGTCACCTCATAAAGATCTGGAGGTAAAACAAAACTTTAATAATCTTGGATGAACTTCTGATGGTCAATTTTCCAGTGAGGTAAAAGTCTGAAGGCGTGTGAGTTGTGACAGTTTTGGCGTTTGATTTCTCATCGCTTGCATCAGCGCCGTCTTTCTTACTATTCCTAATATACGAACACTGATGAGTGTTTATTGTGGACGCCCGTGTCTCCTGTAACCTGCTCACAGCGTCTAGATCTCAGGATGTCATGTTTTGGGGCCGGTGGCTGTCAGGCTCGGTCTGTTCTGACCAGGGCGTTTGTTCACGCTCTGACAGCTCCAATAAAAGTGTCCATGTCTCCTGTACCGGCACTTCCCTCCAGCAGGAGCCCGGCAGGACGCGGGCGGAGGAGCGTCCCCGTGTCTGACTGTCGCCCGGAGGTCTGTCCCTTCATCCGGACCTCTGCGGGAGCCTCTGGTTGGTGCTGATCGGAGGGGACAGGTGAAGTCACAGGCGTAGTGGGGTGCACCATGTCAGAGAGCCTGCAGAAATTCATGATACATTGTAGAGCGGTTCTAGCAACTAAACTGCTAAACTAAGAGTAGTGATGCTGCTAACTTAACTACATATTTTCAGTAGGGTAACTGCAGCTCAGCTGATTTCATAACATGTTCAGCTCTACGTCAACATGAGTTTATATCACTTGCTTTTTTATAGCGCTTATACACTAGAAATTGTTTCATAGCAGCTTCACAGTTATAAACAGGAAAGCAACAGAATTAAGGATGCAAACATCAAATATGAGACGAGTTCAAATTCTGCTGTAAAGCAGCTGTAGCAAGATAACGGTGTCATTATTCAGCTCAATTCAGTTCAATGCAACACTCGTCACATTGACGCTTGGTCAGGACCTCTCGGTGTCACTTTTTAACGCAAAGGGTACCACTTTAGCGCCCTTTTCTGACGCTCAGGGTAATCCATTGATTTCAGTTGTTTGCCCAGTGCGTCAGATAAAGACGCATTTAATTCTTTGCATTTGTAAAAGTAGACATGATTTTATGAATATTTATAGGCTACTTTTATATTTTGGAGCAACTAACCCCACTCCTACCCTAAACCTACCCACTTCTAACCAATATAAAGCCCACAACAGGCAAATAAAAGTACAGTCACAGGTATTTATTGCAAAAACTGGCCAAAAACAGTATAAAAGTATTAACTCATGCTGCATTCAAAGTCTTCTGAAGTCATATGATATCTTCATGTAAAGAACAGAGTTGATCTTAATGTTTTAATCGCTGAAATGATGATCCTGCCGCTCCGTGAACACACACACTCATATCTCATTCAGAAGATACACACGACTCTTTAGCAGGACGCATTCGGTCATGAGACACACGAGAGCCAATGACATTTCACTATCAAAGCTGACGTAACGTTTCTTCCAGCGGCAATTTTTAAATGTGTGCATGATCTTCGGTGGATGGAGACGCTGATCGCTTTTGGGGATTTTCTCATCGGAACACTTGGAATGTTTGTACTTTTTGAATAAATTGTGCCTGCAGTCGTATCTGCCTGTTATATCCTGTGTTTCATATCATATAACACACAAATGGGTAGGTTTAGGGATGGGGTTAGGTTACACGTTCAAACGTGTCTAAATAGCGTAAAATAAATAAATGTAAATAAAATTATGCTGGCTGATTTACATTGAGAATCACACTCCAACATGTCATAATGGCAAAATCATAACCCAATATATAATTTCATCATGACGATCACATTCCCATGCCCAACACGTCTGTGTATGATGCCAAAGGTTTCTCATTGAAATCAATAGACTTCCCTGCGCATCGGAAAATGACGCTAAAGGCGTAGGTACCCTGTGCGTTAAAAAGTGAGGTGTCCTGACAAGCTTCAATATGTGACGAGTTGGGAGTGAGAACATGTTCAAAGTTGATGCAGTTTAGTTCAATAATGGTTCAAGTTTTCTATTTGAATATATTTTAAAAATATATTTATTCCTGTGATCAAAGCTGAATTGTGCATTTTTTTCAGGATTCTTTGACGAATAGAAAATTCAAAATAAAATGTTTTATTTGAAACAGAAATCTTAAAGCTGCAGTCCGCAACACATTATTACAAGCTTACCGTTGTGAATCGGGCTGAGCTAAGGAGACAGTTTTGAACACTGGCTGGTTATGCACTTGTTCAAAATTTTTAACCAAAAAAAGTTACAGACTGCAGCTTTAAGTCTTTTATTGTTTCTTTTGGTCAATTCAAAGCATCTTTACTGAATAATGAATCTGATATACACTATATATATATATTATTGCTGTCAATCAATCAATTAATTGCAATTCATGATTAATTACAACTAACACTAAAGTTTTTAATATATTTTTATATTGTAATAATTTGACATTTACTCTCCAAATTAATGTAGAAACAACAAAGATATTTGAGTAAGCTAATTCATACATTTAACTTAAAATTATCATGTAATCTCAACTTAAATATTTTTAGTTGTGTAAACTTGGCTAGCTTTAGCTTTAAATTCAACAAATGCCACCTTGCTAATTGGTTACACAATGCTTTGGTAGCATTAGCATAGCACTTGCTGAATGAGTACGGCAATATAAAACATTTAACAAATATATGTTCTCAAACTAAGCTCATGCTCCACTCGTCACCATGAAAAAAACAACATAACAGAAGCTCTTCTAAACTAGCAGAACAAAACATTAAACACTGTAAATCTCACACTTAACATTAATCTTGCACCAAAAACATTATATAACACTTAATTTTAGCATTTACTCTCCCTTTTTGAGAGGCATGGCAAAGCATGCTGGAAAACAGAAATCCCAGCCCAGTTTCAGTTAAACTTCAGTTTGTCTAAATTAAAAGAAACAAGTTCATAAAACTCAAAACAATGAAACAATTCAGGTTACTTAAAATGTGTAAATTTTTAGTAAACTCAAAAGAAAAAGAAAGTTCTAAATACTCATAAAAGTTGATTTTATTGAACTCATTTGAGTTGGCTCTACTCAAATCAATACATTTTTTTATTAGGCTGCTGTCACTTTAAGAGCTGACATACATGACGCAGATCTGATAAATATCTAATGTCCTCACAGCTCTCTACAGTCATTTAAGACTTTATTTACTCTCTTTAAGACAAGAGGATTACAAGGATACTTGACAAAGTGGGCGTTTTGGCATAATTTTGTGTGTTTTTGTCCGTTCAAGCGTGAAAGACAACTCAATGCGGCTGGCACGTGCATATGTATTTATAGCATTATGAGAATCCTCTTGCTCATCATGGGCTGCAAAAACAAGGCCCACTTCTCATTACTTCTACCCACCTGCGTATTGATTGATACGTGGATCAAAACCATGTTACATAACCAGTCATCTATTTTTGTGCAAAAAGGCATTGGATGGTTTCATTCAGATGAATGGTAGACCAGAGCAGGTTTGACGCCGGTAACAAGGTCATCTTCATTTGAGCTCGAATTCAAGTCTGAATCTCCTGCAGAAGTTTCTGTCAGGAAGTCCTTGTTTCTGTAGTTTTTCACCTCGTCATGAAATATGCACGATGCTACTCCCGCTAACGGCTCCCGCTGGACTGGCGCGCAATAACTTCCTCCACCTGATCAATGCTCTCGTCAGCTGGAATGCGCCTGTTTTGGTGGGGAGTGGGAAAGCAATTAGATTATGGAGCTGATGTGTTGGTTTCCCCGCCTCGCGGCGGCGCAGGGCTGTTTATTTAATAGATGTCCTTGTGTGGTCGGCAGGCCCCCAATCATTAGCTTATACTTGTGCAACTGTTTTAGTTAAAGCAGCAAATTAAAGTCCTTAAACTTTTAGACAAATGGAACGAACCAGTAAATACATTTTCCATTATGTAGTCTGATGAGAAGAGGCGTGTTGGAGTAATTCGCTTTTAGAGGCACATTGGAATCATCAACATTACGTAAAGGGACAATTGTGTTTATTAGAATCCATTCAGTTAATTATTTTAATGAGCCTTTGTGATTAACAAATAGTGACCTAATTAGCCCCATATATATATATATATATATATATATATGTGTGTGTGTGTGTGTGTGTGTGTGTGTGTGTGTGTGTGTGTGTGTGTGTGTGTGTGTGTGTGTGTGTGTGTGTGTGTGTGTGTGTGTGTGTGTATACACCGATCAGGCATAACATTTTGACCACTGACAGGGGAAGTGAATAACACTGATAATCTCTTCATCACGGCTCCTGTTAGTGGGTGGGATATATTAGGCAGCAAGTGAACATTCTGTCCTCAAAGTTGATGTGTTAGAAGCAGGAAAAATGGGCAAGCGTAAAGATTTGAGCGAGTTTGACAAGGGCCAAATTGTGATGGCCTGACGACTGGGTCAGAGCATCTCCAAAACTGCAGCTCTTGTGGGGTGTTCCCGGTCTGCAGTGGTCAGGATCTATCAAAAGTGCTCCAAGGAAGGAACAGTGGTGAACCGGCGACAGGGTCATGGGCGGCCAAGGCTCATTGATGCACGTGAGGAGCGAAGGCTGGCCCGTGTGGTCTGATCAAACAGACGAGCTACTGGAGTTACTCAAGAAGTTAATGCTGGTTCTGATAGAAAGATGTCAGAATACACAGTGCATCGCAGTTTGTTGCGTATGGGGCTGCATAGCCACAGAACAGTCAGGGTGCCCATGCTGACCCCTGTCCACCACCGAAAGCACCAACAGTGGCACGTGAGCATCAGAACTGGACCACGGAGCAATGGAAGAAGGTGGCCTGGTCTGATGAATCACGTTTTCTTTTACATCACGTGGATGGCCGGGTGCGTGTGCGTCACTTACCTGGGGAACACATGGCACCAGGATGCACTATGGGAAGAAGGCAAGCCGGTGGAGGCAGTGTGATGCTTTGGACAATGTTCTGCTGGGAAACATGCCTTGGGCCCTGCCATCCATGTGGATGTTACTTTGACACATACCACCTACCTAAGCATTGTTGCAGACCATGTACAGCCTTTCATGGAAACGGTATTCCCTGGTGGCTGTGGCTCTTTCAGCAGGATAATGCGCCCCGACACAAAAGCAAAAATGGTTCAGGAATGGTTTGAGGAGCACAACAACGAATATATATATATATATATATTTATATATATATGTATATATGTGTGTATATATATATATATGTATTCATATTCAGACAAGAAGATATCATGATATTCAGCTGTATAAGACACTTTTTTTACAGAAAATATTATATTGTTATGGCCTGTAACATCTTGTGATCCATGACAATGAGTAACAAATTATTTAATTTGAAAAATTAATGACTTTAATGGTTATATTAAAGTCATTAATATTTTTTTTTTTACTAATTTTGAATTTTAAATAGTTCTTTTGGGCGATGCTTAATTAGGGCCCGAGCACCGATGGTGTGAGGACCCTATTGGAATTGCTCAGCCTATTATTATTATTCTCCCAAATTAATGGCATTTTTGATGGCCTAAACATGCTCAAACTCATAAAAAACTTTGCACACGCGCCAAAAGTAGTGAAAATTTACGTCTGATATGGGTTTCAGAATTAGGTGTGGCAAATGGCTCAATAGTGCCACCGACAAAATTTCAATTAAGCGCCGTTCGAGCTACGTTTCACGTACGAGTATGAAATTCGGTAGACACATGTAACAGCCCAATACCTACAAACAAGTGCAAAATCTGAAAACCAACAGGAAGTGAGATATTTTGAATTTTCTCTGCAAAATTTTTGCAGTTTTTTGCCATTTCCAGACGTTGTACTTTAACGAACTCCTCCTAGAGATTTAATCAGATCATCATCATATTTGCAAAGTCTAATCTAAAGGCCTTTGTGATGTTAAATTGCGAAGATCTTGAGTTTTTCCTGAAGGGCGTGTCCGTGGAGTCCTGTCCTGAAGACATCTACATGCCAATATTAGTTAGTCACAGCGCCACCTGCTGGCAACAGGAAATGGCATGCTGTACACTTTAAAATTCCCACCCAGAAACACAAACAAAACTTGGCTAAGTGCTAATGTATGCGATTTACGCCACAAAACAGGAAGTTGTTGTAACTCAGGCATACAATGTCCGATCTGCCCCAAACTTCACACGTTTGATAAGAGTCCAGGCCTGAAGACATCTACATGCCAATATTCGGTTATAGTCAAAGCGCCACCTGCTGGCAGCAGAAAGTGTGGCACATTGAAGTGACTTTGCCATATTTCTCCTATATTTACCCACTTAAATGCATCTTGCTCACTATTCGCTGTTTTCCTGAGGCCACCGGGTGGCGGTGCGAGGGCCCTTTCATCGTTGCTTGCAGCTTTAATTCAAGATATATTTTCTTTAAACATGTTTTTATATCTTTTTAAATTTGCTCTTTATGTTGTTTAATGGATGTTTAGATATTTTAACTGGAAAAAAGACAAAGATAATTTTGTTGCAACACCTTTACGGGTGTTTTTTATACTTAATCTGACGGTTCGTTTCTTGCTTGTCTGACCGGTGCGCTTCATTTTTAGCATAGTTACAATGACCGTTTATATCCTGCCGTGGTGTGTGAAACCTTGATTTCTCATTCTGAAAGTCACAATAACCTCTGCAACAGAAAGAGAGTAAAAAAAAAAAAAAACAGCAGGAAAAGAATAGCAGGAAAAGTTGGTGTGCCACAATCACATGAACAGGCATGACAAATAGAGCTGCCAGAGAGAGCCGAAACATTTCATGCTTGTTAACTCAGAGAAGCCGCTTTTTCCCACAGCCACAAAAGGGGGATTTTACTTATTATCAGGTTCAAGACTTTGATACTAACCTCAAGCCTGCTTTAAGCCCATTACGGCCCTGCTCCCCACGCACATGCGGAGAAAAGACACGAGCGACTGCATGAAAGCGCACTCGAATGGCTGAAGGGAGTCGCTCTGACACATAACATCACTGGAGTTCAAAGACAAAAGAGGGGCGGAAGCACTCCAGTTCAGGCTTATTTACGGCTGGAGAAGTTTTCGGGTCTTTCTAACCTTTCATTTCTCTTACAGAGCGACAGGAGGGTCAGGAGGAATCATAAAGATAAGAGCATGGTCAGCCAGAGATGCAAAAAAAACACAATGCAGTTAAACTGTCTTCAGTGGTTCAGCAAACCTCCAGATTTTACTTTATTTAACACGATACTAAAATTGTTTATCGTGCAAAAAAAGTGTGTTTGCATGCACAATATCAGACTGAATTTGCTTAACACCCCTGACAGCGCATAAGGTCATGTAAATATTTTCAAATGCGTTGGCTTATCAGATAAAGGTCATAAATGGTTTAATCAAAACCTAATCAGCCAGATTTCACTGCATGTAAACCCATTTAACAGCTTGTGCAGCATGTCTCAATCAAATGCCTCAATATGTTAGCAACATGCTAATTCATGTTAGCAAACGTGTTGAAACATGCTAGCAAAATATGCTAATTCATTCTAGCAATGTTCTAAACATGGTAATTCATGTTAAAACATGTTAAAAATGTGTTAAAATATGCTAGCAATATGCTACTTTATGCTAGCAATGTGATGAACATGGTAATGTTAACATGTTTTATCATGTTTTATCAATGTGTTAAAACATGTTAACAATGTGCTAAAAATGCTAGCAAACGTGATAATTTGTGCTAGCAATGTTCTGACATGCTAGCAATATGCTAATTCATGCTATCAATGTGTTGAAACATGCTAGCAAAATGCTAATTAATGCTAGCAATGTGTTAAACATAATTCATGTTATTAATGTGTTAAAACATGTTAACAATGTGTTAAAATGTGCTAGTAAAAATAATTCAATGCTAGGAACGTTCTAACATATTAGCAATGTGCTGAAACATGCTAGCAATGTGTTTATTAATGCTAGCAACATGTTAAAACATGGTAATGCCAGTTCATGTTAGCAATGTACTAATTCATGTTAGCACACGTTAAAACGTGTAAGCATAATTCATGCTAACAAGGTGCTAAAACATGCTAATTCATGTTAGCATAAACTAGCAACTTTAGAAAATGTTAAAACATGTTAAATCATGCTAGCAATGAGCTAATTCATGTTAACAATTTAAAACTAGTGCTGTCAAAATTGGCGCTTTAACGCATGCGATTTATTTTTTTCAGTTTAACATGTTAAAGATATTTAACACAATTAACACAGCATTTGTTTTTATTCGGTCATCCTTTGGCTAGCATTACATTTTATATGATCACGCTCTTATTCATGCAAATGCTTTTAAACCATTCAAGTGCGACAATACAAAAGAGAACGCACTGTCTGTGAACGTCCTGACACACACACGACGCACAGAAAGACGCACGCCAGTATCGATTTCTCTTTCATGCTTGAACAAACAATAACATTTATTATTATGCCAAAATGCCCGTTTTATGGAGTATTCTCATAAGAGCAGTCTTAAATGAGTTAAATGACGTCTTAAATGAACTTAAAGAGTTGTGAGCCGCGTCAGATCCGCGTCATGTTCGGCAGCGGCCGATCTTAAAGTGACAGCAGCCACTAATGATGTCAGTCATTAACGTTCATCACAGAACAAAGGCAACAAAGAAAATTTTAGCTTTAATAAGGATTAATCTATATTTAATTTATTACTTATGCAGTGCAGACTATTTGATAACTTTATTCAATTTCTGGATATTGATTATATATGAAGGCCACAGGTAAATATGCCATTTATTGTAATGGGTTTATGTGAAGATTGTTTTAAGTTCACTTAAACGAAAAGTTATTCTTTTTTTTAAAGCCTAATAAATATTGAAATTGATAGCTTTTAATTATACTGTAATGTTGAATTGTCATTAATGTTTAAAAAAAATCTATTTCATAGAGACATCAGTATCAGTATTAGTATCAGTTATCATTCATAAAAAGATGCCATTACAAGAAATATTTAAAATATACTGTCTTTAAGTTGTTTCTACATTCATTTGGAGAGTAACTGTGAAATTATTACAATATAAACATATGAAAAAATCCACTTGAAACAAATGCTAGGATTTATGGCCTTTTACGTGCATTAACTTTTGAGGAATGTGAGGAACTGTAAAAGCTCTGTTTTAAGCTTTATTTTTAAAAATGTGCACAAAACCTGCGTTGCCATGAATAAAGCTCCAGCTTACTGAATGCCCACCATTTCATTTTCTCCAAAAGAAGCTGTCAAGCGACTTTCACACATCCGGTAAGAATCACACGGCAGTGAAACTTACACGTTTTACATTAGGTGCGGCGTGAGCACCAGGTGTGTGAGGGGCTGTAATGAATTCAAGTCTTCCTCGCCGGTTTCCCCTCATGGCTGATCGCTCACTCCACGGCGGGTTTGTTAGTAGAGGCATGTCTAAGGGCGTCACATGTGCCGTTATCTCAGTGTCGTGGTGATAAATCGTACGTATCCTCCCTTGCATGCACATCTGATTATAAATGAGAGCTGTGAGTGATTCTAGCCTTGATTCTAGCGCTGGAATTTGACCCTTGTAGTTTCTCTTTGACGTATTGAGTGCTTAGATTCACCCTAAAGACTTCTGAAGGATCATGTGACACTGAAGACTGGGGGAATGATGCTGAAAATTCAGCTTTAAATTTATACATATACATTATACATAAATACATTTCAAAATATATTGAAAGAGAATTATGTTGGCTTGAGAAAGTACTGTTATGCTATTTAAACGTATAGTTATCATTCTTCTTCTGGGACTACAATTTTAAACTCTAACTCTTAGTGCGTGAACCACCAAACATTGCTATCACTAGCAAAGCCTATCAACTATGTTAGGACATGCTAGCAAAATGATAAAACATTCTAGAGACAAGCTAATTCACGCAAGAATCATGTTAAAACATTTTAATTCATGTTAGCATTATGCTACAACATGTTAGCAATATGTAAAATAATGCTAGCAATGATCTAATTCTTGCTAGCAATGTATTAAATGCAAATCCATGTTAGCAGTGTGTTAAAACGTTAACATGTTAAATCACGTTAGCAACATATTAATTACTGATAGCAACGTGTTAAAACATGTTAGCAAAATGGTAATTTATGTTAGCAATGTTCTAATTCCTGTTAGCAGTGTGCTGAAACATGCTAGCTTTGTGCTAGTTCATGTTATTAATGTGTTAAACGTGTTAATTCATGTTATCAATGTGTTAAAAAACATGGCAGCAATGTGCTAATTCATGCCTAGTAATGTAGTAAAAGATGCTAATTCATGCTAGCAATGGTAAAACATGTTATCAACATCTTAAAACATGTTTCCATCCATCCATCCCAACGTTAAGCTTTAAAACTTCAAACTACTTCAAAATAAAAACTTTCAAACTTTAAGCTTTTAAAACTTATTCACACTTTCTCGTCAGGCTTTCTCAAGCCTATGTCAAAGTTTGTCTTGGTGAACTTTTTTTTATCTTAAAAAATTTATCTGAACTTTTAAACAGTTGTGAATCTCAGCATTTGTTAAGTGGCAAATCTAAAAATATCTTCTTCAGTTAAACGTGTCAGATGCTGAGAACATGGGATATTTATTTGGTTTTTTGGACTAACAGCCACATTAGCCCAAACACTTAACAGACAAACACACATTCAGAAGCATAAACACACACACGCACTCAAAGCTGAAAATGCTGTTATCTCTGCCAACACCAGGGGACCACACAAACCCTCCGTTTCTCTTTGTTTGCATCTTCAGAGTGCGTTTGTGGCTCCGCTGTGCTGTGTTATTATTGATCTGGGTTCAGATGAAACCCGACTGCTCTTTAACAACCGTGTTGATTTAAACAGCATGTTGAACTCCGTTACGTCAATATCCAGTGCAGATGAATTATTAAACGCAGCTTTAAAGGGCCCTGTGTTTTTGTATAAAGTATTTTTATATAAATAGCATCCATTTGTAGATAAACGGCACTATGTTCATTATAGTAATTGGGAATAGCCATTAGAAGTATATACAAAAATTGGTGTCTCTCCATGTACTAGAACTTGCTGCCTCAAAGCAAACCTGTTGTAGGCTGTTTCCAAGGCATTGCTATGCAGTGTTTAATGGGTTCTGAGTCTCATTTAGTGCATTTATATGTGGTAGGATGTTACTGATTATTGCTATGTGCTTGCTGTCATCTTTAACAGTTTCTATGAACAATTTCTTTGCTAGGGTGTTGCCGGGGGTTGTTAGGGTGTTCTGAGCCATTTATAGAAACTGCTAGGCTGTCATTTGTGTTTTGCTATGTAGTTGCTAGGGTGTTCTGAGCATTTTAGCAGTTGCTGTTGTGTTTGAGCCATTTATAGAAGTTGGTAGGTGGTTGCTATGGTGTTCTGAGGCATTTTTAGTAGTTGCTAGGGTGTTGCTATGTGGTTGATAAGGTGTTCTGGGCCACTTTCAGGAGTTGCTAGGGTGTTCTGAGCATTTTAGCAGTTGCTAGGGTGTTGCTAAGGTGTTTAGGAGTTTTCAGGAGTTTCAAGTTCTGAGCCATTGCCAGCAGGTGAAGACTATTATGGTTTTCTTAGCTGTTGCTAGGGTGTTGCTATTTGGTTGCAAATGTGTTCTGACCCATTTTGAACAGGTGTTATGGTTTTCTCACCTTAGCAACCACATAGCAACTACTAGAAATGCCTCAGAACACCTTACCAACTCCTGAAAATGGCCCAGAACACCTTAGCTATTTTCAGTAGTTGCTAGGGTGTTCTAAGCCATTTCCAGCAGGTGAAAACTGTTATGGTCTTCAGCGCCATTTTCAGCCGTTGCTAGGGTGTTACTATGTGGTTACTATGTGCTAAATATGTAAGGTAAGATGTTTAATATTAATAGTAATAGTTATGCCTGTCTTAGGTTTCTAATACAACTAATTAAGTCTCTCTATTTATAAGACAAATAATGGTGATTAACAGAATGTGAATTGCAGCTGGAGTGGGATGTAAAGCATGAGAAGAGAATCACGTTGCTTCAGTGTTTTCTCTGAGGTGGAGGTGCTCCGTTTACAACATCCGTCTCGTCAGCCTCATTTTCTCTAATGGCATCGCCTCGTTTTAATGGCAGATATTCATTTGGTATCTTAACAACAGTGGCACCCTTGGGACTCAGCCGTAAACAGGGGTGATGGGAAAATCCTCGACATTTGTCAGAGCAGCGCAGTGTGTTTGACAATATATGAATTATTGATTAAACTGTTGAATTTTAAACAAGGGTTGTGTCGCGTTAAGGCCCCGCAAACATAAATGCATAATTATGCATATTCTGGAAAAGATATTGACTGGGAAGAAGGGCAGGTCTGTGTTTTACTTTTCAAGAATGAACCTGATTTGTTTCCTCTGTATTGAACTATTCAAGTGATATTTTCACATTCTCATGCATCCGCCAAAAAAAAACAAGTACAATCAGAACGACCCGATCGAAGGCTGTTTTTATGGCCTGATGGTGCTACACAATGGTGGCAGCGCTCCAGGAGGCCAGGAGTCTCATACGGTCAGTTTGAGCTCGCTGTAGTGTTTACAGACCTCAGCCGGCTAAACTTAGCCAGGGCGACAAACTAGAATGCAGCCTTGAACTGATTGAATTAGCAGTGGCATTGTGAGTGTGAAAGACCCGGAGAACCAAATGTAATTCTATTCTCAATCTAATTGCCCTCGGGGTCATGTGAGTGGCCTGTGGCAGAGGCAAATAATCTGTCCGTAAGGTCAGCATATCTAATACTGGCTGACAGTTTGATGGTGCTCTAAGAGAGCGTTTCTCCTCAGGGATCTGTTCCCACCGGTCTGTATCACTGTTTGGTTGAGCACGCTCTTAAAAATAAAGCCTCCATTTAGAGGGTTTTACAATCTGATGTCATAGGAGAACATTTTGAAAGGAAAATTCTGTCATCATTTTTTTCTCATGTTGTTTTTAAGCCAGTGTTAGTTTCTTTCTTTTGTGAAATACAAAAGCAGATGTTTAGCAGAGTGACCAAGCTGCAAGAAGGACAAATAAAGTAGACGAACACCATTTCTCATGACCTTTATAGCCATACTGAAAGCCAATAAATGAAAGGAAACAAGAATGTTCAAGCTGTCAACTCCATGTGAACAAACAAGTTTCAGTCATTTAGTTTTATTAATAAGGTTAAAATGGTGTAAAATGTATCTTATCTATTTTGTTGCGAGAGCCGTGCGCTTGCAGAGAGAATCCGCCCACACGCTCTTCTGATTGGCTGTGATTTTTGATTGAGTTTGTCTCATAGTTGTGTCGTGTCTAGTGTGGAATCACTTGTTGCTAGAATCTTATTATGTTGCGTCTGGTTAGGATGTGGTGAAAGACATTATCACATGAAGATGTGTCATGACAAGTATAACATCATTGACACTGAAAGCCATTGGGTTCTGTTTCTGGGCCGTATTTACAAAGTGTTTTATCTTACCACTAGGAGTCCTCCTGAAAGTTCCTAGCTAGGAGTTTTAGCTTAAAACCTATTCACAGAGCATGTTTTATTAAGGAACTCTTAATTTAAGAGTTTTTAGACTTTACAGAACATAGAAACCAAATTTAGACTTTATAAAACACAAAAAACAAGTAGTTTAGACTTTACAGAACCCAAAAACCAACATTTTAAACATTAGAGAGGCTAAAAACCAACATTTTAGACTTTACAGAACAATATTTAGACTCTACAGAACCCAAAAACCAACATTTTAGACTTTAGAGAGGCTAAAACCAACATTTTACACTTTACAGATCAATATTTATACTTCACAGAACCCAAAAACTAATATTTTGGACTTCACAGAAAACTTTGTAGACTTTACAGACCCATAAACCAATATGCTGCTCTGAAACACCTATGATGTAACTTCATTGACTTTTTTTAATCTCCAAAGAACCATGGTTGTTTTCCGAACCCAAGGTGCTGTAGAACCACTGAAGATACTTTATTTTTTGGGTTGTATGTATTTAGACCCACTTTCTCCAGGGTTCCCCAATTGAGGTCTAACATTGAACAACCAGATCAGGGATGTGTCCTCCTGACCTCCAACTGTCCCTCACACACGGCTTACAGCTAAAATGTGACCCATCTGACCCACACCTTCCTACTGGGAATTAGACTGGATCTCCAGGGCACCTAAGAACTCAATACATCTTCATCAGAGCGGGAGGGTTCAATTGAGAGCCATTAGTGGGGCTGAGAGTAAAGGTGGAGCAGCTGTTGGGTCTTAGAAAGGCTTGTTGCATCTTTTGTGTTTGTAGAGCCGAGGTGTCTGTTTCACGCCCCCTCCTCCTCCTCCTCCTCTTCGTCAGCAAGCGAGTGAGTCGAGCTGCTGTCTGAAGATAGAGCCGCTGTGGCTGTGAGATACGCCTCACAACATTAATTAGCAGCTCTCATTATAGCCCACGGTCTCGTCACTCTGTCTCATGCACACACACACACGCACAATGTTTCCTAAGGTCTCGGAATCTTCACAATATGCTTGAATATTCTTGTTTACCAAGATGCTTTAAACAGTTCTGTGATTCATTTGGGTGAAAACAAACCTAGAGGGATTTTCAGCAAATAACATTATGAGTTTGCTGCTTTGATTCAAAATCATACCCAAAGAAATGTGAATGCAATTTGCGCTTTATTAAAAATGACATGCAATCAGAATTTGAGTTTTCTGGCTTTTAGTTCATGTCTGTTAGCTTTGAGGTTGTGTCTACTGCTAAATGTTGACAAAATAAACTTTTTTCTTTACAGGGACTAAAAATATTGATGACTCATTTTATTTGCATGATCTTATCACATGCTCTCTAAAATAAGGACGTTTCTCCCATAAAACTGATTTCAAGAGTTGTAATTGTGATGTGCTTTAAAGTCATTTGCCATACAAATTTTAATTTACTGACAAAGACTATAGGCTTTTTAAAGGCTATTTAAAAAGACAAGCCCTTTGGAAATGCATCAACACAGGAAAGAAAATTGCGTTCAAACCATTGCATGCAGTCTGTAAAGTGTAGGTCAGAGTGTTGGTAATCTCTCTCACATAAGCACACAGTATACTGTCGCTCGCCGTATCTCTGTAATGCACTTTTCCTATATCCAGCCTTTCATTTCTCCGTCAGCCAGTTCTTTCAGTAGAATGATAAAGGCAGGGGGTGTGTGACACAGGAAAACATACAGATGCTGAATGTTTCAGCTAAATCACTAGAAGTGCTTTCAGAAAGCCAACAATTGATGTCCTGTGTTGACCTGATGGGAAAAGCAGAGCACAGCTGGAGTTCAGAGAATCATCTGCACTCGTCTGTGTTTCCTGTCACACTGTTGTGCTTGTACGCACACTGACCTGTCAGAGCAGGTCAGGCCTTCATTTCACAACTTTGGGAGTTTTAAGGGGGGCGTACCTGTGCTAAACATACTAACACCTTGCTTGGGAGTTTTGGGTGTTTGCTAAAGTGTTTTGGGTGATTTCGGCCCTTTCCCAAATGGCACCCTAAACACTCGTAGTCTGCCTACGAGTCTGCACTTTCGTGATGTAATGCCTAGGGGTGGGAATATTTAGGTAACTCATGATCCGATCCAATTCCAAAACGATTCTTGGTCTACTTTTTTCTTCTTCTTAATGAATTAGTTTACCAACTTGAAAATCTTTACATCTTTTTTACATATGTAATTATAAGTACTTTTTAAAATAATTACAAATTAATTCATAGACAGCGGGAGATCTAATAAGCTGCATTCACACTAATGCAGAGATGTCCTGTCTGTTTAATCCCTTAAGACATAACTGACTGTTTACATTAATTTTGCATCATAAATGCATTATGAGATGCAAGTAGCCTACATTTATTTAACCACTTACACCGTCGCCACACAGCCGCATGCGCGAGCGCTCTTCACATAGCACGCGAGCATTTGAAATTGAAAGCAGCCTTCTGTCAGTGAGTTTCATATTTTAATATATAAGCACACTGCATTCTAAATGACATAAATGATGGTTTCGTAGAGCATTTGTAAGGAAAATACCGGCGAGCGAGACTCCACACTGCACGTCCTGTGCAATGAAGCCTGCAAATTCGCTTCAGCCTTTCCGAACTTTATGAAAGATTATTTTATGGAAGGTTTGAGTGGTGTCTGTGAGGAATTGGAAGCAAGCAGAATACAGGTGTTTCTAAAGCACACGTAGCGTCATCGCGCATCTGTGGTTAAAAACTAAGCTCAGAAACGATTCTGAAATTCTCAGAATTCTCAGATTTTTTTTCTCCCACCCCTAGTAACGCCGCTTTGACTGTCCAAAAGTGCACATCGAGGGAACATATCATGTCGCAAAGGGAGAGCTTGCGAGCACCCTTCAGAAACTCAAAATGTCAAACGGGACACCCTACGGTCTCGTGGACTTCATGATCATGCACATGCTGCAGTCGTTGTAAGTCCTTTGTAAGACTGGTTCGGATGCTCAGCCTCAGACGTCACATCAATGGACTGTTGGCTGAACGTCTAATGCATAAGGCACACAATATGGGAAACCCTTCAGGAGTTTCAAAGTTGTCATCTGATTGGTTGAATTCTCCAGATTTTCCGGGAGACAAACAAAGCTGCAAACAAAGCTGCCGTGAAGCCAAACCCCCTCATGGAAGAAGAAAGCAGCTTGTGTTTAAAACTGTGACAATGAGCACTTATCAGGATCAACTAAATGCTAGATTTTCCAAAGCATGTGAATTTAACTGTGCCATTGTTGCAGTAAACATACACAATGTTCTTGAATTAATATTTTATTAGATGCACGCCGGTCTGTTATCGTAGGTCCATCGACTTTACATTTTCACGCCCCTAAACATGATGCAGAACAAAACGAACTGTGATTGGTTGCTTTACATGTCGGTCCTTGGCCAATGAAAGCTGCAATGGAGTCCAGACCTTCTGCCGTCAGTCTGAAGGTGTGGTTACGCGAGACTAGGATGCTTATAACCAAACAAATGTTGCCCAGTGGCTGTTTAGATGTTTACAGGTTGTCATGGTATTTCATCATACAGCGGCTCTTTTATTGGAAAGTGACCTGATATTATTCTGATATCATGGCATTTGACAGGCGCTGTTCTGATGAAATGGGCTTTTAATAAGGTTTTATTGCTGATGCATGAATAAATAATGCTGCCCGTAGTTTATCTTCATTGTTGGTTAACAATGTCCAATCTGTCCCCTTAAACTCTGCAGAAGCCCAACATCTGTGCTTTTATCCTGAGCTGACACTGATGGAGGTCGTTTATATCAGTTCAAACCTGTAATGTTGTTATAGAGGTGATATCTTTGTCTCACTAGTCTTTATCCACAGCAGTGACTGTCCTGTCCTTTATTTGACATGGGGAGCTTGTTTGTAAGTCCACTGTGAGCAGCTGCAAGTGTGTGTGCGTGTGTGTGCGTGTGTGTGTGTGTGTGAGTGTGTGTGTGTGTGTGAGTGTGTGAGAGAGAGAAAGAGAGAGAGAGAGAGAGTGTGTGTGTATGTGAGTGAGTGTGAGAGAAAGTGTGTGTATGTGAGTGTGTGTGAGAGAGAGAGAGAGAGAGAGAGTGTGTATGTGTGTGCGAGAGTGAGTGTGTGTCTGTGTGAGAGAGAGTGTGAGTGTGTGAGTGTGTGAGTGTGTGAGTGTGTGAGTGTGTGAGTGTGTGAGTGTGTGTGTGTGTGTGAGAGAGAGAGAGAGAGTGTGTGAGAAAGTGAGTGTGTGAGAGAAAGTGTGTGTGTGTGTGTGAGTGTGTGCGAGAGTGAGTGTGTGTCTGTGTGAGAGAGAGTGTGTGAGTGTGTGTGTGTGTCTGTGTGTGAGAGTGGGAGAGAGAGAGAGAGAGAGTGTGTGTCTGTGTGTGTGAGAGAATGTGTGTTTGTGTGAGAGAGAGTGTGTGTTTGTGTGAGAGTGTGTGCGTGTGTGTGCGAGAGAGTGTCTGTGAGAGAGAGAGAGAGAAAGAGAGAGAGAGAGAGTGTGTGTGTGTGTGAGAGAGAGAGAGAGAGAGAGAGAGAGAGAGAGAGAGAGAGAGAGAGAGAGTGTGTGTGTGTGTGTGTGTATTCTGCCATTGCACTGTGCACAAATGCTTTATGTGTAGCTAATGTCCATAATTCTTGCTGTTGGGAAAAACAATGTGTTTTGTGTGCAAATACAGGAAATGACACAGTGCAGCACAATGCAAGGAGAGACGCGCTTCTACCTTCTTCCTGTCCATCAACACTTAATGGTGGCATTTAAACTTTTTGAAAGCGGACCTCAGAATAATATTATTCAAGGATTAGGGCAATTTGCCAAGCGGAGACACAGGGACTCTTCCAAATCTCTCTTAAGAAGCAGAACACCAAGGTAAACAAGCAGAGAGATGAATCTTTAAAGATGGCCGGCGATGGACAGAACAGGTGTCATATTACAGCCAGCTATTTTCAGCAGGGAATGCAGTCATTGATTTTGCTTTTATAAACACACGCTGGTCCAGGCTGGAGTTTAGGACTGAAGAAGTCCATAACCCTTAAGTGTAAATACTGCATATATGCACTTTGATGCAAAACACTCACTGTCATTTGTATGGACTGTAATGTGATGCATTAATATAAACCACATTCATTAATCACCCGACTGTGGCGATTATATACTGTGTGTTAGACTGTTAGTTTGAGGGTGTTTATAATCATTTTCATTAATAAAACATTAACAAACATCATTACATTATATAATTCTTTATAGATCATTAGCTAATGTACGTTTAGATTAGAAATATCACAGCTTTAATTTTCATATAGGCCTACAGAATCTGTATTTGAATGTACATGAACTAATGATCTGTTCTGTATTATATTTTATAATGTTTCTTGATGATATATGCACAAAAGTTATTGCCAAGTTATTATGAGTCACCCACAATTTTTTATTGATTTAACATTATCATAATGCATATATACTGTATATATACAGAAATTCCTGTATATACACTCACCTAAAGGATTATTAGGAACACCTGTTCAATTTCTCATTAATGCAATTATCTAATCAACCAATCACATGGCAGTTGCTTCAATGCATTTAGGGGTGTGGTCCTGGTCAAGACAATCTCCTGAACTCCAAACTGAATGTCAGAATGGGAAAGAAAGGTGATTTAAGCAATTTTGAGCGTGGCATGGTTGTTGGTGCCAGACGGGCCGGTCTGAGTATTTCACAATCTGCTCAGTTACTGGGATTTTCACGCACAACCATTTCTAGAGTTTACAAAGAATGGTGTGAAAAGGGAAAAACATCCAGTATGCGGCAGTCCTGTGGGCCAAAATGCCCTGTTGATGCTAGAGGTCAGAGGAGAATGGGCCGACTGATTCAAGCTGATGGAAGAGCAACTTTGACTGAAATAACCACTCGTTACAACCGAGGTATGCAGCAAAGCATTTGTGAAGCCACAACACGCACAACCTTGAGGCGGATGGGCTACAACAGCAGAAGACCCCACCGGGTACCACTCATCTCCACTACAAATAGGAAAAAGAGGCTACAATTTGCACGAGCTCACCAAAATTGGACAGTTGAAGACTGGAAAAATGATGCCTGGTCTGATGAGTCTGGATTTCTGTTGAGACATTCAGATGGTAGAGTCAGAATTTGGCGTAAACAGAATGAGAACATGGATCCATCATGCCTTGTTACCACTGTGCAGGCTGGTGGTGGTGGTGTAATGGTGTGGGGGATGTTTTCTTGGCACACTTTAGGCCCCTTAGTGCCAATTGGGCATCGTTTAAATGCCACGGCCTACCTGAGCATTGTTTCTGACCATGTCCATCCCTTTATGACCACCATGTACCCATCCTCTGATGGCTACTTCCAGCAGGATAATGCACCATGTCACAAAGCTCGAATCATTTCAAATTGGTTTCTTGAACATGACAATGAGTTCACTGTACTAAAATGGCCCCCACAGTCACCAGATCTCAACCCAATAGAGCATCTTTGGGATGTGGTGGAACGGGAGCTTCGTGCCCTGGATGTGCATCCCACAAATCTCCATCAACTGCAAGATGCTATCATATCAATATGGGCCAACATTTCTAAAGAATGCTTTCAGCACCTTGTTGAATCAATGCCACGTAGAATTAAGGCAGTTCTGAAGGCGAAAGGGGGTCAAACACAGTATTAGTATGGTGTTCCTAATAATCCTTTAGGTGAGTGTATACAGTATATATAAAAAAATAATTTTACTGTAAAATAATGTTTAAAATAAAAAATAACATTTATTATTATTATTTAAATGTGTTCGCAATGTGTACTTTAATGAAATATTGTTTGAAATTGAATTAATTGAATATTAATAATAAATTATTATTATTATTAGATTATTATTATTATAATATTATTTTTAACCACATACACACACACACACATATATATATATATAGCTGTATTTAGGTTATATTATTTATTGATATTTGAAGTTAGGAACTGCAATATCATACTGTAATTCTCGGAATATCATCAGTGTAATATCATCAAGCAATAATCTTCCATTAATTAAACATTAGTTTAACAATGACCAAGACTTAGCAATGTGTATTAATATTTGTTAATGTTAGTTCATAAAACACAGCTGCACATTATTAGTTCATGTGCGTTAAATAATATTAACTGATTTTAATTTTAATAATGTATAAGTAAATGTTAAAATTAATATTAATAAATGCTTTAGAATTTTTTTTATTGTTAGTTACTAATAGAGTTAACTAATGGAACCTAAAAGTGTCACTGTGTATTTTGTAACCAGAAAGTGGCAATTTTTACAGTATATTAAAAACATTGCAGTAAACATTTTTGTTGCCCTATGAGCCCTTTCCTCTTTATGAATATAAATCTAGTTTTAGTGATGTTTTATATCCAATGTCTTGAATGGACAGTTTGGGGGTTGAGTACTTTTATCCTCTTTGTGCAGCAGTGTGCTATATAAATCCAGATTGTGTGTGTGTGTGTGTGTGTGTGTGTATTCGGCGGCTCTATGACCCCGCGGACTCCTCTCCTCCTCCACCCTCCTCCTCCTCCTCCTCCTCTCAGCGCAGAGGAGCAGCGGGGAAGGAAGTTATTAGTGTTCTGCGCTCCAGTTCTGCGCTGTCGGAGGATATCCTTCTCCTTCCAACTCTCAAATTCCAAGGATTTTTCTGTTTTTCTTTCCCACTCCTCCTCCTCCTCCTCCTCCTCCTCCTCCTCTTCTTCTCTTCAACTGGATCCGTGTATGTATGCGCGTCTTTGAGGGTTCTTTGCGCGCGCGCGTGTGCGTGTATGTATAGAATTACGCATCATCTCTGGAATCTCGATCCACTGTGATTTTCTTTGGGATTATTTTCCAGCAACGCTCGTTTTATGCAGAACTTTTTCAGGTTTACACGACCTACCCCGGACATTTAAAGGAAACCGGACTGTTTAGAGCGAGCAACCGTGTAGCGTTTATCAGAACGGAAAGTTTTCTTCTCTTTTCTTTCGCGCGAGGCACATCATCCGCTGTCACGATGGAGAGCGAATGTCTCCGCATATAGCGTGCCGAGTGTCCCTTCTGGGTTTATATGACCGTAGTCATCGTTATCGCGCATTTACGCGAACACAAACTACCAGTTGAGGCGAAAACGAGCCGATATCTCCAGACTGCGCGTGTTGGATTATCAGGAGGACACTAGAGGCTCCAGCGCTCTGCGCTTTTACGCACGCTCGCGCGCCTGGAGAGCGTCATGAATCTGCCGTCCGGAGACACTGTGACTTTATGTCCTCATCCTGAATCCCACTTCTCTGCCATCGTGATGTTTTGATGCTGTTCATTTTTGCTTTACAAATATGATGAAATGGCAGCCCCGGAAGAAGGTAAGCTCGAGCTCAGATTTTTGTGAGTTTGGCAGTAGATCAGGAGGGGAAGACCTCTGGATCAACATGATCTTGAAGGTTGTGCAGTGAATTCGTGCTTTGAGGTCTCAGAAAGAGTATTTGATATACTCTGAAAGAATATTTGAGGTTTTAATGATGCATTCAAGCATCCAAGTGGAGGATTTGTGTTCAGATATGTATGGCTAGATGTGGGTTACATGCAGAAACATTTCTCTTCTTAATGCATTTTATTCTCCATTTTACTTGTGATGATGATGATGGTAATGCAAAGTCACATCAACCTTAAAGTCCTGTCATATTGAATCAGTTGGTTTCTGCATGTACAGCATCTTACAGTCCTTAACTTTACTAGAAGCTCAAGCTGGTTTTTATGGCATTGCATATGCTTTGAATTTAATTGCTTTTCAGGTCTAAACGCCACCGTTTGATGGCAGAATCTGTTTGGCTGTCTTATGTGCATTTTGAATGAACTAAATGCTGAGTGTGCCATTGCCTTGGGCCCTTTGAACACCAGCCAAAACTTGTAGTTGCCTCTTCTTGTCCACTAGAGGGCAAACATCCTCAGATCACAGGAACCTGCCTCCCTTTCCATGTTCTTCTGAGCAAAAAAATAATAAATCCATGCCATTCCTCTGCTTTTGTTTAAGAAAAGATTTCATGTTGTGCCTGTAATTGTGTTCGTCTCATTGTTGTGTTCCCTAGATTAAAGGGCCTTAAATGGGTCTTTTGTGAATCAAAAGATGATGACGTTCAGCGAGTGAGTCACTGCTACAGCTGCCGAACACCTCTTAGGGTTTGTAAATAAGACCTCCGTGGAAGATAAAACCTGATACGCAGCTGGAGAGCGGAGTATAATCGTGCGGCGCAAACAAACTTCAGCTTCCTGCGCCGGCGTCTGCCTTTCTGCTGTCGCTGTTCACTTCATACAGGCGACTTAAAGTCATGATATGACAAAAGAACTTGATTATTTCACTCTCAATAGCAGACAAAGACTATTCAGCACTCCCCGGCGGGAGTCAAATCGCATTCAGCTCATTAGGGTCTCACTTTTCTCCTCTATTGGAGGCATATTGTTTAGGGCTGCAGTTAATCAAAAGGCACCGCAGGCCGCACTCGACTACAAACAGTCACGGCATGAAGTGCAAGTTTGTCGTGACTGTTCGAAAAGGCCAGAGCTCATTTTGAGTGAGCTAATCATGTGTAACTCTTCTGTGAAGTCTTGTAATGCTACATCAGCGTGTTTGATCGGGGTGGAAACCTTTTAGGCACTTCAAGATTTGATTCAGGGAGTGTTTATGAGATTCTTGAACATTCTTTTGGAACACGACTCCCTGAATTTGGGTGTAAGGGTACAAAATTACAATTGTCAGTGAGCATGTGAATGAATCCATAGTCATTTGGGAATGAATCATGATGTAGGCTTGTTTTGGCATGGACGAGGGTCTTGTAGGGCTCTGGACCGGCGGGATCGCCCAGGTTTTGGCACGGTCACACTTACAGTTGGCCGACTGCTCACATTCTTTTCTGAGTTGGCTCAACACATTTCCGACAGGGTTTTGCACTGCCGCCATTACCTGAGCACATTTTTGGAAAGAAATTGATACTTTTATTCAGCAAGGACACATTAAATTAATCAAAAGTGACAGTAAAGCCATTTATAATGTTACAAAAGATTCTATTTCAAATAAATCTTTTGAACTTCATCAAAATGTTTGACAGTTTTCACAAAAATATAAAGCAGCTCAACTGTTTTCAACATTGATAATAATCATAAATGTTTCTTGATCATCAAATCCTCATATTGAATGATTTGTGAAGGATCATGTGACACTGAAGACTGGAGTAATGATGATAAATTCAGCTTTGATCACAGGAATAAATTACACTTTACTATATATTCACATAGAAAACAGTTATTTTAAATTGTAATAATATTTCACAGTTTTTCTGTATTTTAGATCAAATCAATGCAGCCTGTTTTACAGTTTTATTGTCCCCTGTTTGCTTTTATTCAACAAGCCACATGATTTAGTGAATAATTCATATCTGTAGCACATACTGAAGTTTAGTATTTAGCGTGTAGGTTTGTTGAAATCACAAACCTGTATCTTTTGAAGTCTTAGTCTAATTTTAGTACTCGTTCGTAGCTCCTGGTATCATGTTAAAGTAGATTTCAGATTAATTCCTTCTGTCTCAGGGTGAGTTTTCTCACTCATTAAGCTCCTTTTATCTTCTGATCTTGTTTTTGTATCTCCTCCTGACTAGTGTTTGTCCTGCATGCATCTTTCCGGTATTAAAACCGTCTGGCCTGAAGATGTTTATCTGCACACATATAGCACCGTAATTCAGCTTCCAGCTTTTAAAACGCTCATAGTAATAGTCTTTTACTTAAAAACTAGGTCTGTTTCCCGTCTTGTGTAGTCCCTGAAGATGAATCCCATATTCGGCTCTGTGCCGTGGAGATCAATACAGCGTCTGAGAAACACGCTCGGAGTTTGCCGAAGACCTCTCGGGTGCCTCCGCTTTGGATTGGATTACACTAATATGTTCAAAAGCACTTTATATTTTCCCAACGCCACCGTCGGAGCGTGCCGATAACGCTTGTAGATGGGAAGACTTTGTTTACTGTGGATTACAAGGATTACGGTGCTCTCGCTCGCTGGCTCTCCCGGTATCACTACCTCAGCAGATTAAGCATCCCATCCATTACTCACTCAGAGTGACTGGGAGAGAGGCGGTGGCCCTGTGGTTATCTGTTACGGGGGGCAGATGCACAGGGTGCTTATTCTTCGTGTCAGGCCGGCTGATTCAGGCCTACGGAGGCCAGTGGGCCCGACCCAACCCGCCAGCGCTAATTCTCTCTAACACGCTTTTTTTAAATCATTTACACAAGAATAATTTGGAGATGATGAAAGTCGTTGAAAGACAATAACCTGGGTGAAGTTTTGTGCTTTCTGGGGCATTGGCGATGAAAGCGGCGGCACAGCGAGGAGCTCTGGGGTTTATTTTTAGGCAGCTTTGTTTGGTTCCATCTAGTGCTGCGCTGTCAGAAACGAAGCGTTTGTCTGAAATGTATAGCTCCGTTTTTGGAAGCAAGACTGTATCGATGCTTAGTTAATAATTATATTGATTATTTTGGGTTGTTTTGAATGTTTCTGCTTGTCGGAAGTCAGTCAAGTGTATTTACACCAGGTATTAGCCAATTGGGATCAGTAAGATTTTTATTTCTTGCCAAGAAATTAATATTTTTTTCAGCAAGAATGCATTAAATTGATCAAGTGACAGTTAAAGACATTTATAATGTTACAATTGATTTTGATTTCAAATAAATGTTTTCTATTCATCAGAGAATCCTGGGGAAAAAAATGTATAATGGTTTCCACAAAAATATGAAGCAGCACAATAGTTTTCCCACATAATAATCAGAAATGTTTCTTGAGCAGCATATTAGAATGATTTCAAAGTGTACATTTTGGCTTTTAGTATGAATATGTTACAATATCTATAAGCTAGTGGCTCCAAAGACAATGATAAAATTCACATTTAGAAGATATAAGCATTCAAAACTTGCAGTCTCTCACTTCCGCCAATAAGGATCAATGATTTTGATGACATCACTCTGCACTTCAGCTTCTCATCAGATTTTCTGTCCAATCAAATGCTCTCTAGAATCTGAAGCCCCGTCCCCTACATTATAAACAGACACTGAAGCTGCGGCTGAAAACAGTCACTTGTTCACACATTTACTGTTTTCTACGAGGTGAATGGCACATAGTGCACTATATAGGAGATAGAGAACGATTCAGACAGTGCACTATATAGGGGATGGGGAACGATGAGACAGTGCACTATATAGAGGATAGGGAACTATCAGACAGTGCACTGTATAGAGGATAGGGAACTATCAGACAGTGCACTATATAGGGGATGGGGAACGATCAGACAGTGCACTATATAGAGGATAGGGAACTATCAGACAGTGCACTATATAGAGGATAGGGAACTATCAGACAGTGCACTATATAGGGGATGGGGAACGATCAAACAGTGCACTATATAGAGGATAGGGAACTATCAGACACTGCACTATATAGAGGATAGGGAACTATCAGACAGTGCACTATATAGGGGATGGGGAACGATCAGACAGTGCACTATATAGGGGATGGGGAACGATCAGACAGTGCACTATATAGAGGATAGGGAACTATCAGACAGTGCACTATATAGAGGATAGGGAACTATCAGACAGTGCACTATATAGGGGATGGGGAACGATCAGACAGTGCACTATATAGAGGATAGGGAACTATCAGACAGTGCACTATATAGAGGATGGGGAACGATCAGACAGTGCACTATATAGAAGATAGGGAACTATCAGACAGTGCACTATATAGGGGATAGGGAACTATCAGACAGTGCACTATATAGAGGATAGGGAACTATCAGACAGTGCACTATATAGGGGATAGGGAACTATCAGACAGTGCACTATATAGAGGATAGGGAACTATCAGACAGTGCACTATATAGGGGATGGGGAACGATCAGACAGTGCACTATATAGAAGATAGGGAACTATCAGACAGTGCATTATATAGGGGATAGGGAACGATAGCACAGAGCGGATCATGTGATCGAGTCGGTCCAGAGACACGACAGCACAGAGCGGATCATGTGATCGAGTCGGTCCAGAGACACGATAGCACAGAGCAGATCATGTGATCGAGTCACCGCAGACCAGAAGACGTATAGGATCCGTTTGAATTCTGCACAGAATTATATTTTAAAGCGATATGGAGGAGATTAGGAGGAGAAACTGTGGCTTTACAGCGATCAACGGCTCTGGCCAAGCTGAGATATAAATTAAACGCTATTGGCTATTTTAAAAAAGGGGGAGGAGCTGTTCGATATGCCCTGCCCTGTCTTCCTGTTTCAGTGGAAATTCCATCAACACATTAAATAATGCTGCGTGTTTCAAGGCACTTCACTGGGACTTTAAAAGTTCTTTTGTTTCATTGGCTCCACCTCTCACCAAGCCCTCTTCATTTTCAAGTTCTTTCCTCCAATTTGGTTTGTAATGCCAGCGTTTCGTGGTCTAATCAATACATTTATTCTCATCAAATATCCTTTTTTACTTAGAAAAAAGATTTTTACAAACCTTGCTCCATAAAAATTACTCTGAAATTCTTTGCATACTACTATGTTCTAAAAATTAAACACACTGACAGTGTTGTTAAAGGCTTGTTGAATAGCTAGAGATAGTTAATATCTTCCCATAGTTTTCTCTCTCTCGGTTTAATAAACGATACTCCAGTCTGATGTGATTTAGCGTCAGATTCACTGAAGTGGGCTTAACCCTTATCGGAGGTGATACTCCAGCGCTAAAACCTCGTTTAGCAGCTCTTAACCTCTGGGGAGCTGCAGAACCTTATCTCCATTTGATTCCTGCGTTATTTATTAGATCTCTGCGGGGAGGCTATCGCTCTCTTGCCATTATATCCATCACCGGAGTATCCTGCGGCATCCAAACACAGCAAAGCCTCGATGACAAACATGCTATCATCATCCGCATCTGTTTGGTTGGTATGTGGCCACATTCACCCTGATTTCTGAATTTGACTGAGTGTTTCCCGGGTGTGCATAAGGTAGCCGGAGCGCTGTGAGGATCTTGATGAGGAAGGTGTTTTGAAGAGCCTCCCGCAACGAGAAAGGAAGCGTGCAGGGAGACAGGTGGATGATTAACCGTCAGCAGCGAACGCACCTGCTGGCTTTGTGATTTGCCAGCGTATTTACAGCCTTCCATGATGGGCTCAGAATCAGACGGACAGGCTTGCTCTGGGTCTCGCTTAGCGGCGTTTTGAGGAGACGGCGGGGGGAGTTATTAGGCAACCTTGAATAAATTCCCTCTGGTTCTCATCTTTCAGCCGCTGACACCAAGATGAACTTCCTATTCTGGTTGTTCCCTCTGGTTTTTCACCTCCCAGATTGGCTCATTTCTCCCTGTACGCAACACAAGCTTCCATTATAACTTGCAACAGAACACACTTTTGAGATATTTAATGCACAGCCCTTTGCTAAGCTCTGCCCACCTTGGTTACTGTTGCTAAGTCTTTGTAGAATGCCCCATAGGAAAGAATTGAAGATTTCTGTGGAAAAAAAATAAAAAAATAAATAGGAGCATCGTTTCTAAAATATAGAAGAAAAAAGTGCCTTTTCTATCTTCACCAATTCCTGTCCCCTAATATTATTTCAAAATCGCAGTTTGACAACTTTTTGCACCATCAACGATCAAAATGTACTAGGACACTTCAACTATCATAAAATCAGTCAGTCGTAACCCATTTTACTCCCATAATGTGACCCATTTCTAAGTAAAAAAAAATATTTGATGAGAATAAATGTAGGGCGATCAAGAAACATTGCTGTTGTAAAAATTGATTGGGTATTATTTTTATGTGACATTGCAGCACATTTCTATCAGCTGTTTTTCTTTAAAGAATGTATCAGAGGCATAGTCTACCTAAAAAGTAATCTTTCATTCACAGCATGATGTTCGAAACTTTCACTTCCTATAATTACTTAAGAAAAACTACCCAAAATACCATGGTAGCACCATAGTATTTTTGAAAGCACCTTGGAATACCATGCAAAAACCATGGTATATGAATTTCCATTATCAGTTGATACCATTGCTGCGATCAGCGCTCTTTTTAAGGATTACAAGTGCCCTGGCAGCAACATTTTACCATATTTTTGTATAATTTCTGTAAGAATGTGTTTAAAGTTATCCAAACACACTGGGCTTCTATAAAGCAAAAGCTTGTGTGATGTTTTTAAGGCAAGGCTTAGAGAAGGATCATTTATATCAGCCGTGATGTCTTGAAGTTTCTGAACTGTATCTGATTGTGTTTCAACCAGATGCTGCAGCATCTAATATGACTGATAATGCTGCTGATTGAAATCAATGTAAGCTGCCCCCTGGAGTTCATTAGATAGATGAAGTGTGTGTGTGTGTGTGTGTGTGTGTGTGAGGTGTGTGTGTGTGAGAGAGAGTGTGAGAGAGAGAGAGTGTGTGTGTGTGTGTGTGTGTGTGTGTGTGTGTGTGTGTGTGTGTGAGAGATTGTATGTAAGAGAGAGTGTGAGTGTGTATGTTTGTGAGTGTGTGTGTAAGAGAGAATGTGAGTCTGTATGCGTGTGTGTATGCGTGTGTGTATGCCTGTGTGCGTGTGTGTGTGCGTGTGTGTATGAGTGTGTGTATGAGTGTGTGTGTATGAGAGTGAGTGATTTTGTGTGCGAGAGAGAGAGAGAGAGAGAGAGAGAGAGAGAGAGTTTGTATGTGAGAGAGAGTGTGTGTGTGTGAGTGTGAGAGAGAGTATGTGTTTGTGTGTGTGAGAGAGTGTGTGTGTGTGTGTGTGTGTGTGTGTGTGTGTTTGTGAGTGTGTGTGTGGTATGCAGCTCAAAACTGATCATTCAGATGCATTATGTATTGTATTTACTGTACAGTTTTTGTGTCTGCATCGAAAACCCTAATGACCTACTTCATCTGCCCAAATCTGCAGTAACCGAAGCACACTGTGTGTATCTCGAGGCAATGCACTCGACTTGACCTTCCATTTCCAGTGTGACGAACGAACCAGAGCTGTGATTTAACATTTACATGACTCATTAAGTCAGACTGGCAAATTGGATTAAAATGCAAAATAACTTTACTTCTGAGATGATAACTGGATGCAGCTTGCTGTATTGCTGTATCAAACGTCTGTTTGAAACGTTTATACTGCAAGAATATAGGCAATATTCAGTACATATGGTGCAGTAGGCCTAAATAGTATGCTAGTATTCCAGTCTGAGCTACATTTGGCAGGGATGTTTCTTCATGTAATGACTTTGCTGATTGCTTTTGATTAGCATGTGTGTGTATGAACGCATGTGGTGTGTAGATAGTGATTGAGGCCAAAAATGCTGTTAGTCAGACCCTCAAGCAGACGCAGAGCTGCATGAATAAGCATGCAGGACCATTCCCCAACACATTTCCCAGTGTGATGAAGTGGAAAAACTGCTCAAATGCAGCAGCCTGGGAGGATCCCACATTCAGACCTGCTGTAGCGCGAGCTCATCCGCACTACAAAGACAAACACAGCCGTTTGATCGCGTCTCTGACCTACTATTCTCCCGCGGAACCGGCTCAATGTGCTGCTTTATTTGAGCTGATTACGTTTGAAGCAAAATAAGGCAACCACATAAAGGTGGGCATATGACCAAAATGTAATTTTATATCACAAACATAGTATTGCCAGTTATATATATAATTTTTGTTTTACTTGCATTAACCTTTTTGAGTTTTGAAATATACATAGATTTTCATTTCATTATCAATGATTCCAAGCCCTAAATGGGAGAAGGAATGATTTTCTTGCACTTTGTTGTGTCTGTAGTCTTCTGTTAGCAATTATACGTGATGACACTAACCCAAACACACCTCAATGCCATGAAGTTTGCAGCGACCAGTTTTCATTTTGGCGGGAAACTCACATGAGGCCTCTGTCACATCATAGCAAGTGCTGTAGAAATGAGATTTGCCAACTCTTTTTGTTCTCCCTCGCATCTCCCTACATCAGCAGCAGCGTGTTCATCACCTGCCCAACAGAGCGAGAACGAGTGGGAGGCAGAAAGACTCCTGAAGGGCAGAGGAGGAAGGAAAGGCATGTGCTCTCAATGCAACGCTCAGCCGGTTCACCTTGAAGCTGCGCTGGTCCGTCCATTTGCTAGCAGAGCAGGAAGTGTCAGTGTGCTTTGAGGGGAAGTAATGAGCGAGTGGGATGTCTGTTTCGTGGATGCACGTGTGTCCTGACCCGGATGAGTACAGGCTGGGTGGAGTAGGTCTGATAGATATAGAGGTGCAAGACCATTTAAACCCTTAAAGGTTAACAGGAGTACCTTAAAATGAACATGTGATGCAACAGTTAACCAGTGAAGATCATGGAGAAAGGGGAGTTATGCAAGCACTACTTCTAGTCAAGGTGAGCAGTCTCACGGCTGCATTTTGCACATACTGTAGCCTTTTAATAATATTTTATTGGTAAGCAATTAACAAGGCATTGCAGCAGTCCAAACGGGAAGTTATTAGTGCATGGACAAGGGTTTCTGCATCAGCCAGGAGCAGAGACGTGCGATATTATGCAGGTGATAAAAAGTTTTTAACTACAAAAGAAATATGAGAAACAAAAGAAAGAGAGGAATCAAATAAAACTCAAAGATTACATACAGGGAAGGAGGGTTTAACAAGAACCCCATCTATCTCTCTCTGCGGGAGCCAATCAGCATTATTTCGGTTTTGCTGTCATTTAAGTTTAAGAAAGTTCAGGGAAATTCAGTGTTTTATTTCTCTAATACATGCAGTGAGTGAGTCAGGCAGAGATGAAATATCAGAGGTGGTAAGATAGATGTGGAACACCCTGTCAGTGGAATTGTGGTGGACTTACACCCTTGCATGGTGATATAGTACAGATGAACCAGGAAATAGGATTGTGCACGTATAGTCGAATATTCGATGTTGCTTTGCTTGCAGTGAATCCATGATAAATCCCTCTAAAATTCGCAGTTATAACTAAATCCATTGGGTGGCGCTGTGGAGCGTGTTAACAAGTTGAGTGTATTTGATCACATAATGTCGTCGTCTGCCTCATGATGTTTGGAATTACTTTGATAAGAATTGAAAATGATCTTACAAAATTGTAACCTTTTTTTTTTTTTGGTTTACACATATTGTTTAACTCTTTCCCCGCCAGCGTTTTTTAAAAAAGTTGCCAGCCACCGCCACGGTTTTGATCATTTTCACAAAAATGTAATGACCCATAGAATATTTTGTTGTATGAATATCTGAACATGCACTATATCAAAAGAAAGAACAGAGCCTCTGCTTTTAAACAAAAAAAGTTTTATTCTAGCTTCATGCATTCCTTTTTTATCAACACGTAAATATGGGTACGTTTTTAAAAAAAGCAACATTTTGAACAAAAAGCTGAGAAAATCACGTTTTTGTCAAAGACTACATCCAGATCAGATTCAGAGCGATGATCAAACACAGATGGAGTAGATGGAGTCCATCAACACCCCTAATGCTTGCACAGTCCTGTAGCATTTCATTCAGTAACATTAGATCGTTTTGATTTATATGATGTTTAATGTTGATGATCACGTTATTTTACATATGCATCTGCTTACATACAATCGCTTGTTTTTTTTGCGTCTCCTTCGCCTGTGTTTTGATCTGGAGATTCTGTACTCATTCAGGAGATGCTTAATAGCGCCCCCTAGCGTCTAACAGTGAAAACACGGAAATCGGAAAATTCCGTGTTTGGCGGGGAAAGAGTTAATTTGAACTGAATGAAAACCTTAAGATATAACGTAAGCTTGTTGTGTATATTACCTAATCATACGTTTGTTCAGAAATTGTGACAAAAACGTCATTTAAATAAACGAATATTCGTTTTTGTGACCCCAAATATTCAAATACAATATTTTGGGAAAATGCACATCCCTACCAAGAAATAGCAGAACCACTGATTCCAATATCAGAAAGACAGGAAATGAGAATATCATGACAAATAGTATCAAATGAATCTGAGTGTAGTTGACCTGTCTGTCACTGGAAGATCAGTTGAACAGATCCAGCTCTTTGTGTAGTTATTGTGTGTGCCTGTACATGCCAGAGTAGTCAAAAGAGGGAGGGAAGTGATATTTCAGGAATAGTTTTGGAATTGTGACTCTCCTGAATCAGATTGAATGTAGTCTCAAGATGTAGTCTTTGACAAAAACGTAATTTTTTTCTCTTCAGAATGTTGCTTTTTCTTTAAACTTACCCACATTCAAGTGTTGATAAAAAAAAAGCATGAAGCTAGAATTTGTTTGTTTATAAGCAGAGGCTCTGTTCTTTCCTTTGATATATTGAATGTTTACATATTCATAAAAACAAAATATTCTAGGGGCCATGAAAGTTTTGTGAATATGATAAAAAAATGCTGGTGCTGGCTGGCAACTTTTTTAGTAAACAGTGAGAGTCTTAGGACATTTTGCTTCTCAAATAAATGTATTGTGATTTAAGGATTTTTAGATATTTTGTACTGGAAAACAAGACAAAAACACTTGAGTAGGAAATTAATATTTTGCAGTGCACAAACACCCAGAGACGTCTCGCCAAAGCGCACGCCGCATCCCTCACAGATGAAACCAGCTCTCTGCTTCTGTAGTGTGTGAACAGATGAAATAATGGAGGGCCACGGGGCAGCGCTCGCATAGACTTCACAACACCCGCTAATGTAATTGGTTTCAATTCCCAGCACTGCTGCTGCACCCATCCTACCCATAATGCCCTTCCGCACCTGCCACTTCCTGCGGCGTGTGGACCAGCACATGAGAATACAGTCATTTAGATTTTCAACACCTCTGTCACAAAAGTGTGAATCGCTCTATTTCTGTTAGTCACACGCTGGACAGCGGGACATAGTCATGTGATGTTTCGCTGGAGAAAATTAACATTTCAGGGTGTTTTCGGGTCTCAAGGAATATTATAACATCTGATGCTTGTTCTCGCTTGTATTTGTCCTGGGAAAAAATGTGTTTATTGTCTTTGTTTATGAAGTTGCATAAACTTCTCTGGATTTGGACATCTGAGCGTTTCAGTCTTGAGATCCAAACAAGCACATCAATTTGCACCTTTTCCAGAGACTTTGATGCCATGTTTCTTTACAGAATTTGACCGAATCTGTGTCAGATTCAACAGAATATTTATCTCATAAACGGTTCAATTAATCATTTGCCTATTGCTCAGATGTTGCTCTTTCAGAGCTCAGTTTTATATCAGATGTTTAAGCTTAAATTCTTCTGAATCATGTGAGATTATGGTTTTCTATTTCCTATAGATGAATCTGTGATTCATGAGGATAGTCTCAATTTGCTGTCCATTCATTCTTAAGGAGCGACGATTGGGATATTCTTTCAATAGAGTTCTCTCAATTCTGGGCACAATTTGATACGTTTTTGTAGATCATGTAAGTTTTTTTTTTTTGTAAAGTATAAATCTGAGTAGTCTTAAGATAACATCTCTCGCCATTCAATCTCGACGCTGTTTAGGAGATATTGAGATATTATTGAAATGAGATTTGCAAAGTCGTTTACTTTTATTTTATGAAAGAAAAAAACACTCTTTTGCCTTCCACAGAAGATTTAAATTTTGCAGTGAACTATCCCTTTGAGCAAACGTCTCATTTGTTTATGCCGGGTTCAGATAACACAATATTTTGTCTTTTATGATACTTCTAAGTTTCTAAATTCTTTTTGTGTTGTGCACAAGAAACATGTCAGACCTCACGTTGCTTCATTGAATCATCGCTAGCCGTCTTTAACGTTTGTGATGTCATCGAGAAGGCGGAACTAGCGACTGACTTCTGGAAACAAGAACGTAAACAAACAGTGGCTACCGAAGCGGCGTGTTAGCGTAATGCTAATTCCTGTGCTCACCGGCTTGTTGAAACACCTCTGCTAACGTTCGCCAGAATTTATCTTCTGTGATGGTCGTCCCTCGAGGGAACATCATAAAGGCAGGAGTGTTGTTGCCAAAGCTCCATGAACCTTTCCTCCGTTGCATAATTCCACCTAGGAGCACCAATGCCATGTTTGAAAGCTGTGCATGGAAGAGCTTCTGTGCTCCTATTGGTCAACGCCACAGATGTGACGGAACCCGTTGTGGAATGGAAAAAAAATGAAACATGCTAGGCTGTGTCTGAAATCGCCCCTTATACACTTAAATAGGGCACTATTTGAGGGGACAGCCATTTGTAATGGTGTCCGAAACCATAGTGGACGTTATCGAGTACACTCATTCAATCCCACAATGCACCGCAATAACGAGTGTACAACCAATGTACGCTCAGCGGCTAGAGAATACCCATAATGCACTGTGAGGGTCATGCCAAATGAATTCTCGCGTCTAGCCAGAAGATGGCGCCCGCAGCTGAATCAATCATCCATCCATTTTCCAAACCTCACTGGTCCAGCGTAATATCACACGGGTATAAATTCCTTCTTAATTGATTATTAAAATGTTTAATTATGGTTTATACATGCTATAGTTTCCATGGCAGAGTTCAAGATAAATCTTTTCATTACTGCTGGAGCTGCCAGTTTGCTAAGTTTCAAATAGTTATTAAACAGCAAGCTCAAACTTCGCAAAAGCTGCAGCCCTTCCTCCGAATTCACTCTCTCGTTTTCATTCACTCCTTCAAGTGGACTATATTAGTGGAGTAATGTAGGGAATAGTGAATGAGGGTATAGGGGGTGATTTCGAACACAGCCCTAGTCTTTCTGTCAGGACATTGTGAAGTGTTGAAGACGCAGCATCAGTTGTCGTCCACTATGACACACTATATTTGATCGATTCTTGTGTACCGATGCCTATTGAAGGATCATGTGACACTGAAGACTGGAGTAATGATGCTGAAAATTCAGCTTTGATCACAGGAATAAATTACACTTTACAATATATTCACATAGAAAACAGTTATTTTAAATTGTAATAATATTTAACAATATTACTGTTATATTCACTTGTAAAATACTTGCACACTGAGAGAGGACGTGTCCTCATCACTAGAGGGGGAAGGGTGTGTGTGAGCTTTAATTGGAGAGCTGCAGAGGGCCGGCCGGCAGAAATTAGAGCTGGAAGCCCCCTGCAGTCCACATATACGAGCACGTTCCATCCACACACACACGCTTAGCAATGCGTATAAATCCTGTCTCAGAGGAGCTGTGAAAAATGACGGGAACGGAAAAAGTGCGCAGGAGAGGGAGGAGAGGAGAATGCCAGAGAAATGTTTGTAGGCTGCCGCTGCCACAAATACATATGGGCATCCGAGAAACGGCGTCCCTGTAGGAAAGACTGCAATAGGATTTCTCACTCTATCCAGGAATATTCCATACTTGTGGAACACACACACACTTATACTGTAACTATACACTACCTGTCAAAAAAGTTTGTAATAATTACGATTATGTTTTTAAAAGAAGTCTCTTCTGCTCTCTCTGCATTTATTTAATGAAAAATACAGTAAAATCTGTAATATTGTGAAATATTATTACAATTTAAAATAACTGTTTCTATGTTCTATTTATTCCTGTGATCAAAGCTGAATTTATCATCATTACTCCAGTCTTCAGTGTCACATGATCCTTCACAAATCATTCTAATATGAGGATTTGACGCTCAAGAAACATTTCTGATTATTATCAATGTTGAAAACATTTCATATTTTTGTGGAAACCGTGATACCATTCAATGATTTAGGGTAAGAATAAAAAAGATAAATAATGCTTTTATTCATCAAGGATGCATTAAATTGAGAAAAAAAGTGACAGTGAAGATATTTATAATACAAAAAAATTATATTCTTTTGGAATCTTCACAGTTTCCAGTAAAAGATTAAAATGCCATTTTAAACGTTGATTATTAATGTAAACACTGATATTAATAATTGAGTATAACTGCTGAATATGTTGTTCATATCCGTCCAGGGCCGGCCGTTCAATCCCTCACCCCTCCTCCAGCAGGCAGTGAGGTTATATGTCAGGTTAACATCACAGCCCGGGTGGAAAATAATAGCGCGAGACTGCTGCGCTTAGCATTTCCCAGCCTGCCGCTTTCTGCCGGCTTCATTTTCAAACAGCGATGGCCTTGAACAACTGAACTCTGAACTAGATTTTCCCTGCCTGAGATGCCCTTTAACGGGGAGCGTTTCTGATAAATTGGGCCGTGCGGAGACCAACAGAGCCTGACGGAGTTTTGTTCAGTCCCGCTCTTAGAGCCTCTCTCTCTCTTTCGCTTTATGACATGTTCACTGATTCCGCACCATATGCTTCTCCGGGGGTTCGGGGAGCTCGTATGCGCCGTGTCTCGGGGTAGTTTGTTTGAGTTTGCCAACAGACTGTTTTGTTTGTTGAGACCAGGTGTTTTTGATCAAGCCAAATTAGTTGGTGGCAAACGCCAGTGCCAGACACTGAAGTACATTTACTCTGAAAGGAGAGATCCTGCTTTATCCATCCATCCATCCATCATTCTATGTATCTTTCATTATATCTATCGTTCCATCCATCCATCGTTCTATCTATCATTCTATCTATTTATTATCCATATCTATCTTTTATTATATCTATTGTTCTATTAATCCATCCATCCATCCATCCATCCATCCATCCATCCATCCATCCATCCATCCATCCATCCATCCATCCATCCATCCATCCATCCATCCATCCATCCATCCATCCATTATTCCATTTATCTTTCATTATATATATTGTTCTATCTATCATTCTATCTATTTATTATCCATATCTATCTTTCATTACATCTATTCTATTAATCGTTCTATCCATCCATCCATCCATTATTCTATTTATCTTTTCTTTATATATATTGTTCTATCTATCATTCTATCTATTGTTCCATCGTTCCATCTATCCTTCCAGCTGTTCTATCTTTTGTTCTGTTGTTCTATCTAAATTTGAATTACTAAATGAATTACATTTCCCTCAGAAGTCATTCAGTGTCCACAGCTGTTAGTTCACTAGAGAATATATGCACTGTATTAGCCTATATATTCATTATATTCTACTCAACCTGTTACTGATGTCTGGATTATTGAATGTGTGTTTAAATTAATCTGTCATGAAAATGACCTCCACTGTGTATAAATGATTATATTTCAACAACGAATTGGAGAAAAAACATCATTTTATAATTAGATTTAGAAGTTAATGCAAAAACTGCCTAATGTGAAGTTTACATGTTTGCACACAATGTGTTATTTGAGTGTTGATTATTATATCTAAAAATAAATAGCAACTGAATTTAGGCTAATTTGAGCTCTGATGTACACTCACCTAAAGGATTATTAGGAACACCATACTAATACTGTGTTTGACCCCCTTTCGCCTTCAGAACTGCCTTAATTCTACGTGGCATTGATTCAACAAGGTGCTGAAAGCATTCTTTAGAAATGTTGGCCCATATTGATAGGATAGCATCTTGCAGTTGATGGAGATTTGTGGGATGCACATCCAGGGCACGAAGCTCCCGTTCCACCACATCCCAAAGATGCTCTATTGGGTTGAGATCTGGTGACTGTGGGGGCCATTTTAGTACAGTGAACTCATTGTCATGTTCAAGAAACCAATTTGAAATGATTGGAGCTTTGTGACATGGTGCATTATCCTGCTGGAAGTAGCCATCAGAGGATGGGTACATGGTGGTCATAAAGGGATGGACATGGTCAGAAACAATGCTCAGGTAGGCCGTGGCATTTAAACGATGCCCAATTGGCACTAAGGGGCCTAAAGTGTGCCAAGAAAACATCCCCCACACCATTACACCACCACCACCAGCCTGCACAGTGGTAACAAGGCATGATGGATCCATGTTCTCATTCTGTTTACGCCAAATTCTGACTCTACCATCTGAATGTCTCAACAGAAATCCAGACTCATCAGACCAGGCAACATTTTTCCAGTCTTCAACTGTCCAATTTTGGTGAGCTCGTGCAAATTGTAGCCTCTTTTTCCTATTTGTAGTGGAGATGAGTGGTACCCGGTGGGGTCTTCTGCTGTTGTAGCCCATCCGCCTCAAGGTTGTGCGTGTTGTGGCTTCACAAATGCTTTGCTGCATACCTCGGTTGTAACGAGTGGTTATTTCAGTCAAAGTTGCTCTTCTATCAGCTTGAATCAGTCGGCCCATTCTCCTCTGACCTCTAGCATCAACAAGGCATTTTCGCCCACAGGACTGCCGCATACTGGATGTTTTTCTCTTTTCACACCATTCTTTGTAAACTCTAGAAATGGTTGTGCGTGAAAATCCCAGTAACTGAGCAGATTGTGAAATACTCAGACCGGCCCGTCTGGCACCAACAACCATGCCACGCTCAAAATTGCTTAAATCACCTCTCTTTCCCATTCTGACATTCAGTTTGGAGTTCAGGAGATTGTCTTGACCAGGACCACACCCCTAAATGCATTGAAGCAACTGCCATGTGATTGGTTGATTAGATAATTGCATTAATGAGAAATTGAACAGGTGTTCCTAATAATCCTTTAGGTGAGTGTATTATAGTAATGTGCAAGTAAGGGCTCCCTATATCCCTATACATTTTTTTTTATCTTTAAGAAACTTTTAGTTTTGAATTCATTTAAGGACAGACGCAATTTGTTCATTAAACCACAGTTTAATAAAAAAAAAAAAACACACAAAAGTTTTGTGTACCGTTCACCCCTATGAATTACAGTTCTTCATCCTGTTTGCCAAATTCAAATTGAATTCCGATTGAATTCTAAAAAGTGTTTTTTTGACAACAGGTGAATGAAATTATAGTTGTTTTCTGTTGTTTTCTTTCTTGCTCAAAATGACTAAATGAATCATTAACAGAACCGTTAGGGAGTCATTAAGTGAAATCTGAAACCGAACTAGAATCGATCAATTCCTCAACCCTGGTAAATGAATCAGCCTCTGGCTAACAGTTTTCATATGCCGTTCATTGAGTAGATGTGAGTTTTTTTTGTTGTGGTTTGGCTCGTAATGATCTCGGCTCGTCTCTCTGTGATGTGAAATCGCAACATCTCCGTAACTTGCCTTTCTTCCCCCGGCTCTCAGAAAACAAGCACTCTGTCTGACTCTTCGACTCTCAGGTAAACACTCAGGAGAGAGCGTGCGGATGGCGGGTAACACTTGTCTGCCCAGAGAACACTTCCCTGCCGCCAGACGAATCCCGCTGCGTCTTCACATCACCTCCCTCATTACAAACGAGAACGTTTTCCCCAACAGATGCCTGTTTGAGATGCGGCTTCCATTCGAAGGAATCGTGTAGTTGATGTAGCTCATTGCTTATTGATACGCTCGGTTCGTTCCTGTAAATAGGTGCGCCTCTCCAGCACGCTCCTGTTTGGGAAATTAGTGGCAGAATGATCTCATTTTGAAGGCTCGGGCACCTCTCATTACCCTGATCCCGTGTCCCGAGGGTATGGAGCAGCGGCGGATTGGCCTCTTCTGCAAACCTGATTAGAATAGTGTTTCAGTTAATCAAGGATGAGCTCGTTTTTCCCTCCTCCTCCTCTTTTAAAAATGGCTTTTGTGTAATGTAATTATGCCATGTCGTTTTTCCAGCTATGAAATTTAATTTTGATCGTCCCATTGGGGAATGGGTTAAAAGTGGCGTCGTCTGGAGCGCTGTAATGACTGTCGTATCAGAGAGGTGGCCATCAAACAGAGTCTTTTTTATTAGTAGTGTTTGCTAACTCGTGTCTTTTTGGTGCACCATTGTTATGATTTAAACTAGGGCTGGCAATAAATCAAGAAAAAAAAATCTACAATATCAATAGAATAGTATACTTTTTTGATACAAGTCTGCTTCATTTACTATACCGTTTCATTTTAAAAACACACTGAAATACAAAGGCCTTCATGATAAACCCCAAAATAAAAGTTTGGTTTAACTTGAAATGATAAAAAATATATTACTATAGTAAAATGCACTTCTTAAAGTATTATTATTATTATTTACGGAATAACAATGAAAAATGACAATGGAAAACATATTTTTTACAGTGTGTATTTTTGTATATTTTATTTTATATTGTATAGTTATTATTTGACATAATGTTTTGTTGCAAATTAATTGTCATATTTATATTTGATTACATTTAAAATGTGTATTAAGTTGTTAATGTATTATGAATTTTTTCATTAGACCATTTTTGATTATAGATTTCTATTAATAAAAATCATAAAACACAGAATCCATAAAAAATAAAACAGATTTCATGGGACCCTATTCTGTGGCGTTTACTTGTAAACAAACAAGTTATGTTTACATTCATTAAAGTCGGCATGATGGATTGTGATGCGCTTCTGGATCAAGAACAAATGTAGGGCGGGGCTTGATTTTGTCTGTGGGGAATTGATTGGATGGATGGATGGATGGTTGTGGTTTGCTATTGGTGGATCTCATGTGAGTGACAGGTTGCCCCGCCCTCATCATCAGAAAAGAGAAGAGATGTTGCTACAAGAGGGAGGCGAAGATATTATAATAAATAATAAATATATATATAAATATATAGGCATATATAAATAATAATATATAATAAATAATATATAATAAATACTGCAATATCCCACAAAAAAGGAATGCATTTTTGTGATAAATATCTATATCAAATGATATGGAAAAAAGTATTGTGATAATATATTTGGCCATCATGTAAACCCATAACGCCTGCATGAGCACCACAGCTCAACATGTGATCCGCTAGGCCGCAGCTCCGACATCTTTCCTTGTTTTTAATTCAACCTCTCAACTGTTTTACAACACGTCCACGACTGAACTATGTTGACATTTAAAACGCTTTGGAAAGATTACGTGAACGGCTAGTAAATGTCAGACTAATACTGTGATTTCCCTTAAGAATCCCAGCACCTGCATTTCAGCCCAATTTCCAAAATCCTGAACTCTCCAAACGGACGTACGAGAGGATGTTTGTGTGGATTTGTCATAACATCCCAGCCTTCCCAGCAGAGCTGGTGTCTAGATCCTATGTTTCTAGACTATATGTTTGAAAGGAACTTGTGTGATCACGTTCATTTATTTTGTGTCAGATTTCATGAGTTAAATCATGAGCGTCTTTAAATGAAAAGGTCACCGTCTCTCCCCAGAAAACATTCAGGTCCGAAGGAAATGAAGATGAAAGAAGTGCAATGCAATTCTAACACGTTTATATTGCTTTGAACTGATTGATATCTCCATCCGCGTCCCCAGAGATGACCCCGAAGGGTGGAGAGCGCTGCTTTCTTATCTGAACTGGGACTCCAAATTGATGTATGCTTTCATCTTATATTAGACGCCTGGTCCAGAGATTTTCAGAAACGACAAAGTCACTTAAATCAAATCGCAGCCTCTCTGAAATCTCTCCGCTGATGAGACTTATAAAGGGGGCACGTCGTGGAAAGCTGGATTTTTCTTGCTCTTGTGAAATAAGAGTTTGATCTACTATGTAGATGAACTGTAATGTTCATAATGCGAAACTCCACTGGACGTCATGTATGAATGTTTTAGTATTAAATGGAAAATTAGGTACAAATACTACATTATTTATTGTTGCATTGTTCAGTATGAACACACTACTCGCACTACTAGCATAGAAGTCCCTTCAGCTCAGCAAGGCTGCATTTATTTGATCAAAAATACAGTAAAAACTGTGAAATATGATTACAATTAAAACAACTGTTTTTTATTTGAAAATATTGTAACAAGTAATTTATTCCTGTGATCAAAGCTGAATTTAGCATCATTACTCCAGTCTTCAGTGTCACATGATCCTTCAGAAATCATTCTAATATGAGGATTTGATGCTCAAGAAACATCTATGATTATTATCAATGTTGAAAACAGTTGTGCTGCTTCATATTTTTGATATTTTAATATTTTAGGATTCTTCGATGAGTTTATTTAAAATTATAAATGTCTTTACTGTCACTTTTGATCAATTTATTGCATCCTTGTTGAACACGTATATACTTTTTTTGTTTTTTTTTGTTTAAAACAACCCCAAACTTTTGAATAGTAGTAATTGTTAGTGCTGATTCATTGCCTCACACAGTCTTTAACAAAATTCAAGCACGTAGTCTTGTACCTTTGACATTTTTATCAAATTTTCAAGCACTTTTTTGCTTTGAGTATGTAATGGTGTGGATGGTTTGGTTCAAGGCTCAGAACTCTTTGTTGAAATCCCTGTGGAGAAAATGAAGGGGAAACAAGGTTCCAGAACCAAGGTTGTTTGTTGCTGCATTCTGTTGATATCAGAAACATAAGCTCATTAACATATGAGCATTCTTATTTACATATCAGCATCTTTTTAATAATCAGACGCTTTATACACAGAGATTGGCCAATCATAACAGATGTTATTTACATATAGAAATCATAAACAGCTTGTTTAAGTCAATCACTGCATCCCAATTCACATACTATCTGTCCTAAATAGTATTCGAAATTAGCATTAGTGTGTCTCAAATCATAGTATGTTGAGTATTCCAAGTATATCCGGTTAGAATCCGAAGTGCAGATCCGTGCACACTCTAACGGCTAATATTGCCCTGGATGAGGATTTGTTTAGAACTACAAACACACATAAAAAGTGTTTAAAAACTACAAACATGGCAGATGTGCGAGACCGATGGTTAAAAGCATTGTGAACTGTTATGAAGATATGTTTGGTCATTAACTTAACTTAAATGCATCATTATGAGGGGAGTCTTCGCATGAAAGACCCACGGCTGGCAGATCAACGTGCAGCTACATTTCTCTCCGAAACAACTATTTAATTTAATTGAATGTGGAGGATTTTAACTGTACCAAGATGATTGACAGGGCAGTTTAAACGGCAACAGAGCTGTCAGTTGAATACGCAATTATGATGAAGTAGTATCTTCTGTTACATTTTTTTCTTCGCAAATACAGTACATGCTTTTAGGGCATAGTATAAGTAGTAGTATAGTGAATAAGAAGGTGGAGAATGGTGATGATAAACCCAATCATGACTGTTTTTAGTGCAAGAAATCTTCAAAAAGTCACAGGAGTGTAGATTATGACCTCATTAATACACAGCCAGTACCTTTGTCCTGTTTAAGACGGACTCATTTCTGGCTGCAGTTGTCTCGATTACCCAGCATCCTTTGCACTAAGTCTGCTCAGATAGCTCTGTAGGTGTCCCAGTTTTTCCCTCCTCGAATGTAGAGCAGAGCCCGACTTTTGCAGAACAGGATTTAATAGGGAACGAGCTCACATGCCCAACATCACTGTAGTTTGGGTATTTTTCAAATGCCCTCATATTTTCTTAAGACCAGAGTTCAGCGCATTTGTGGAGGAAGTTCACTATTATAGCTACAGTATCTTACATGCTGCAAATTTGACTTAATCGAAATGGCAGCTGTGTTATGAAACATTTTCCGTGAGGTTTACTTTTCTTAACAGTCTGTCTTGTTTCACCAGACACCATTCGGGACGGGTCTTGTCATTTCAATTTGATTCAACTTCAGTCTGTGATGGGGAGCAGAGTCTGGTTAGAGCCCGGAGATATGTTTCAGCTTGCTAATTTCATGGAAATCACTTTGTAGATTTTTCTGCTATGATAGCATCTGCAGACGAGTAATATAAGTCCCATGCTATCTCACGATTGCTCCGTTTATTTTATTCCATTTTCAGCTCTACTGTTTCTACCCTTCTTGCTAAGTCAAGCATTACTAGGACTGTTGTTCAGACTTGTAATTAGTACTAACTTCTAATACTAAGTATTAAGGTTCAGTCCCATTTGTGTTACAGGTCTTTCTTTACTTTGGTTTTAAGCACCCACCTACCAGCCACCCAGAACACCCTAGCAACTGCATAGCAATGCTTTAAAAACATCTCAGAGTGCCTTAGCAACACCCTGGAAACAGCCCTTTACCAACCACATAGAAATGCACTGAAAAGTCACAACATGCTAGTGATGTAGGAATACACTAAAAACCACTTAGAACATCACAGTAGCAACCATGTGCACTAATAACACCCTAGCAACTGCATACACCTCAGAATACCTTAGCAGCGCCCTGGAAACACCTAAACAATACCTTAGATGTAGCAAACATATTCACTCAGAACACCCTAGCAGTGCATTAGAACAACTCAGAATGCCTTAGAAACACTTTGTCCTTTACAAACCACATAGAAACACACTGAAAAGTAACAACATCCTAGCGATCACTTAGCAACACCCTAGAAACCACCTAAAACATCATAGTAGTAACTGTATGCACTCAAAGCACCCTAGCGACCACCAAGCAACACCCTAGAAACCACCTAGAATATCATAGTAACAACCATATCCACTCAGATCACTATAGCAACAAGCTAAAGAACTCTACACACCCTAGCAACAGCATAGCAATGCATTTAAAACAACTCTGCATGCCTTAGCAACATTATGGAAACAATCCAAGGCCCATTACTAACCACAAAGAAACACACCGAAAAGTCACAACATCCTAGCGCCCACCTAGCAACACTCTAGAAACCACCTAGAACGTCATAGTAGTAACTATAAGCACTCAGAATACATAGCAATGAGCTAAAAATCTCTGAACACCCTAGCAACTGCATAGGAACACATTAAAAACAACTCAAAATGCCTTAGAAACAATCCAGGGCTCTTAAGCAACCAAATATGAACATAGTGAAAAGCACAACACACTAGAAACTGTCTAGAACATCAGAGTAGCAACCATATAAACTCAAAACACCCTAGCAACCGAATAGCAGTGCCCAAAAAATGCTTAGAACACCATAGCAACAGCATTGTGGTAGCACCATTTGTACAGGTGAACAGTACTCACATTTTCTTTCAAAAATGTAAAAAAAAAATTGACAGCATCTCTGCAGGCGAGTAATATAAGCCCCATCCTCTCCCTCTATTTTCTTTTATTCTCTTTTCTGTTTCTGTCTCTCTCCTACTGTCTCCTCCCGCTCTAGGGATATCTCGGCAGAGAGAGGGCTTCCCTTTCATGTTGTCCGAGCTCAGATCTTTAAAAGGCCAGTGTCCCCAGACAGGGACCGGTTAAGTGTGAGCTCAGTGGGTTCCCGTGGCCCCTAAAGCACAGGTGCAAGAGTGCAGAGCCCCGGCCAGCCGTGAACTTCAATCGCCACTGGACTTTACTGAATCCCAAAACAGTTCTGGCCCTTTCCAACAGCGTGTGTTTTCACTGATTTCCCATATGCGCTCTGCTCTTTCTCAGCTCTGAAATGTAAAAGGACGTATGGTTACAGGAATGTCGACAGCATCGGTGTGAATTACCACAGAAAATAATTTTCATCCGAAAACTTTACATTAGGGATGCACCTCTGTATCAACCAATAATCGGTATCGGCCGATAAAAACAATTATTTTCACTATCGGCGATCACTCGATTGTTTAAAAACAGCTGATGATCAGGGCTGATTATACCCAGCAACACCCTAGAAACCACCTAGAACATCATAGTAGTAACTGAATGCACTCAGAACACCCTAGTGACCACCTAGCAACACCCTAGAAACCACCTAGGACGTCATAGTAGTAACTGTATAGACTCTGAACACCCTAGCTAGTATTAACTGTATGCACTTGGAACACCCTAGCTAGAAGTAACTGAATGCACTCAGAACACCCTAGCGACCACCTAGCAATACCCTAGAAACCACCTAGAACATCATAGTAGTAACTGAATGCACTCAGAACACCCTAGCGACCAGCTAGCAACACCCTAGAAACCACCTAGGACGTCATAGTAGTAACTGTATAGACACTGAACACCTTAGCTAGTATTAACTGTATGCACTTGGAACACCCTAGCTTGTAGTAGCTGAATGCACTCAGAACACCCTAGTGACCACCTAGAAACACCCTAGAAACCACCTAGAACATCATAGTAGTAACTGTATGCACTTGGAACACCCTAGCTAGAAGTAACTGAATGCACTCAGAACACCCTAGCACCACCTAGCAATACCCTAGAAACCACCTAGAACATCATAGTAGTAACTGAATGCACTCAGAACACCCTAGCGACCAGCTAGCAACACCCTAGAAACCACCTAGGACGTCATAGTAGTAACTGTATAGACTCTGAACACCCTAGCTAGTATTAACTGTATGCACTTGGAACACCCTAGCTTGTAGTAGCTGAATGCACTCAGAACACCCTAGTGACCACCTAGAAACACCCTAGAAACCACCTAGAACATCATAGTAGTAACTGTATGCACTTGGAACACCCTAGCTAGAAGTAACTGAATGCACTCAGAACACCCTAGAGACCACCTAGCAACACACTAGAAACCGCCTAGGAGGTCATAGTAGTAACTGTATGGACTCTGAACACCCTAGCTAGTAGTAACTGTATGTACTTGGAACACCCTAGCTTGTAGTAACTGTATGCACTCGGAACAACTTAGCTACCACCTAGCAACACCCTAGGAACCACCTAAAATATCATAGTAGTAACTATATGCACTCGAACACCCAAGCTAGTAGCAACTGCACTCAGAATTCCCTAACAACCACCTAGCAACGCATAGAAACCACTTAGAACATCATAGTAGTAACTGTATGCACTATGAATACACTAGTGACCACCTAGCAACACCCTGAAACCACCTAGAACATCATAGTAGTAACTGTATGCATTTGGAACAACCTAGCGACCACCTAGCAACACCCTAAAACCACCTAGAATATCATAGTAGCAACTATACTGCTGTCAATCAAAAGGAGGCGGAAAATGTGTCAGACTGCGTCTCATACTGTTTTTGAAGAAAATGTCTCGTGTTGATTTTAGGGCGGTCTATGTGACAATAATGCATTAACAAAAAAAAGCAGCTACATTAAAGCAAGCTCTATTTGACCCTATGAATCACCCATAGTTCAAGCCAGGGTTGCCAGGTCAATATTTTTTCCCTACACCAAACATGATTTGTAGCACCTCCCATTCAATAAATCGCAAAGAGCTTTGTGCTTTGTTACTTGTGATAAGAAACAAAGCCTTAGCTTGCTTTCAAATTCTGTCCATTTTATCACAAAAGATAAAGAATAAATGGCGTTTTGACGCTCTTAAATGTGATGTGGCATGTAGCGCCTACATAATATTAATGTACCAAATGAGAGGATTACCTGTATAGTTTACTGCATTAATTTGGAGAGATTTTATTCCCTTAAAAAAATCGAATTACCTGTATCGGCAGATATCATTCTTAATAATCGGCTATCAGTATCAGCCCGATTGTCTAAATTAACAGTTTATGACAGATTTCTAAATTATTTCTAAACTGCTTGTTTCATCTTAGAGGCCCAGTGTGTATTTTATTGTTTTTTCTTTGTCTTTAAGCCAATGTGTTGAAATTATTTCCTGTGCTAATCGATTATGCTATAATAATTATGCCATCAGCTGCGCTAAAATGTTTAGAAACCTAAAATACTCTCGCAAGAAGTTAAAGCCACATGAGCGTCAGACCTCACATGAAGAGTTCAGTTTGTCGTACACTGGTCTGACTCTACAGAACATCTGTCAACATTACCGTGTCTATGTCAACAATCCTATCAGTGCGGTGTTTAACCTAGCGTCTGTGGCTACAGTGAAAAGGACCCATTGAGGACTGATCGTGCGACTTGATACGTCCGTCAATACGGCAGGTAAACATATCAGTTATGTTGCCATAGCAGTCAGACTTCACGTCTCCCTCTGGGATCCAGTCCACGGTGGAATTTCAAACCGAGCCATTAAATACGGGCCGCATTAAAGGACTGCTGACCGCATCGGCCGTGCCGCCTTTCATGCAGGGAATGCTGGGAAAGAGGTGGGCATATAATTAAGGGTCTGTGGACATTTTAGGAGACAGAGGAGCGATATTTACTCGTTCCGTTTGTGGGTAAGGGTGGAGTTGGGCTTGCGGCTCGGGGCTAACGGGAGCCAGGCTGCGGGTGCGAGAGGAAAGCTGCGGTGACGTACAGAAGAAAGACAATCCTCTGGAGTAACAGGAGTTGTTAGATGAAGCATGGGAAGGCCTGCAGCGCCACACTCCTTGCCCTTGCATAGTCTATGATTACCATATTCATATACTATAGTATTTACATGATACTCAGGTACTTTGATTTTCTTACTTTTCTTGCTTAGTACATTACACATATGTAAAAATTCCTAATATAACTCAAGATGCATTTGACTGAGAAGGGGGGGGGGGTGTCTAAATTTATGCTTAAAACAGCAGGGTAAGAAAATAATCTTATTTTCCCTTTAAATTAAGTTTATTTCAACAAATATTTCTTGTTTTAAGCATTAAAAATACCAAAATTAAGTGAGTTCATGCTTAAAACAAGAAACAAATCTGTCACTGGGCTAAAAAAATAATCTTGTTTAGTCTATTTTTACCTGTTTGGCAGATACTTTTTTTAAATTGTTTTAAGCATAAAAAGTTATCAAAATTAAGTGAGTTTATGCCCTAAAATAAGAAAAATATCAGTCAATAGGTTAGGAAAATAATATTGTTTTCCCTTTAACTAAATTTGACACATTGACAGACATTTTTGTTAAAGTAAATCCGTTTTTCTGAGAACTCAATTTTGATAAATTTTTCAGAAAACAAGCCTTAATATCTTAAGTCATTTTGCTTCTCAAGTAAACGTATCTTGATTTAAGAAAGTTTAGATATTTGTACTAGAAAGCAATACAAAAAACTGAGTGAGAAAATCTTTTTTTTTCTTCAGTGTGTAGCTTTTCTAACTAGCTTTAACTGGCTAACAACTAGCGGTTAGCTTGACCGTTTTAAGTAAATTTAGGATTCATTTTAGCCAGTTTATTCTTTGAATCATTTGAATGTTCACTCATTTGTGTGCCTGAACTCTCAGTGCATTATATTTTGTTGTGAAATATTTAGTTGAAGATTGTTGTCTTGATGTTTACTGATGTTTTTGATTCATAAATATATCCACTGATGCATTTGGATGATGTTATTAGTGGGTTGTAGCGTTGCTAGCTACCTTTATAAAAGGTTATCTTGACTGTACTTTAGTAGTTCGTAGCTTGTGTTTCAAAGAGTACCATACTACCATCATATTAATGAGTAAAAACACTAAAACACTATGGTAATACCATAGTAACTTCCTTCTTTCCTTCACACAGTGCAGTTTGATTGCGGCTAAGTCATTTGTTAAGGGATTTAACTGCTGCCCTCCTTCTGGAATTGAATGTTTAATTACATTGAATATACAAGATTGCTCATGACTTGTTGGAATTGAACATTTATAGCAGTGAAAGTGACCCCCTTGATGGGCTTTCAAGAGCCTGTCATTCTCTAGTATCATTACGTCTGTGGGGATCCGGGAGTCTGTGCCCTGCATATCGATGCCAGGCCAAATGTGCTCCATTATGTGCTAGAATAATAAAACTGGGCTTGGGACGCGTCAGAGGCTCTGCGTCAGGATGCGCACATTTCTGCGGCATTGGAAGTGTTTTTCCCATTCATTTGCTCCATAGACATTTTAGAAAATCCTTTAAAGAGTTCAAAACCTTGAAACGAGATGAATCACAAAACGTTGATTTATAGCAAGTTTTAACTAATATTACCAGTTGATTAATCACAGCGCATTAAGACAAATATTATATTACAAGTTTTCTGAAATGTTATGTTGGAATATGCAAATGAGGGATTTTCTAATTAAATATGCACTCATTTGCATAAATATCCAGAACAGAAATCTGGAACATTGGTTTGTTTCGTTTTGGTGACACATTAGAGTTGAAGGTTTTTACTCAGGGGATTATGGATTTCTGTTTTTATCACGCCATAAATCAGAAAATCACCATGTTTTTAGGAATAAAATATTCTATAAATGAGGCGAATATGAACAAGCCCCTCAGTAAACACCTTCAGAATATACTGTAGATAGGAATAAAACTGTACATTTTGGTGTTTCTAAGTGCTGCTGAAGTGGAGGAAAAAACTCACGACCTTGAAAGATATGTATTGTAATTGAAATAGTGTATATTGCAATATTGTAATATTGTTATATTTCAAATAAGTGTAAATGTGTTTTATGTTTTCTATCTACTAGTCTGAAAGGAAGCAAAATAGCCTAAAATCACAAAATTGATCAGTGCATAAAAAGAAGCTGACAAAAGACAGATATTATGAGTAGTGTAGTATTTCACAGAAAACTAATTTGTTCACATTTGTGGCTTTTACAGAAGCATATATCATCACATAATTTCAGAGAAGGTGTTTTAAAAACACAGTTTCTTTATTGAGTAAATAAATTTTTTTATTGGAAAAATAGAGCGAGCATACAAACAGCTTCAGTTGCATCATGGGAAACGGATCGGCGCTCGTCACGTGCCTCTTGAAACATGGCCGGTGCGCTGACTGCTTCTGCAGATGTGCTGAAAACAATGCCGCTCGTAGAACCGCCGTTCTCATGTTTCTGCAGGTACCGCTGCTCAAACTCTCCTTCCAAAGGCCAGAAAGAGGGAGCGCTGGACTGTAGCGCTGATGAGAAAAGCAGAATGAGAGAAAGGGAGAGCAGAATGAGAAGTCTGACTATTTTTAGGTCTCTGATCGTACCTGTGCCAAGCCTCTGGAGAAGCGAGTCCTGCTGTTCCTCTCAGGGTGTTCTCAGGCCCTGCTAACCTAGCGGTCGGTGCTGCTGAATGGGGGCCGCCCGCTGGAGGCTGGAGGTTGGAGGAAGGTTTCCCCCCAACTGGTGGCCTCCTTTCTTGCGGCTCTCTGGAGGGAAGGGAGGTAATTATGCAGCGGGAATGAAACAGGAATATGGAGCTCTGTCTTTTTTTTTACAGAATACGCTCCTCCGGCATCATATTCAGCCCTGAAGAAGAATGTGAGAGAGACTATGAGAGAATGCAAAACAGGGAAAGTCAACGTAATGAGAAAGTGAATTTTACCATGTTAAAGGAATATTTTACCCAAAATGAAAATCCTGCCATCATTTACGCACTCTCATTTCATTCCAATCCAAACCTGTGTGACTTTCTTCTGTTAAACACAAAAGCAGAAATGACTCCACTTTAGTCGTTTTATTTTATTTTGATATCACTCTGCTTGCCTTTGCTTCTTCAGGTTACGTTGTTATGCTAGTATGTGGTGGCGAGTAACTGTCTTTGAGTGACTCAAGGAATCATTCACTCAGCTGATTTGTTCAAACACAGATTTGTTCAAGAATTATATAAGTGACTGTTTTTATGAGTGAGTCGCTGAATCATTCACTCAACTGATTTGTTCAAACTAGGGATGGAACGATTAGCGGTTTCACGATAAACCCAGATAAAACATACTGACGGTTAGTAATATTGTTTAAAATTTAATTATCATCAAAACCACGTTTGATTATCACGATTTTGAAAACTTGTGGTAAATCCTGTCCAGCCAGCGTCAGTCTGGTGCAGGCGCAGTGCGCAACGTTGTTTTTTTGAATGAGAAGAAATGGCAGAAGGGAGTGACAGTGCTGGGAGATTTTTCAGCCTTCAAAAAGGACCAAATCTGAGGTGTGGTTATATTTTGGCTTTTACAAAAGTCCTGAGGGAAACTTAATCGAGGATGGTCACCCTGTCTGCAGAACATGCAGAAAGAAAGTCACTGTAATAGAGGGAAACACTTCAAATCTGTGAACTCAAGGAGAGTGGACTTTGACTTCAATACTAAAACTATGTCTGGGAAATAATAACGTGAAGCTTCCACGAAGAAAAGTTCGCAGCAAGTGGCTTTGAGCCAAAGATGAACGAACAAGTTCAGACAAGACTAGGGTGACATTTAAGGGGTAATAATGTATTCATTGTACACTTATTACACAGATTTTCTTTACCACATAAATAATTATGGGGACATATTGAATTGAGATTAATGTTTTAAATCTTCATTTGTACAGTGTACAAAACAATCGTCCAGACAAGATGATCACAAGAAGTTATAGTAATAATTGTAGTAGTATTAATAGTAAAGTCCTCTGATATAATTTTCAATACAATCAAAAACATGATGCGTGATGCGTGGATGTGTGCTGTTATAATGCGTTGCTATTGTCAACGGTCATTATAAGGAAGGAAATCCCACAGAATAGAATCTTGCTTAAAAAAAGTGCATAGAGCTGCTTGTTTTATTTGTTGTTTGTTGATTTTCAAATATAAAACTTGTTGAAATGTTTTCAGTGTGTGCATCTGTTCTTTTTGAACACTTTCATCTCATTTGAACAAAACCGTGATAATATTGACAATCGTGATAATTTGGGTCACAATAATCGTGATATGAAATTTTCATACCGTTCCATCCCTAGTTCAAACACAGATTTGTACAAGAAGTGACTGTTTTTATGAGTGAGTCACTCAAATGTAACCTATAGAAAAATTATATTATATTATATTATTTAGCACTATAAAAGCATCATAAAAGTAGTCCATATGACTTGTATTCAGTGTTGGGTTATGTAATCACATTACTTTTTTAGGTAACTAGTAAAGTAACGCATTACTTTTAAAATTTCAAAAAAGTAACGCAAGTTGCTTTGTTTTCCCATTCATTGACTGACAGCTCTCTAATCCCAATGTGGAGAAAAATCACAAGTGCAGAGGCGTTGTGTGTAAACGTGAGGGTTATTGTAGTTCTAAACTAAATCAGAATACTATGCAAACCTCCAATAATTAAATGTTAAATAAAACAAATATTTTTATGCATTTAATCTCACTTTATTGACCCGTGTACTTGCTGCTGACATTTGATGATTCAGTTAAAAGCAAAAATGACTAGATTTTTTGTTTTTATTGGTGAAGTAAGTGTTCAACTTTCTTCTCCTGTGTCCTATCCTTCCGTTATCCAGAATGACAGCTGAAAGGTTTGTTTGAGCTGCGCCCTCTACTGTACACTGTCTACTGTCCTGTACACTGTACAGTGAATTTGCATTTCTTTCAGCCTGAGGCTTCAATTTTGGTGTGAAAGGGTCTTTACATTTGCCCAAAAATAGAATTTTTTTATTATATAAAAAAAACAAGCCCAGCCCAGGTGAGGAAAAAGTAACGCAACGCATTACTTTTCTTAAAAAGTAACTAAGTAACGCAAGTAGTTACTGCAATATTGTAATGCATTACTTTTTAAAGTAACTTTCCCCAACACTGCTTGTATTGTTTGCTACATTTTATTATTTTTTGCATATTCATTTTATTATATATATTATTTTATTTAGCAGTATAAAAGCATCATAAAATTAGTTCATATGACTTGTTTTGGTTGCTATATTTCTGTTTTTTATAAATCTTATGAATTACAACTTTTTTCCCGACAAATTACAACTTATGTGAGAAAGAACTCAAAATTTAAGTCACTATTCGCTAAAAATCTTCCATATAATGTATGCATACAGTACATCATTTCTCATTTTGTGTTCCACAGAAGCCCAAATCACACAGATTGGAGCGACATGAGCGCAAGTATTAACCAGATTTGAATTATTACGGGACAGAAAGAGAAACTGAATTGAATAGGATTGTGGAGGAATCGGGTCAAGGTCGGGGAGACAGGAAGAATGGAGAGTGAGAGAGTAGTCGAGCAGGAAGTGCAGACAGTGGAGATTGGAGGGAGGGTCTGGCATCGCTTCTTTTGTTGTGTTTTCATTCCGCTGCCTTTAACAAGTCTCATTTGGGGATCAGAGCAGGATTAGACACTACAGGGGGGCATTTGATTGGTCTTGCCATGGATAAATGCTCCTCTCAGCGGGAGACAGGGGCAATAGCATGATGAAAACCCACTCTGAGCGCTGATAGACTAGCAAATACTCGTTCTTTTGTTCAGCTAAAAGCACCGGAGAAGTTGCCCCACCACTCCAGAGGGACAATATATTAACACTTTACTGAAATGATGCACTTGACGCTCGTTGATAACCTAGCTTTGTATTGAATGTATTCATGCAACACAGCTGAAATCCTCACAGTGCTGGCGCTTTTGCGATTTCATCAGTTTTGCATTGCAAAGAAAAGATGGGCAGAAAAAAGATTTTTGTCTTTCCGGTACAACCAGTGAATTCCAAACCAAAAAACAGCTATTAGAAGCAATGCACAAAAAAAGTCATTTTCTTATTCAGTATTAATAATGTAAAAATTGGCTTGAGAGGCAAAACTGTTTTTACTCAGATGGCAGACGTTATTTCTTTTAGGCATAAACCCTAAATTTAATGAGGTTCATGCTTAAAACAAGAAGAAATATTTGCAAACTGGGTAAGAAAAATAAACTTTATTCAAGATACATCCTCTAAATAGAAGTTTTTATATCTTCATCTCAACCTCTCAGAATTTTAAAGATTTTTTGTGCAAAATATTGATTACGAAAATGCTGTTTTGCAGTGAGGACGCCTCAGAAACGATCAGAGAAGTGCTGTTTACTCAGGCTGCGTGGAGCTTCTCTGCAGGCTGGTCATGTGGCGATGAGAGCCGCAGAAACAGTGGGGCGTTTGTCACGCCGTCCAGATGAAACGCGCCGGTAATGACACCAGGCGAGGGAATCAAACTGCTCCACCAGATCAGTCTAGAATCACGTCTACCCTCCTTTTTTATATTATTATTAATGCACTCCGCAAATTACCAACGGCCCTCCAATTTGGCTTTAATTTAGATGTTGGATTACGTGTGAGCTCTCCTGCAAATTCCGATGTCACGGTCATTGTCTGCCTATTAGAATTCAATTTGAGGAGTGGAGTTGGTTTGAAACGTGATTATGTGCAGGAGAATTAAAGCGAATGCGGCGGATCAGAGGCGGGAATATTGCAGGAGAGGGTTTATTCCATGCTGTTCCGTGCAGAGGGAGTTTTAAAGTGCCTGAAACCTGTATTGAAAAACAGCACATACGGACGGATTCGGTCTTGTTTAATGAAAGATCCTTCCTGTTTGTTATGTCGGGCACAGAGTACTAGAGAATACTAGCTTCATTCAAAACCCTGGTGAGCTGCTTAGCAGCTACATAGTAAAGGAGGTTTTTATTTTTTAATTTTGAATGTTTATTTTATTTGATTTTTAAATAATTGTTTTAAAAATTGGTAGTATCAATCAATATTGCATATACAGTATTGAGGATTTTTATTGCTGGTTATTTTTTTAGCGTTGATTAATTTAGACATCATCTAGTGCTAATTTAAAGCAAAAAATAGACAATTCAGAGATGCAACTCTGAGCTTGGATGGATGGACGGACGGACAGACGGTTAGATAGAAACGGATGGATAGATGGATAGACGGACAAACGGACTGATGGATGGATGGAAGGTTAGATAGATAGAAATGGATGGATGGATGGATGGATAGACGGACGGACGGACAGACAGTTAGATAGATAGAACGATAGATAGAGCAATAGATAGATAGATAGAGATGGATGCATAGACGGACGGACGGACTGATATAGATGGGTGGATGGATTGACGCATGGATGGATGGATGGACGGACGGACAGACGGTTAGATAGAAACGGATGGATAGATGGATATGGATGGATAGATGGACAAACGGACTGATGGATGGATGGAAGGTTAGATAGATAGAAATGGATGGATGGATGGATGGATAGACGGACGGACGGACAGACAGTTAGATAGATAGAACGATAGATAGGACTGATATAGATGGGTGGATGGATTGATGCATGGATGGATGGATGGACGGACGGACGGACTGATGGATGGATGGAAGGTTAGATAGATAGAAATGGATGGATGGATGGATGGATGGATGGACAGACGGACGGACAGGCTGATGGATGGATGGATGGACGGATGGACGGACGGACAGACAGATAGATAGAACGATAGATAGAGCAATAGATAGATAGATAGAGATGGATGGATGGACGGATGGACGGACGGACAGACAGATAGAACAATAGATAGAGCAATAGATAGATAGATAGAGATGGATGGATGGATGGATGGATGGATGGATGGACGGACGGACAGACAGATAGATAGAACGATAGATAGAGCAATAGATAGATAGATAGAGATGGATGGATGGATGGATGGATGGACGGATGGACGGACGGACAGACAGATAGATAGAACGATAGATAGAGCAATAGATAGATAGATAGAGATGGATGGATGGATGGATGGACGGACGGACAGATAGTCAGTTAGATATATAGAACGATAGATAGAGCAATAGATAGATAGATAGAGATGGATGGATGGATGGACGGACGGACAGATAGTCAGTTAGATATATAGAACGATAGATAGAGCAATAGATAGATAGATAGAGATGGATGAATGGATGGATAGACGGACGGACGGACGGACGGACTGATATAGATGGGTGGATGGATGGACTCATGGATGGACGGACGGACGGATAGGTAGAAACAGACAGATAGAACGATGGATGGATGGCAGACGGACAGACAGAATTAATCTCTTTTTGTCTTGAGACAAAAACATATAGTACCACAAAAATACATTATAACACGTCTGTTTTTTTTCCTAACCAGAGCTTTTTCAAGAACTAATTGCATCCCAGAGGTCTTTCTTCTATAGGATTTTTTTTTCTTTTAGACATTTACATTTTATATATATATATATATATATATATATATATATATATATATATATATATATATATATATATATATATATATATATATATATATATATATATATAAAATAGCAGTGAGACCTCTGGGATACTGGTAAAGGATATGTGAATTTGCTTTACATTTTGACCAAATCACAGTTTTCCATGTGCCTATTAGGCTATGCCTGAGAATGCTGTCTAGGTGGGCAGCTCAGTAGCGTTTGGAAGAGAACTAGTATGAGTGTTTGTGTATAGCAGCTGACAGGAGGCCATCTCTTAGAAAAAGCAATTCTCCATTGAGCTGGACTCCTGGCCTTTATAGCAGTGTTGCTCACTTGTGTGTGTGTGTGTGTGTGTGTGTGTGTACTTGATTATGAGTGTGTGTGAAGGGTAAAGGACCTCCTGGAGTTGCTCGGGCCTTCTCATGTCAGCTGAAATTAGCTGGAGCAGCCTGTGCCAGTCCAAATAATAAGCTCCAGTGTCTGGAGGCGTCTTACAGCAGACCTCTTCACACGCCACAGTGGCCGCTCTCCTGTTGCGCCGCTCCGAGAGGCCATTGCTCTTATTTTCCACATGCACCCAGGGAAATGCGTCCGATATGGAAAATTCACGAAAATCATTTACACTGCATCCAGTGATTCTGTTCCGCGGTAATGAGGATTTATGAGGTCAGATGGGTCGCAAATGCACAAGCAACAAATCGGCCAAAGCATCCATCATTTTTGAGAGCACCACGTCAGCGCATAAACCAGCGCATGCATGATTTCGATGATAGTTCATGAGTAATCAATAATTAAAATCACAATTCGCTTATGCATTTAAACTCGGCGTCTCTCTCAAAGCACCGGTTTTTATTTTATCATCTCGCCCGTCTTTGTTCTCTGGCCCAGGCATTCAGAGCGCATTAAAAATTCATGCTGTCAATACAGCCGCATATTCTAATACACATGCGTGCAACTGGGGTGCTAACATGCCTATATGAATTATTAACTACGACAAATGACTTGTCACAGCATGTCTGGCAGCGTCCCATCACGTCTGCCGTGCTAACAGCCAGCATGAGTCTACAAGCATCCCGTGTGTCTTGCTAACGTCGCAATGTCAAAGCGAAGGGACCTAAGCCACACGTGCACATGCAGAGGTGCATGTTTTGAGGCATTTTAGCTTTGTTAAATATGACACAACAGTGCAGATTTCATGAAATTATAATGCAAATAAAAGTTGTGGTAGAAAAATCTCTTCAGCCTCTCTTAAGGCTCCCAGAGCGAGACTGTATATTTGTTTAATGCTCTCTCTCGCCGGACTTAAACCATGCTTTATTCTGTCAGATCTTGCGATTGTTGACAAACCGCTCTCCTCAGAAAAGTTGCCCGTACATTGTAGTGATTAAAACAAGTCAAATCTCCTTCATTCCCTTTTCCAAGCGTCCCCCACCCCAGTAAATCCGAGAGATCTGCCGGTAATGATGGCTCTTAACATTCTTTTCCTTGGCTCTGAACGAGCCGAGCATTGTGGGATTAGAAGGGAGGGGTTGGGAGAGTGGGCTTTTGGCTTTGTTTGATGTCTCTAGTACAGATGGCAGCGAGTGAGCGCCGGGATAATGAAGCTCACTCCTCGAGCGGATCGTTAAATTCGCCGCTGTTTAAACACACCATGATTGTTGGGTGAAGTTACCGCGTTAAGTCATGAGTAGGGGGTTGTGTTTTTATTGTGGACAGACCACACAGGCCCTCGGTGGAGTAAAGACAGCATGCTCTAGTCGCTCCCCGTTCTCCGTATACCACAATTTGAGAGTAAAGCATCCCAGGGTCTGTTATGTTTATGATTTAATTCATTACCTGTAAAACAATATCAATACCACACCCAATTAAACCCTGGTGGTCTCTTCATTTGACACTCCACAGAAGATAAAGCTTTAGCAGTTCTTGTTAGAGCAAATATAACTATTACTGTTGCTCATACATACTAGGTGGTAGTGATTTAAACAACCGCTAACACTCAATGCGTTGAAGGCCTTGCTTTTTTTGCTTAGCAGAGAATAAAACTGGCGAAATCCCAGTCGAACTGCATACCACCATGCTAATGCTACTTGAAACACATAACACGATGAAAGCTAATTAAAGCAATCGCATAGCAATGTGCTAAAACTATTTTTGAACATATTAGCATCTGCATAGCATGCTAAAAGCTACACAGTACACATTTTCAAGCGCATAGCATCATGCTAAAGCTATTTGTAACATCTTAGTGTCCATATTATAAGCTAACCCTGTTGAAACAAACCGCATATGCTGGTTAGGTATGTTTTGAAACATGGCAGCTAGTTTGAGCTGGTTTATGCTGGTCCTTAGTTGGTCATGAGCTGGTTTAAGCTGGTCTTGAATTGGTCAGCTTAGACCAACTTAAACCAGCTCAAACCAGCTGCCATGCTTCAAAACATACCTAACCAGCATATGCTGTTTTTTTCAACAGGGAAAAACTACACAGAACACCTAAGCAATCACATAACAGCATGATTAAGCTATGTACATCTTAGCAATATATTTAGAACATCTTAGCAATCATATAATGACAGCTAAATCTATTTACGATCATCTTAGCATCCGCATAACATGTTAAATGCTACACAAACACATTTTCAACAGCTTGAAAACATGCTAAAGCTATTTAGAGCGTCTTAGCATCTGCATGACATGCTAAAAGCTACTTAAAACACCTTAGCAACTGCAACAAGCTAAAATGCTAAAAGCTACTTAAAACACACGTTAAAGCTATTACACACCTTAGAAACTGCACTGCAACATGTTAAAGCTTATTGTACATGTTAAAGATTATTGTAATGCTCTACTGGGTGGTTGCCCTGCTCGCTTAATAAATAAACTGCAGCTGGTCCAAAACGCAGCAGCTCGAGTTCTTACTAGAACCAGGAAGTATGACCATATTAGCCCGGTTCTGTCAACACTGCACTGGCTCCCTATTAAACATCGCATACATTTTAAAATCTTGCTAATTACTTACAAATCACTAAATGGTTTAGCTTCCCAGTACTTGAGCGAGCTCTTAACGCATTATACTCCATCACGTCTATTGCGGTCTCAAAACTCTGGCCAGTTGATAATACCTAGAATATCAAAATCAACTGCAGGCGGTCGATCCTTTTCCTATTTAGCACCTAAACTCTGGAACTGCCTTCCTAGCATTGTTCGGGAAGCAGACACACTCTGTCAGTTTAAATCTAGACTAAAAACGCATCTCTTTACTATGGCATACACATAAAACATTTTTAATTTATATTTTATTCAAATTGTTAGGCTGCATTAACTAGGTCAGCCGGAACCGGGAACACTTCCCATAACACCTGATGTACTCGTTACATCATAAGAGGAATGGCATCTACGCTAATGTTAGTCTCTCTGTTTATCCCGAGGTTTACTGCAGTCAGCCGGATCCGGGCCATATCCAGATCAGATGGTGGACCAGTGCCCAGACATTACCAACGCAAGTGTCTGCAGAGACCGTGTCAATTAGTCTACCCTCTGAAATTGCTCATCGACATGGCATCCTCAATGGATCCATCTCCGGCGTGATGACTCCGATATTTCAAATATTCCTATTTAATAACTGTTTAATCGACACGCCATCCTCAATAAACCCGTCTGCGGGGTGATGCCTCCGATCTTTCGAATAATCTGATCTAATATTACTTCTGACCTATAAGGCTGCCAAAATAATAATCATACACTGTTTGTTAATTGGCCAGAGGAGAACTGGCACCCCGACTGAGCCTGGTTTCTCCCAAGGTTTATTTTTCTCCATTAGGACACCTGATGGAGTTTTGGTTCCTTGCCACTGTCGCCTCTGGCTTACTCAGTTGGGGACACTACATTTTCAAATGAATATCCAAATAAATTTAATTACTAAACTAAATTAACTATATCAACTACATTACTTAAATATATATGATAATTGAAATGAGCTGATGACATCACCGTTTTCTCCAGAGCAGCTGTACAGCCGAATCAAATTCTGTTGCATTATTTTCCTGTTTAACACTGTGAAGCTGCTTTGAAACAATCTGCATTGTAAAAAGCGCTATATAAATAAAGTTGACTTGACTTGACTTAAAGCTATTCAGAAGATCCTAGCATCTGCACCTTAATGCAAGCTAAAATGCTAAAAGCTACTTAAAACACACATGTTAAAGCTATTACACACCTTAGAAACTGCACTGCAACATGTTAAAGCTATTCAGAAGATCCTAGCATCTGCATAACATGCTAAAAGCTACTTAAAACACCTTAGCCACTGTACTGCAACATGTTAAAGCTATTCGGAAGTACACCGTACAGATTTTCAAACGCATAGCATCATACTAAAGCTGTTTGTAACATCTTAGTGTCCATAATATAAGCTAAAAGCTACTCAGAACACCTTAGCAATTACATAGCAACATGCTAAAGCTATTTGGGACATGTCCTCATGATAAACCTGGCACCTCTGCAACCGCATAACCTACTTTTGCAAGAGTAAGCACTGCTCACATCTTCAGAAAATGTAAAAATCTCTGTAAATCGATAGAGTGGCAACGCGTCACAAATGAGGATGTGTTCGACATCAAACAAATGCAAAAGCTGTGTGTGTCAGACATGTTCAGCGGCCAGATCAAGTGTTTTATCAAATGTGAAGGAGGAGTGAGAGTAGCGAGGGCCGTTGCTGCCCGCAGGCAGGCTGCAGGACACGGTCTCGCAGGACCGAATAAAGACGCTTTTATGTCATGACGAGCCAGAGCGTCTTGTAACTAGTAAGTACCAGCCTGTGCCCTTCTGCTATTTTAAACTGGATTTCCACGCTAATCTTATCTTATTAGTGGTGTTTGCTCATATGAGGGATAATGATTTTAACAAACCCCTAACCTTGAATAACTTCAGTGTGTGTGTGTCGTCCTGCAGCGTTTGTGCTCCAGACATTAGTGATGGGAATGTCTGATTCTTTTCCGTGAACTGGTTCTTCCGGACAGTTTGTTTCAATGAATGATTCACCAGTTTGTATATATAATCACACAATATTGTCACATATACACCATTTTATTATTAAAGTACCCAATGACGTGAAACTCTCTAATGTCTCAAGCATATATAGTGAATAAACTTGTCTTAACTCATCTTTTTACATAAACCATGAGAAACCACTGTTGAAAAAAAACATATGCTGGTTAGGTATGTTTTGAAGCATGGCAGCTGGTTTGAGCTGGTTTATACTGGTCCTTGCTGGTCCTTAGCTGGTCATGAGCTGGAGCTAGTTTCTTAGGACCAGCTTAGGGCCAGCACTTGACCAGCTTAAACCAGCTCAAACCAGCTTAAACCAGCTGACATGCTTCAAAACATACCTAACCAGCTAATGCTGTTTTTTTAACAGGGTAATTGCGCCCCTCATTCAAGTCAGCTTGATCATTCACACATATGATCGCATCAGCAGCTCATTGGTTATTGGCGGACATGTCCGAGTCCGAACTGTTTCCTCAGTCCAGTGTACTGGTGACTCGAGAACTGTTGTAACCGTTAACCGACTCTTGACTCGACAGAGAACTGCTAAGGACACAGTATTGGTAAATAAACGCAAGTCGTTTTGTCATTCTATGAGGATTAGCATCCAGGCTAATTTCTCCCACTCCTCCTCGAGGAATTGTGCGATGTGATAGTGTGTTTGGAGTTTCCTCCAGGGCAATAATACATAGAGAATCACCAAGCGCAGTAATTCGGCCCTCACAATGAAGCGCTGGTTTATCCAGCAGAGCAGCTTAGTCCTATTAATCTCTTGTAACCAAATAAAGTGTGCCCAGGCTACTCGCGTCGGCTGCCGGCTAAGGCAAAGGACTCGTGTCCTCTCTTTGGGTCATTACTAAGCTTGCACCCCCCAGGGCTCTCCATTTCCATTGCAGCTCCTCTGTTCCTCCGCTCCACCGCTCTCCCCGACTCTCCACGGCTTATCGTTTGGAAGCAGATGTGTTGTGACAGTGGGCATTTTCCATATGAGCTGCATAGTTATGACAGAGAGCAAAGCACTGCATGATCCAGACGGGTCAAACCATCGAATTCATCCCCTCGGTCTGGGCTCGTCTCCTCTAGACTCTGCTGATATGGAAAGCCGTTTAAACAGCCAATTGTGAAACACCTTCCAATCCTCCTCAGCAAAACCTGCCCTGCACATTCAGGCTGTGTCCCAATTCGCAAACTATATAGAATGCAAGATTAGTGCATCCCAAATGCAAAACTAGATTTTATTTTCAGAGGAAAATTTGAGTGGTGTTTGCCATGCAAAATCACCAGCATGGACACATCACACCAAGATAATAGGGCCATATGATTTCTGTGATACAGAAAACCTGGATGGAATCACAGAATTCAGTCATCCTGCTTTAAAGAGTTTGAGCATTTAAAGCGACAGATGCCAAAACTGCAGTGCTTGCTTCTAATAAACAGAACATTACCGTCCAACTGTGTGGATGCTAATATAGATATCGACATCTTTATAGTTATCGTTCTTGGTGTGAACTGGGTTGTTCTGGGTTGTTGTCACAATGTTGATATATGGCTGCTAAAGAGTTCTTGACTTTTTTTTTGTGCAAGAATCACCACCAAGATATGCTAGGTTATTAGCCAGGGTGTAGCTATGCCAAATCACTTAGCAAACGCCACTAAATTATGCCAGGTAAGCAAGTATGCTTGTTGGCTAATTTTACTGGAACTATGTCTCAAAACCCTCATACTGTTATTATGTGATACACTACCTCTAGTGAAGTGAAGTAGCAGTAGCAGAAATACATAGATTGTGATGCAGCCCCAGACTAGCAATGACCTTTACAGCTGTTTTAAGCCAATATCTGGAGTCTGAACATCACATGTGCTGAAGGACTAGGTGCTCTGAGCCCGTAGGGATTTGTGTAGAGCTTCAGAGCGTCAGACCATAGCTAAAACCCCTCGTGTCAACTCTGTGAATACACCCAACACTGAGCGAATGCCGTGCTTTTGAAATCATATGTCTGGGGGTGGTAGCTTATCCTCTCCAATGTGAATGCACTGAATTCTGGCTTATCGTTCTGCACTGTAACCCATACGGATGTCGCTTCCCTCGCAGGCGATGAGCGGGGATCGCTCTTTGAACGATAATTACTCAATGGAACTGATTCAATTAATTGAGGCCAGGAGCAAAAACTGGAAAGATCGGAACAAATTAAATCATAATTATCAGCTACTTAGGAGAGGCCACACCTGAGTAATTTCAAATTAAGATAAGTGTATGTACATAGCAGTTGTCCTGCTGTAGGAAGCTGACACTATTAACACACGGCGTGCGACGCCAATACAGTTTTGCAGTGGGTGAATCATTCTGAGCTGGATCAAACTAATGGTTTCTGATGCTCAATGAACTTAAAAGAAATCCTATCCATTGCGCTGGGCCTTTTTTTTCCTCTGAGAGTGTGAGTGTTAGTGCAGTGTGTGTTTGTTTGTTGAAACCGGCAGTGTTTTACCGCCAGTATAGTGTTACCCTACATTTAACCGCACTAATGTGGCGTCTATCAACTCGCTAAACCAGCACTTTGATTGAAACTGCTTCAGATGTGTCCACAAACACTGTGCGTGTCTAACGCCTACTGCAGATTTACTACATACTGCAGGGTATACTGCATACTTTGTTAATAAATAGTATATGTAATTCAGGCCTCGTTTACACTGTCAGTGAATTGTGACCCAATTCCGATTTTTTGCTCATATGTGACACAGATCGGATGTGTTCTATGACCGTGTAAACAGGGAAAAAAACACATGCATTCGGATATTTCGAGAACGGTTTCAGACCTAATTCATATGTGGAAATAAATCAGATATGTGCCAATGCGACTGTCATGTGAACAGGCAGATCAGATTTTCTGAAGCATTGCGTTCTGTACGTGATGACGGCTTGACGGAACTCGTTGACTGTCAGGCACACCGATGCGCTGCTCATCCCAAACAGGTGCGCCAATGTGCGAAAGCCCGCACCTGTTGCAAGCCACCAGAGATCTCGTAATTGAAACTTGATTTCTGCACACTAACGAATGCTTTCATCACTTTTGATTGACAGCTCGATTCAAAGGGAGCGTTCTTTGATCATTTTCCACATATAATTTAAGTAGAGTTTACTGCTTCTGGTTTGATTTACTGACATTAGTATGCTATTCCGAATTCAGCCTGTGTATATGAAATTACATACTTTGCAAGTATGTACTGTATTAATTGACTGAAGTACAAACACATTCCCAGACATGCTACATGTGGCATTGTTGCCAACTTTTTCCCTTAATTTTTTAATTCGACAGCTTTTCAGCTCTTTGTGGCCATGGGATAGTGAAGTTTCAGTTTCACCACAGAATCTCGACTAACTACTTTTTAATGAATACTGCCTACTTGGATGGAGTGTTTTGAATGTTATTCATTTGATGGACTGCTTTTGGCTTACTCAAAGGGATAGTTCACCCAAAAATGAAAATTCTGTCATCATGTACTCACCCTAAAGTTGTTCCAAACCTGTACGAGTTTCTTTCTTCTGCTGAACACAAAAGAAGATGTTTTGAAGAATGTCGGTAAACCAAACAATCAATGGGCCCCATTGACTTCCATAGTATTTTTTTTTTTTCTACTATGGAAGTCAGTGGGGATATTTCTTCAAAATATCTTCTTCCCATTCTTGAGTAATATCAGTGAACCGTCTTTCTGTATCTACAGTCTTTGTTTAACCCCTAGAGGTTGATGGTCACGCCGGCGCGAGTGTGAAAGAGTTCTTATCAGTGCGAAAGAGACTCAAAATACTCCCTTGATTTTGGTCATTCAGGCAAGTGTTATACATCATTATAATCTGTTATGCTTCTACTTTTATTTGTCATAAGTCTTAAATATCATAAATGGTATAACTAAAGTTTTATTTGTCATTTTATAATGTTTTAAATTTAAGGACAGAAAACAGGAATCAATATGGCTTAATGTGATTATTGGCGATGATTTAAATAAATACGAGTGCTGCGTGTTTAAAGTCAAAGCGCGGCGCTGTTGTGCGTTCAACATGCTCGTGGTTTCACTGAATACAGACTATTGTTTATGATTTACTATTGATTAATTATGAAAGTGTTTATGGTGTTTGTATTATTATATGTTTTATATGAAGTATTAAAAATAAGAGTCCCGGTGTATATTGGGCTTGTTATAAAACTTTTTTTCTGGTTATTATTGGTATTTACTAAAACTAAAATTTATCTGGCATTTAATTCACTGTTTACATACAAGTCCATAATTATTACATAAATACAGTTTGAAGCAGGAATATTTAAAAACAGTATTAAAGTCCCAGTGAACCGGAAGTAGCAAGTGAGTTTTCTTCAGTGCTGTGACGTATTTCCAAGTGAAATGGAATATTGAATAGAGGGCAGGGTTTTACTTCAGCGCTCCTCCTCTCCATCGATCGCTCATAGCAGACTAACGGTTGGAGGGGAGTGGTTAAGCATTTCCTAAGCCGTCAAACTGCCGTCATCTGAGAAGGAACGCCGTTTCCAGACCGGAAGTTGCTTTTCAGATTTTGATTAAAGATTACCGCGACAAACAATTTTTTTCTGTGTATTAACTTGCACGGATTAATTGTTCACCCTAAGACCTTTAATATGCGCTAACAAAGTAAATGGGGTCAATTTTGATTTCATGGGGACTTTAAGTATTTTTTGTATTCATTGCATTAGGAGCATGTGGTCCAGGGAAAAAAATAAGTGTCAAGCCCTGATACTGCAGAAACAGTAGTATGTCATTTTGAATATAACCCCTCTCTCTTATTTTCCGGAGGCTCTTGTACACTAAAAGCACGCATGCGTGAAAGCAGGTGGATGTTTTAGGACACAGCTTCGTTATGAAGCTCACTTGTGGTTTTTACCAATTCACTTCTCTGCCGAGCGGCGCAGCTGGGATCTTTAGCTCTGACGTAGACTACGGTCACTCTCATGCATGTAGTAATTGTATTTTTCGGTGATTCCGGGTCAGTCTCCTGCAATCGGTGACATTCCAATAAACAAGGTGGCGTTCGGCCAAGCCATTGTTTCGCTGCGGTGTGGCTGGAGAAATTCCTTAATCTCCCGTCTACAGCAGAGCTCAGGAGAAGAAAAAATCGTGTTTTCCTTCCAAGAGCGAGCAAGAGAGCTTTGCCGGTCTGGCCTCCTTGCTGGCTGGAAATCGTAGCGCTGTCACAGCGCCCTGATTTACGCCCCTGCTTTTCCTGCATTTTCTCCGCAGCCTCTTCAGTCCTTATCGTCTGTACGACCATGGTGAACTCAGCTCAGTTTTTCATTGCATTTGGTGGCAAAAGCAAACGAAGGCCGCACTGACCATGTCTCGCTCACTGCAAAAACGAACGGTGAAATTTGAACTTAATCTTTGAGTTTGTTAATTGACATAACTCTGCCAGTTTATTAGGGTTTACTGTCTTCCCAAGTGTGTTTACATTCAGGCCAAAAAGCCGCAAGCCAGCAGCGGGAGTGGAATATATTAGAAGCTGAGATAGAGAGGGATAAATAATGCGGTGTTTGCAGGAGGCCTTCGCCACACACACACACACCAGTGTCGCGTAAATCTCCCCCACTTTGCCGCACAAATAATCCTTCAAAGCTATCCTGAGGTTTTGGGAGAATGATTGGCTTTTGTATCGCCTCCCGCCGCCTTTTTCCTGTGAGCACCGGCGGCGCCTGTTTGCGCCGAGTCTATTCAGACTGCAGATCTGCAGCAGAACGTCACTATTAAATCACCACATTTAAGACGGCTGCCTCGACAAAGCCTTTCTCCACTTCTGAAAAGACCCGAGCCCGGCATATTGTCACGGATCGACTGACACGCTTAGCATTCCGACGCATTTCGGATTCTGTGCCATGTGCCGTTTCTGCAGGGAAAAGCAGGGCAGGAGGCTGCTGTGGCAGAGAGAGGGTTTGGTTTCAGGGTTAGTGGAGGAGCAGAGCAGCTCTCGTCTCTGATCTCAGAGCTGTATGAGGCCGTGTGAGAGGCCATCGACGCAGTAAAGAGAATAACATATGGGCAAAAAACAATACTGCAGTTCCCCTCAGCAGCTGCTCACTGTACAGAACAGAGTCACATAGAGAGAAAATACATGCCGAGTTACAGTACAGGAGTTTACAACATATAACCTAGAGTCTGTCATTCTATCTATCTATCTATCTATCTATCTATCTATCTATCTATCTGTCATTCTATCTATCCATCATCCATCCATCCATCTGTCATTCATTCTATCTATCTATCTATCTATCTATCTATCTATCTATCTATCTATCTATCTATCTATCTATCTATCATCCATCCATCCATCTGTCATTCTATCTATCTATCTATCTGTCATTCTATCTATCTATCATCCATCCATCTATCTATCTATCTATCTATCTATCTATCTATCTATCTATCTATCTATCTATCTATCTATCTATCCATTGTTCTATCTTTCCACCCACCCATCCATCCATCCATCCATCCACCCATCCATCCATCCATCCATCCATTATTCCATCCATCCATCATCCATCCATCATTCTATCCATCCGTCATTCTATCCATCCATCATTCTATCTATCCATCCATCCATCCATCGTTCGTTCTGTTGATTGTTCCATCCATCCATCATCTATCTATCTATCTATCCATCCATCTGTCATTCTATCTATCCATCTGTCATTCTATCTATCTATCTATCTATCTATCTATCTATCTATCTATCTATCTATCCATCTGTCATTCTTTCTATCTATCTATCTATCTGTCTGTCTGTCTATCTGTCTATCTATCTATCCATCTTTCCACCCAACCATCCATCCATTATTCCATCCATCTATCCATCCATCCATCATTCTATCTATCTATCCATCCATCCATCCATCCATCCATCCATCCATCCACCCAGCATCCATCGTTATATTGTTTTATATATCGTTTTATTGTACTATCTATCCATCCATGCATCATTCTATCCATCTATCTATCGTCCGTCCGTCCATCTATCCGTCTATCTGTCTATCCGTCTTTCCGTTGTTCTATCTATTTATCTATCTATCTATCCGTCTTTCTGTCGTTCCATCCATCCATCCATCCATCCATCGAGTTACAGTACAACGTTTTTTAGAACCCACCAACTAGTCAGTGTTAAAAATATGTAGTGTTGCACATTCCTAGTACAAAAAAAAACAAAATAATAAGAGAGCGTTGGGTTTTTAGAAAGATGCGCTCCTCTCTCCGTCCATTAGCTGGCTATGTCTTAATGTCTGGAAAAGAAACAGCGACGCAGCAACAAATGTATAATGAGCTTGACTTTTTCATCAGCAGCGAGTGTGTTTGAATTGCAGTCTGGGGGAATGTGCTCATGTATATGTGTGCAATAATGTGTGGCGGCCTACACCTGCAGCGTGTCTCTCTGCAGCCCTTAAATTTATGTGAAAGATTCATGCGAAATTATCTTTTCTCCCCCGGAAAAGCGCCGAAGGAGGCGCTCCGAGACACAAATGTTTTTCAGGACACATTCTTATCAGACAATCGTCGCATAAATGTTCCAGCGCTATTTTCAAACACACAATAATATCAGACATAATTTGAGCCGGCCCAGCATGCTTTACAGTCATCAGGGGTTGTTTCCTTTGATCATTAATGTGCAATCCAAGGCATTTCAAAAGAGCTTCGAGCTTTTTCACACCGCTGGAAATGGATGCTAACGAGGCTGCCGAGAAATGCGGTTGCGCTGCGGTAAACGCTAAAGAACTGTTAATTAGCGGATGCCTGCTAATAGGCCACGCTGTCACAGAATCCACAGTGCAACCCGCCATCCTGTTTAGACCAGTTTTTTTTTTTTGGCCGTGATGCAAAACAAAACACTTCATTATGCGAGAAAACTGCACGTTATTCAGCCTGAACCGTATCCTCTATAATTGCATTGTGCTGGGCGAAGATGAACTAACATGCAATGATATTCCAAACGGGCCGTGCTTTGATGCAATCCTGAAATATGCATAGGCTTGTTGGCTGAGGTGATGTAAAGAGCCAAATTTCCGCCCCTTTGGGCCTGAATGGGCTAGATCTTTCAGTTACACTTAGTAAGTAGATAATTTAGCTCTCATTAAATGTAAAAACAGGGCCGTATGCCACAATGCACTGATGCCAAGCCTTCAGAAAATGCAGAGAAAGGAGTCTTTCTGCTTTGAGAAGGACATGAAACGCTGCACGGTGGAGATGCCTCGCGTTTCCAGCCCTGTCCGTCCCTGGGGACCGAGACTCATTAGCACTTGACTTCAGAGCAGCCCAGTCCTGCTTCTTGGGCTCTCAGATGTGGATAGAAGATGCCGGACTGAGGGGCCGCGGTCGCTTTCCATCCCCTCCTTCTCCACTGCTGTCTCGCTATCCCATCACCCCCTAGTGTTTGTTCAGTTTGACTGACAGCTGGTTGAAGTTCAAGGCGCTGGGAATACTCTTCTGCTCCGGCACTGAGAGGATGACAAAAGATAAATGTGATAAAACTTTTAGTGCCTGGCTGATCAGAAGGTTCTTTCGGTACTCAAATGTTGCTCATATTTGTATTGTTATGCAATCTTATATAATATTTATTGGAAAGGCCAGGTGAAAGTGTGGTTGTAAAGGATTCCGGTAGATAATGTGCAGGGTTTGTTAAAGCGCACTATCTATCGTTCTATCTATAATTCTATCTATCTATCCATCCATCCATCCATCCGTCGTTCTATCATCTATCTATAGTTCTCTCCATCCATCCATCTATCTATCTATCTATTGTTCGTTCGTTCATTGTATTGTTCGTTCTATCTATCGTTCTATCTATCCATCTATCGTTCTATCCATCCCTCCTACCATCCATCCATCCAATTATCTATCTTTCATTCGTTCTATCTATCTATTGTTCTATCTATCATTCTATCTATCCATCCATCAGTCCATCCATCGTTCTATCTATCTATCTATCTATCTATCTATAATTCGTTCATTCGTTGTGTAGTTCATTCTATCTATCATCTATTGTTCTATCCATCCCTCCAACCATCCATCCATCCAATTATCTCTCTTTCATTCGTTCTATTGTTCGTTTTGTCTATCATCCATCGTTCTATCTATCTATCTATCTATCGTTCCATCCATCTATCTATCTATCTATCTATCTATCTATCTATTGTTCTATCTATAGTTCTATCATTCTATCTATCGTTCTATCGTTCTATCTATAATTCTATCTATCTATCATCCATCCATCCATCCGTCGTTCTATCATCTATCTATAGTTCTCTCCATCCATCCATCTATCTATCTATCTATTGTTCGTTCGTTCATTGTATTGTTCGTTCTATCTATCGTTCTATCTATCCATCTATCATTCTATCCATCCCTCCTACCATCCATCCATCCAATTATCTATCTTTCATTCGTTCTATCTATCTATTGTTCTATCTATCATTCTATCTATCCATCCATCAGTCCATCCATCGTTCTATCTATCTATCTATCTATCTATCTATAATTCGTTCATTCGTTGTGTAGTTCATTCTATCTATCATCTATTGTTCTATCCATCCCTCCAACCATCCATCCATCCAATTATCTCTCTTTCATTCGTTCTATTGTTCGTTTTGTCTATCATCCATCGTTCTATCTATCTATCTATCTATCGTTCCATCCATCTATCTATCTATCTATCTATCTATTGTTCTATCTATAGTTCTATCATTCTATCTATCGTTCTATCGTTCTATCTATAATTCTATCTATCTATCATCCATCCATCCGTCATTCTATCATCTATATAGTTCCATCCATCCATCCATCCATCCATCCATCCATCCATCCATCCATCCATCTATCTATCTATCTATCTATCTATCTATCTATCTATCTATCTATCTATCTATCTATCTATCTATCTATCTATCTATCTATCTATCTATCTATCTATCTATCTATCTATCTATCTATCTATCTATCTATCTATCTATCTATCTATCTATCGTTCTATTGTTCTATCCATCCATCCATCCATCGTTCTATCATCTATCTATAGTTCTCTCCATCCATCCATCTATCTATCTATCTATTGTTCGTTCGTTGTATAGTTCATTCTATCTATCATCTATTGTTCTATCCATCCCTCCAACCATCCATCCATCCAATTATCTCTCTTTCATTCGTTTTATTGTTCGTTTTATCTATCATCCATCGTTCTATCATCTATCTATCGGTCAATCCATCCATCTATCTATCTATCTATCTATCTATTGTTCTATCATTCTATCTATCGTTCTATCGTTCTATTGTTTCATCTAATGTATTAATATATTAATATTATCACCATTCATTTAATTGATTTCTTCATCTTATTTTTTCTTCAATTCTAATAATTTTCAGTGTTATAAATGTATAGTTTTTATAGGACAAATTATTATATTAGGTTGTAATATTGTTTAAAATGTAATATTTGTTTTAATAATTTATTCGTTTATTTAATAGTTTTTTATAAATGAACAGTGTATTTTACGGTCTACGGTATACGGACTACACTGGACTGTAGATTCAGTATCAGTGTAATATACTGAAGGAAACACTGTAAGAGTAGTTTAGTCCCGTGTCCTGTCCGCTGCATGATCATATATATTTACCCGTGGCATTGTGTTTATGTTGCTCATAGTCCGGAGATTTCTATTAGCCTGAAGCTGAAAACATTGGAGGGACTATAGCTGTGACTCGTTTGGGCTCAGATGATCGAATCAGAGCTGGTGTATTATATGGCCTGAGAGTCTCATAGTGTACATGTACGCTAGCAGCCTCTCTGTCCATCATATATATTGTATAGGATGAAAGGAATGGAAGTTCAGTGTCATCTTATTAGGGCTCATGTGCTTTATTTTCAGACGCGTGTGTGCAGCTTATAAAACGCTGATCTGATGTAGCCTGATATTTTACAATGTTCCTATGTCAGTATGTTATAATGTTCTTAGTGTTTTCAGCATTACTCTGCAGTTTCATTACATTTTAATACACAAAAAGGATGTCTAATCAACCGAATTCATTCAACTTTAACAATATATTAATATTTTAACAATTATAGGGCCTATGAAATTCTGTGTTGTCTCTTAATTTTTTTCTTGATTCTTTATGATTTCATAAAAAAAATTCTATCAAAATGTAGTAATAATGCATTTTATCAACTTTTATGTTTTAAAATAAATTAAAACTTGGACGGAATATGTGTGATTTTGTGTAATATTCCTTAAAAAATTGTTTAGTGTAGTTGAATTTGTGTACTAAAAACCTAAAACTTAAAGGGGTGGTTGATTGCCCCTTTTTACAAGATGTAAAATAAGTCTCTGATGTCCCCAGAGTGTGTGTGTGAAGTTTTAGCTCAAAATACCCCACAGATCATTTTTATAGCATGTTAAAACTGTCACTTTTTGGGGGTGAGAAAAAACGTGCCGTTTTTGTGTGTCACTTTAAATGCAAATGAGCTGCTGCTCATGTGGCGGAGTTAGCAGCTCTGATAACCTCATGCAGACAGGCAATGAAACTGTTCAGCCTTTTATGTTCAAACCGGAGTCGGACAACGATAGAGAGACTCAAGAAGAAGAGACAACATGTAGAATGAGACGAGACGGGTTTCTGAATGGTTACCTGATGAATTTATGAGTTAACTATCTTTAAGTTATTGATTAGCATATTCTGTCATGATAATCTCACCCCCTTTGTTGTGTGTTTCCGGGGGCGGGGTTTATGTAAATTTTAGGGTTAGTGATGTCACTAACCCGTGAAGAGGCTCGTTGTAGTCCCTACCAGCCGTTTATTGTAGTCCTTAAAAAGTGATTTCGCATTGAACTTTGAGCGTTGTAACTTTGCAGATGTTGTTTACGCCCAAACAGCAACATTACACACTAACTAAAGTTAAAAAAGTGAAAACATAATCAACTACCCCTTGACAACAACATGACAACAACAAAAGGGATATTATCGTTAACTAAAACTAAAGCTATTAAAAATATTTGAAATAAAGCTGATATAAAATAAAATATAAAATATTAGTTGAAAACCTTTAACTAAATAAACATTTGAAATGTTGCCTTTAAGTTGAAGCACTAAAATTATTAACTGGTAATAAATAATTAAAAAAAAACTGAAACTAAAATAAAAATATATTAAGCATAAATAGCAATAAAATAAAAAAAAATAACAAAATGACTAAAAATTCAACTAAAATTAACATGGAAAAAAAAATCTAAATAAAACCTAATTTAAAATATTCATAAAACTTTAATTCAGTTTAAAATGAAAACGGAAAATATTATTATTTCCCAATATTTCAAATATTAATAAAAACTATAATAGGATCTCAATGATACTAAAATAACCCTGAACCCTCCACAATACCACAATTGTCCGGGTCACATGACACTTAAACAATTCATGTGTTTCTTTCTTTCAATGCTTCCCTCCCCCGTCCCGCAGAGGTCGTTTATGAAAGCCTTGATTGACAGCCTAATTACCCAGTACAGCGTGAGCTCTCTGCCGTAGATGCGGCCCACAGGATCGAGAGGGACGGACGGATGGATGGATGGATGGATGAAGGAGGAGAATTTGTCCTCTCTCCGTCCATCCGGACTGTCAGGGGACCGCCGAGCGTGTTTACACGCTCAAAACGGCCGGGGCAAATGGCCCAGGCAATCAAGTGCACAGATAAAATGGAAACAAATAATAGGCGAGGAGAGGAGGATTGCGCCCGTCCACTGGGGCGGATAAGACAAATATGGGCCGCTGATTGACCGGTGCATTCAGGCCAGGTCTAGCAGGCTTTGTTTGCTCTCGTTCAGGGAGTGATGGGCTTTAACTAGACAGCTGCAAGAGGCCGGCGCATCCGCTCCGAGTGCCAGTGCCACATTCAGCTGTTCCCTCTCAAAGACAAAAAGAGGTCACATTCCTCAAGGACGGACGGACGGATGGACGGCGAGACCGTCTTCCTCGCTGGGATATTTTTGCCAAGTCTGGCAGTGCTGGCGCCTCTGCTGCCGATGCCAAGAATTCATCTTTAACCACCTGTTTAGTGATTTATTTCGGTTTTATGATAATTACTCTTGCATGCTGTAATTAAGGAGTAAGCTGTGACATTAAACAGGCTAAACCGCATCCTCGCAGAACTGTATCGATCTGAAGATAAATTAAATAGCAGCTCTAGTCCTTTCATAACGCTGTCCATTTGCTTGTTGGACTCTGAAATTACTTTAAGAGGTTCAAGAGAATATAAATTATTATTATTTCAAATGAAAGAAGTTCTTTTTTATTCCGCAAGGATGCATTAAATTGGCCAAAAGCGAGAGTAAAAATCTTTATAATGTTACAACGTATTTTTATGTCAAATAAATGCTTTTGAACTTTCTATTCATTAAAGAATCCTGAAAACACAGAAATATGAAGCAGCACAACTGTTTTCACTGCATTTTTTTATCACATAAATAGATTTCTTTCAAAAACATTTTACAAAATCTTACAGACACTAAACTATTGAAGAACATAATTTCAACCAAACAGCCGTTGTCGCTTAGTTGTTTCAAAATGTTTTATGCAAGAACTAAAAATGATCAATAATCATTATATATTTTAACTAAAACCTTTTTACGATGTGTAAAATTATACAGAGTTTTATGAATCAAAGTAAATGAGTCAGATTTTATTTAACTTAACTTACTAATCCTCTTCTTTTTTTGAATATTCACATCACGTTTTATGCAAGATTACGTTTGTCTGTGGGTTTTGCAAATATTTAACCAATGAAAAGTATTAAAAAAGAGTTTGTGACTAAACCTCGTAACTCCATTGGATCCTCAAACTCAAACTGCCATGAAACTCAATCGTGAATGAAGTGCCGCACACAGTTTGGAGCGTCTCTGCTTGTTTGCAATGCAATGGTAAATAAAGTACAGCGTTTTCTTTACTCTACAAACACTGTGTATATAAAGACTAATGTTTTATGTGTTTGTCTTAGTCTAGCATCTGTCATCGAGTCACAGCCAATACTGTGTTAAACAGCCTGTGTGAAGCACTTCATCTTTAATAACATGAGATTTTGGCCAAATGACAGAAAAACTGAGCGGCCACATACTGTAGCTACAGTAAACTTTACAACCTGTAAGATGATGAAAACATAAAACCGTTCTAATGACGGACAAAACATGTATGTCTGACATTCACTGGTCAAAAAACAACAACGTTGTAAATAAAACAAAGATTATCGTAGTACAATAAAATACCATTTCAGTCTTTCTACTTCAAAATTTCACGTTTAATGCAGTTACATTTGTCTCTTATTTGTAAAAGGTACTAGCAGTAAATCCTACAGCAATTTTTAAATCTATGGAATAAAGCATTGTAAATGAAATTACAGCACATGTTATATCAGGAGCGTCTCAGTACGGCCGTAATGAGACGGTTGTTCCTGGCGTTCGTCTGCAGATAAACGTTGCTATCGGTCATTTCATCTCTTTGCACGTCCACGTTCTATTGATTGAAGCTTCTTGTCAAAATCCAACAAGTAAAAGGTGAATCCCTCGTCACAAATCCGTTTCACATCCCTCTCACAATTCAATCAATGCTGAAAGCTCTCGCTCCCTTCAGTCAGAAGATCTTCCGCTCTTAAAGAAATAGATGAAACTCCTGTCATTCACTCCCCCTCATGTCATTCCAAATGCTTCAAAGAAACACAAAAGTAGTTATTTAGCAGAATCTATGTGATTGACCTGCGATTTCAGATTTGAAATGACAGTAAATTATTTTTGGGTGAACTGTTCCTCTGAAGTAAAGTTTTAGTGTTCTTTCTCTTTGTTTGGCGCATCTGTTCCCTTCTGCTGACCTCAGATCAGTTTCTCAGTCTTCTGAAAGCTCTCAGATGGGGTTTGAGAGTTTAGATGGAGCGTGGGTTGGTGGTCCAGGCCTGTCAGTGTGATGATGTGTTGTGCGCCGCAGTAATTCAGAACGCAGCCGACATTATTAATGCTCCATGAAACCATGCTGGGGTTTTGAGACGCAGGCCAGAAATGGAAAAAAAAAAAGAAACACAGAATGGTTTGCCAAACACAGTTTTCTTTCATATGTTTATGTATTTCCTGTTGGAAACAGGAAGTTTGGGCAGAACATATTATTTTTAATTAATAATAATATTTTTTTATATATATATTTTATTTTAATTTACTTTTTTTATCTTAGGCTTAGTTTTTATTGTATTTATTTAATTTACTTTCTAGATTTTATTTCATTTTACTTATTTTTATTATTTTCTATTATTTCATTATACATTTCATTTTATTTTCATTTTATTTCACATATTTATCTTTTTATTTGTTCACATCACTGTCTGCAGTTTTTATGCATTTTTATATTTATTATGTTATTTCATTATTTTATATATTTCTTTTTTATAAAAATTTTACTTGTTTATATATTTTTTTTCACATATTTCTTTTCTTTTTATTTGTTTACATCACTGTCTGGCATTTTTATGTGTTTTTATTTGATATAATTTTATAGTATTTTTCATTTTATATTTTTCATTTCATTTATTTATTTTTTTCATTATTTTATATATTTATTTTTATTTGATTTTATTTTGAATGTTTTTGTTTATATTTTATTTTATTTCACATAGTTGTTATCTTTTTATTTGTTTATATTTCTGTCTGGCATTTTTATGTATTTTTATTTTATATTATTATCATATATGTATATGTATATGTATATGTATATATATATATATATATATATATATATATATATATATATATATATATATATATATATATATATATATAATTTATATATTTTTTATTATTTCATTATTTTATACATTTCATTTTATTTTTTTATTTAAATTTTCTTGTTTATATTTTATTTCATTTTATTTCACATATTTGTTTACATTACTGTCTGCCATTTTTATGTATTTTTATTTTATTTTTCCTATAATAATTTGTTTACGTTACTATTTGGCATGATATACTACTTGCTATTGCTATCTGATGTCAAGTGATATTAGGAGCAGTGAAGATTCTAGACAGCATTTTAATTCACAAAAATATATATACCCCTCTCTTTGTCATTTTAATTGTGTACTCTCTCCAGAAGAGAAGGTACCTTTTAAATGCATATAAATGGATCTAGGCGGAATATGATTTCCCAGTCTCTCTATGGACAAGCTTGTGTTTGTGTTGAGATGTGCCGGTATTACTGCATTAGCCTCCGCTCTGCGTGATCACTTTCTAGACGACTCATTTCACTGGCTTTTTCAGCCCAGTCAGCAAACGCTTCCACAGTAAATTATCCTCTTCCGCGTTAAACAGCATCAGTGGCATTATCTCCCTCTCCGTAAGCGCCATTTAGTCTAAACAAGCATCTCTGAAATAGCATAGATAAACGCAGCTCTGTCCACATCGGTACCTGCATAAAAACAAAAAAGCATTTTAATGTAAATCCCTGAAATGTGCAAATGTAAATAAAGGAAACAGCATTTATATTTGATATAGATGTGGCCGTGTTTAGTTAAGTTGGTTATGTCTCCCTGGTGACATTATAAATTCAGCTTCTTTTTATTTCTCATGCTGCAGAGGTCGATTTCGCAGCCACGAGGGAGATTCTGTAATTGCGGCTGATGGTTGTATGACATTTCAGGCATCGTCCGATTGGCTTGAGCGTCTGAAAGGCCTTGTCTAATTGCTGCAAATTCCTCCATTCTAAATGAAGACTATCATCCCATCAACCCGTGTTTTTGTTTCGGCCAGAGATTCTGTGCGTGTGTGTGCAACTCAATTTCAGAGAAACATTTGATTCTGTTGTTGCAGTTAATGAGCATGTACATTACAAGCATAAATGAAAGGAAAAGCCCATTTTAGACTTCATTTGCCAGCGATGGTACGGGAAGACCGGCGATGTCTCGCTCTGCACATTTCATCTTCTGCCGGGGAGCAGCTCGCGTGTCCAGCTGGGCGCTGTAATTAATCTGAAGTCTCCATGCAGAACGTCAATACACGTTGAGCGTGTTTTCGGCCCGCTCGGTGCGCTTTTGTCTTTCCGATGAGGAGAATTAGTGAGAATGTGTCATGTGAGGGACGCGTAAAGGTCATTCTCTTCTTCCTGTGACACTTTTATAAAGCTTGTTAAAGCAGAAGCTCGTTCAGAGCTCCAGCTTTCACTCTACTCTACTTTTCACATTCAATATACTGTCCTTCATAGTCATTTTCCTGCTTGCAAATTAAAGATGCAAAGACCTTAGAACAGCATTCTGCATTTAGTATTAAAAAACTTTTTTAAAACAGGCAATGCTTTCCAGATGATATTCGCTTTCTGGAAGTGTACATGTCCTTAATGGCTTTAAAACACTTGGATAATGGACGTAAAAAGGAAATAATAGCTTGTTCGGTGGATTTATAATGGCAATAAATGCTGTTTATGATTTATACCCTCAGGAAACATTGTGACATCACATTGACCGTACAGTAGAAGTCATCTCTGGATTTGGCTGATGTTCATATCGCATGATGATGTGCCAAAGAAACTGACCATGTGACCCTTTCGCTTGTTTGATTTACTCTAAAAGCCGTCACCATCCTCAATGTACCGGCGCCAGTTGGGTGATAGGTTACTCGCTAATGCTCTTAAATCAAAAAGTCTGCCCCTCGTTTCTGAATGTAGGTGTGACGTCTTCCCGATGGGTCTTTATCAGGTCCTCGTTGCCACTGAAATTGGATTATCAGCTTGGCTGGGTGACTAAACGGCATTGAATAAAGTTCAGGCCGAATCCAGACGTGACCTCACAACGCCTGAACTATTACACCGCTGACCCAGATGCTTTATAGTCGCTTTATCACTTCATGTTTTCAAAAAAAGAGATGAAATAGAAAGAGCAGGGAACATTTCGCCTACAGACGGGTTTGTTTCCACCATAAATCATTTACATTTATTCATTTAGCAGATGCTTTTATCCAAAGCAACTTACAATGCAACAAGTGAAGTGCCCTTATTATGCTATTTTAAAGGTTCCAAATTGTGTTTTTGAGGTTTACAGGTTTACATGCATCAAAGGTCAAAAAACACTTTAATTTTCTCATAATATGCAGCACATTGTAATATCACCTAATTTCTCTCAGTGTTTGAAACAATTTGATAAAGCATTCAGTCTCTCTAAACCCCTCCTTTTCTGAGACGGCCCAGTCTGTTGTGATTGGTCTACTCTGATCTGATTGGTCAGATGGCCCAGTCTGTTGTGATTGGTCTACTCTGCTCTGATTGGTCAGACGGCCCAGTTTTTTGTGATTGGTTTACTCTGCTCTGATTGGCCAGACGGCCCAGTCTTTTGTGATTGGTCTACTCTGCTCTGATTGGTCAGATGGCCAAGTTTGTTGTGATTGGTATACTCTGCTCTGATTGGTCAGACCGCCCATTCTGTTGTGATTGGTCTACTCTGCTCTGATTGGTCAGATGGCCCATTCTGTTGTGATTGGTCTACTCTCCTCTGATTGGTCAGACCGCCCAGTCTGTTGTGATTGGTCTACTCTCCTCTGATTGGTCAGACCGCCCAGTCTGTTGTGATTGGTCTACTCTGCTCTGATTGGTCAGACGGCCCAGTTTTTTTGTGATTGGTTTACTCTGCTCTGATTGGTCAGATGGCCCAGTCTGTTGTGATTGGTCTACTCTCCTCTGATTGGTCAGACGGCCAAGTCTTTTTTTTTTATTGGTCTACTGTGCTCTGATTAGTCAGATGGCCCAGTCTTTTGTGATTGGTCTACTCTGCTCTGAAACCAAACGTCAATTACCATATCTGAATTTCAGCTCCAGATCTTCCTCAGTACTATATTCACAGTGATACGAACAGTAACGATGGTGTCATTTTTACTGTATCAATTCCAGTGCGATTCTCAACTACAGTGTTTAAGGGCTGGGCAAAGTTGACGTTCTTCGTGGGTAGCCAATGAAGACCATAGGCTGGCATTATGCACATTTGTTACAAACCTATGTAGGTTTGAGCAGGAAGTGAGACTAGATCTAGAGGCAGTTCAGTTCAGGCTCTTTTGCAAGACAATAACTCCATTTATCTCCTTTTACATTCACAAACAGCTATATTACACACTACATGAAAGATAATATCCAAAAAAACATAGGAGGCAATAACATGAGAAGTGCAAGTAGTATAAAGTTTCAAATACTGTACAAGCTACAACAAGATATAATATAATAAATAATGATAGCATAGAAGTTAAAAGTTAACTGATGCTCCCTAATATTAGCCGGTTTAATTTCAGATTCCTGCCTGTCAGTGTTTGAAGTTCGTCTGAGAGTCGGCGCTAATGTCAGGCTGGGCACGCAGCGCACCGGCACCCCCGATGATCTCTCATCAGCGCTCCCTAGAGGGATGGTTTGATTTCAATTAGGGAGCGAAGCGTTATCAGGCCCCTACCTCGAGCACGGCAATAATTAGGATCTGACGGGCCGCTCTGCATGCATAACGACGGGAAGAGAGCGCTGTGCAAAACCTCCAAGTTTCATTACCGTCAGAGGAAGCGGCTTCCGTGCTGACATCAGCAGAGCCCGCTGTGTTGTCAGCACACTAGTGCTCTCTTCTCATCTGCGTTTCAGCCACAAAGACTCTTTGAATTGAGTTCTTGTCAGCCTGGAGGCCGGCGGTCTGAATCACACGAGCAAACCGGAGCGATAATGGTGCCGTCTAAAGCCGTGCTATCTGTATCTGTCATCTGCCTCTGAAAGGGAGGCTCCCGACGTTATTATGCAGACGAGGCACTTTTTGCACAGATAAAACTCTCACTTCAAGGGGGTTATTATTTTTCTTCAGGTACATCATCATAAGAGAACTCCAGCTTTCTGGTAAGACATCTGAGTGGGATCACCGGTTCGGTGAGAGGCTGTTGGAAGAGCCTTGTAAATTGCCCAGATTGTATACCATTGACTCATAATGGACAAACAATCATTTGCTGATTTGAAGCCAACTATAAATTGAGTCTTTGCCAAAAACAGATGCGTTTTTACACCGAAACTAAGTGTGTATTATAGCGACTGTAAACGTGCCCCTAATGAGCATTAAAGCCTTTAAAATCTCTTCTTCACTGGCAAATCAGTCTCAGTTTGCTGCCGGCCATCAGCGCAGATGGAGAGGGCTGGCAGCGCGATGGGCGGCATTGGTTTGTCTTCGTACGACTCCCACAGCTGGTGACCTTCATCAGTTCCTCTCTGCTAAAATCGCAGCGCTGGATCTCGGCCCCCAGCGCTCACTTCTCTTATGCATCTCACATCGCAATTATGTATGTACCTGCCAGCACTGTCTCTCCGCACGCATCCATCCCCCTTTCTTGCTCTCTCTATTCATCCCGCCCTTCACGCGACCATTAGTGCCAACAGCTTAGCGGGTTGTCCCGGAGCAAGGTGACACGGCACCAGGAAGTCCAGCCCTGGACTCCATTAGTGCCAGCATTCCCGCCCTCCATCCATCCGTATGGCACTCATTTGTGTTAAACATACTAAGTGCATGCCTATTAGTTTCTGCTGCCCACAGGACACAAAAAGCACTAATGAGATCTCCGTTGTTCCTCGTATAAAGCAATGAGATTGAATGCAGGACAAACTGACACTTTGGTTGAAGTCAAGATTTTCCTCCTGCTAAAAAAGTAATCTCATTATGTCTCATATAGGATCTCAATTTTGATCAAATTTGCCAAGACTCATAAAAAGCAATGCAATTAAATGCAACGCTAACCTAAAAATTCTCATTGTTCTCAAATTCGCAGTCTGCAATCGAAAGTCAGAGATCTCAGTTAAAGCAATGAGATTGAATGCAGAACAAATTGACACTTTTGTTGAAGTCATATTTTTTGATAAAAAGTAATCTCATTATGTCTCATATTCTCAAAGAATTTCATATCAAGTCTCAGTTTTGCTCAAATTTGACAACTCATAAACAGAAATACCATTAGCTGAGAAGGTAAGAGATCTAAAAATCGTTTTTCCATTCTTGATAAGATGGAATATAACAATGCAATTCAATGGGAATCAAATTGAGTCTTTTACTTTTTTACTAAGATAAGTTTAAGAGATACATTTATGGATTCCCAAACCTGCAATCTCAATAGGAACTTCTCATCAAATTCGTCCAGGTCCAGATGATCTGATTAATTACCCACGTTTATCTTAAGCTCTAAACTATAGCCTCATTTGTGTCATTTTTATTTCTCCTCAGGAACTGTAAGACAAACTCAACTAAGATCTCCATTAAAGGTGTTCTATTATGCTTTTTTTCCCCATGTTGCTGTTTGAGCATGAAAAAAGCAGTTCTTCTCTCTATCAGTGTCAGTGTTTCTGAACTCCCTGCAACGCCTCCATTGTAGTCTTGAGTTTTCTTCTGGGAACAAACATGTCACAATATTCCTTACTTAAATAATTCATATGCAGAAGAAAGGGGCGGGGCCTGGTTGAGTTAGTTAGTAGTGTGTTGAAGCTGGTGGTTATGGTAAGGGGTGGGACATTTCCCAAACACACTTGAAGCACTTGACCAATCACAACACACTGCTCAAGCCGACCAATCAGAGCACAGTGTGCTTTCAGAAGGAGGGGCTTCATAGAGACAGGAACTAAACAGAGCGTTACTGACAGACTGGGAAAAGAGGAGCTGAAACAATGGAGAATATTGGAGAAATAAGGTGTTTTTTTTTTAGTAAAAAGATTTTGTAAAACGGCATAATAGGTCCCCTTTAAGTCTCATGAACTCTGAAAGCACAGCTTCTAGGCAGGTTTCACAGCCTTGCAGCACCAATATCTACTCAGAGTCTGATTAATTGCTTAGTTCCCAGAGTGCCGTAGTGAACTTGAGAGTGCTTGAACGCTGGCAGATGGTGGAAATTCAAGTGGAATTCAAGGAAGTCTAGGACTGAGAGTCGTGCGAATCTGCGCTTCCCAATTCTAACACACTCCGATGGTTTTCCTTTAACACCCGGCAAAGCTTTAGATGTGTGTTTGTGTGCGTCCGATTCCCTGATGTCCTGATGTCAACCGCGTATGTCCATACGCACACATTCCTATAGCACCATTACACACGAGCAGAGTGATGAATTACTTTTAATAAAGCAAACACAGTTGTTTCGTGTCCAGATCAATCTTTCTCTCAGTTGCCATGCCAGCCATTGTCACAAGTAATTGCCTAAACCCCTCGTCGTGTGAAATAGGGCTCTTTCGGAAGAAAGCTGAACTTGCTGCGGCCTCAATTTCCTACTTCAGTGCACTCTGCGCTGCAGCGGCGAGCCGCAGGGGACGGCTTGGCCGGATGCTATCGTTACCATGATAGTGCCGCCCATCCAGCGCGGCTCCCTGCAGCTCCTCGCACACGCTGAGGTGACATTCCCAGGTGCTTTTCTCCTTTCGAGCAAGCGGGATACTGTCACTGCATGTGTGCATCACAGGCCGCGGTCCTGCAACAGGTCAGGTGACATGGAGTCTCCAGCTGGCATGGAGGCACACTCATTTGTCTCCTTTAAAATGCTTGCAAAAGCAACCATGAGCAGATTAATGACGTTTGATTAGCTTCCCACAGGAATCCAGATTAATATTCATGCAGATTAGCCCTGTTATTTTAGGCTGCGCCTTCATGCTATGAACAGTTGGTGACGGCAGTTTCAATTAAGGTTTGTTGTTTGCTTTGTCGTGTCTTAATCTCACTGCAGGCGGACTCTAAAAACCAGGCTTCCTTTAACCAGATCAGATCAGAAGTGTGTGAGCCAGTTGTGTGTAGAGATTGACCAGTAAAGATTTTTTTATGATCGATACAAATGATAACCAATATTTGAAACCAATTACTTTTTTATTTTAAATTCTTTGTTTATAAATTATTAAAATAATAATTAGTATTACTTTTAACCAAATTATGAATTTTAATAATAATAATTTAAACCATATTATTAGTTGTAATGTTTTATAGCAATAAAAGTAGTCTAATAAATATTACTTTAAATAATAATAATGGTAAATTGTTTAAAATAAATGATAAATTATATAAATAATATTATATTATAAATATCAGTAGTAGTATTAAAACTAAAAATATTTTAATAATAAATATTGCTTTTAGTGATATTATTAATATTCTGTAGCTATAAACATTTGAATAAATATTACTTTTAATAATTTTAATAAATTAAATTATACATTATTATTAGTAGTAATGGTGGTGGGGATATTAAAATAATAAAAATATTTTAATACATATTGCTTTTAGTGATTATTAGTTAATATTAGTCATATTTAATTATTATTATTATTATTAAATCAATAAAAATAATAAATATTAATTGTGAGACTATTGATGTTTATTTTTTATTTTTATAATTATTTGTATTTCATCAGTAATTGTTGGGTTGGTGAAAGTGTCTTTATATGACAGATTGGTGAAAAATAAGTGGCATTTTTTTTCTTCTGGAATAATGTGCAGCGTTAAATCCTTCACAATAAGACTAAGAATGTGCATTAAGACAATAAATGGCGTCTATTTTTATTGCATGTTGACTTTAACCATTAGGCTTTTTCCTGAAGGTGCCCGTTGCTGCTGTACCTTACCAGCCTGTGGCTAATGACAACTCTCACAAATTGCACTTTTAAAAAACTGGAAGCAGGGAAAACTGGGTCGACCCTTGGGAATGCTTTACATGGTAGACAAATGTCATCCGAGCAAGTAAGACCAATTCTCTTGACTTGCTAAAACCTAGAGTCTGTGGAGAACTTAGTTAAATTAGCGGTTCTATATTTATACCACTGCATGTGTTGCGAATTAGGCTGTATTTGTCTGGTAATCACATGGGAGATCTGAGCGTGAGCATTCCAGGCTAGCTGGAAACAGAGCTGCTGGACAATAACCAGCCATGAGGGGCGAATTTAAAAGCCTTTCCCAGTTCTCTCTCATCTAGCAGCATTTTTCCCTCTCTCTCCTGTGCTAACGCTCTCGTCCAGATCGGTTGTTTACGTGTTAGTGGACGTACAAGCTAAACATCTGCTATTTTAGTGTCCCTCGGTTTCCTGTTTCTCAGTGTCACTCAAGTTCAGTTTAGCATTCTGTGTTTGTAATCATCTCACAGGCGGCCATGTTGTCCATGTGCTTTGGGTTCATAACTCCTTATATGTAGCGAATGAGAGTAAATTATGGCTTAGCTAATATTCCACATTTAGACAGAGACCTCATTTAGACAGAGACCACATTTAGCAATGCCCTGGTAAACACCTTAGCATTGTGGCAAATATAAAAATCTGGTTTATTGATTGGAATTTGTTTGCTAAGATTAGCAAACAAATTCCAATCAATAAACCAGATTTTTATATTTGCCACAATGCTAAGGTGTTTACCAGGGCATTGCTATGTTCCTACATTTGTTAGCGTGTTGTTAGCATTGTTACTAGGGCACCAGGATGTTGTTTGTGGCTTGCTGTGAGGTTGCAAGTGTGTTCTGGGTGATTTTCAGCATGTTGCTATGAGCGGGTCTTCTAGGTGTATAATAATGTTTCTTTGGGGTTTCTAGGGTGTTCTGGAAGGATAATATATTGCTGTGGTTGTTGCTAGGGTGTTTTGTGTGGTTGTTAATGTTTCTGTGTAGTTGCTAGGGTGTTTTAGAAGGTTAATACAATTATATGGTGTTGCTAGGGTGTTCTTTGTGGTTGTTATTGTTTCTGTGTAGTTGCTAGGGTGTTCTGGAAGGTTAATACATTACTATGGGGTTGCTAGGGTGTTCTGTGTGGTTGTTAATACATTGCTATGAGGTTTCAATGGTGTTCTGAAGGGGCTAGGGTGTTCTGGGAGCTTAATACATTTCTATGATGTTACTTGGGTGTTCTGGGTGATTAATACATTGCTATGGGGTTGCTAGGGTGTTCTGGGTGGTTGTTAGGACATTGCTATGAGGTTGCTAGGGGTTTTTAGGTTGTTTTTAATATGTTTCTGTGTGATTTCAACAGTGTTCTGATTGATAGTTAGCACCTTATGAGGTTATTAGGTTCTTCTGGGTGGTTAATACGTTGCTATGGGGTTGCTAGGGTGTTTTAGGTTGTGGTTAATATGTTTCTGTGTGATTTCAACAGTGTTCTGATTGATAGTTAGCACCTTATGAGGTTATTAGGTTCTTCTGGGTGGTTAATACGTTGCTATGGGGTTGCTAGGGTGTTTTAGGTTGTGGTTAATATGTTTCTGTGTGATTTCAACAGTGTTCTGAGTGATAGTTAGCACCTTATGAGGTTATTAGGTTCTTCTGGGTGGTTAATACGTTGCTATGGGGTTGCTAGGGTGTTTTAGGTTGTGGTTAATATGTTTCTGTGTGATTTCAACAGTGTTCTGAGTGATAGTTAGCACCTTATGAGGTTATTAGGTTCTTCTGGGTGGTTAATACGTTGCTATGGGGTTGCTAGGGTGTTTTAGGTTGTGGTTAATATGTTTCTGTGTGATTTCAACAGTGTTCTGATTGATAGTTAGCACCTTATGAGGTTATTAGGTTCTTCTGGGTGGTTAATACGTTGCTATGGGGTTGCTAGGGTGTTTTAGGTTGTGGTTAATATGTTTCTGTGTGATTTCAACAGTGTTCTGAGTGATAGTTAGCACGTTGCTATAACGTTGCTAGGGTTTGGCTTTCTGGAGTCCTGTTAGTGTGTTACTAGGGTGTTCTGAATTACTTACTGACCCAGTTTTGCTTGTTTTAGCGTCTACCAGGTGAGTCTGAGTGCTAAAAAGAATTATTCATGTCCGTTGCATAAATAGTGTGTCAAAGGGGAATTTGTTTGAATCCCTTACATCAAGCATGAGTAATAGCGCTTGACTGAGTCTAATGCAAGTGTGAGTGTAGTGATTGTTTAAAATACTAATCCTGTGAGCGGCTCCATGAGATTTGGTGCTGATTGTTTTATAATGAAATCTAATTAATGTTAATAAAGTGGATGAGAAGTGAGACGGCATACTGTATGTGAGATTTGCGACGTGATTGGCTCGATGACTTCACAGAAATGCCTGCAGGCTTTTTCCTTTTGAAGGAATGTGTGCTACGTCTCGACGTCGGCGCTGGAGTTAAGATAAAAGTGAGCGGATCTCACCCGGTCTGTTTCGGCTCATATCATAGCGCTGCTGATGTAGCTCTCTTGGCTCTCTAAAGTCTTTTTAATTCCCACATTTATGTTTAATACAGAATTCATTTTTAACTACATCTGCTGATGCGTTGCTTTGTAGGGAGACGCACTGTAAAGCATCACAGAAAGATTTCCATTAATACGATTGAAAGCGATTTTTTTTGCTTCTTTAATGAGGCGTTCATATGAAGCAGATTTAAGTTAAGTTAATTACAACAATACTGAGGTGCAAATAGTATATATCTGTCAAAATTGCACGTAATTACGGTTTACACATATTACATGTGCTACTTTTACATGGTGTAAATAGAATATATCACTATTTTCACTTAATATGATATTTCACTTGGATATTTGCACTTAGTGTAAATAGCATCTATAGCCTTATACATTTAGTATTATAACTTTATTATTAGGCTATAAACAACTTCCTTTAAGTGTTTGTATACAAATCAGTTCATTTTAACCTTCAATATTATAGTAATGTAATAGCAACTGACTCCATGTATAGTGTATAGTCAGCATTAGTTGAGTTTTTTTCCTGGTCATGTACTGTATCTGATATATATCCAAATGAATCAATATCAAATTGAATCAGAATCGAATCGAATCACAAGCTTGTGAATCAGACTTGAATCCAGCCCTATTATTTAACTCTGAGCAGTTGCAAGTTGCATTTTTTGAAGGTGAACCATCTGAGAAGGTAACGTAGGGACGGTCAGCGTGCATCCTGCTTCACGTTCCCAAGGGGATTTGTGAAGGTAAAAAAGGTTAACATGCAACATTTCACTGACACGCTTCTGCGGAGCGCTGCACGCTCTCCTGATTTACTCTGCACGAACAGAGCTCTTGAGAAACAAGCTTGAAAAGTTGGCACTTCTCTGAGAAACTTCTCACCAGATGTCAAAGTCTTTCTCTGTGATGCATCAATCGCCGCACACACTTTGATGGTTGCATTGTAAGTTGCATTTTTGTAGCACTTCCCCACTTATGCCAGACAGTGTTGGTGTAGCCGCCATCTGTTCTTGATTAATGCATTTAACAATCAATAAGTGAAGCATCTGCTAATCTGCAAAGCTCCACTCAGCCATAGTCGGTGAATTATGAACACTCTTATTACCCATAAACCCTAGATTCGAAGATCAGAACATCAGAGCGCTTTGATTTCCACATCAGGTGTACTGGATTTCTGAGTCAACATGCGCGCTCGCTCTGAGGCTGATTCCACAGACAGGTGTGATTACAATAGTTGGTTTCATCGGCGCGTTTGTGTCTATCATTGTGCAGCATGAGGAAGTTGTGACGGGCGGTGAATGCAGAATGCGCTGCATTGATTACAGTCCTGAAGTGTGACCTTTTTTCGGCGCATCCCTTCACAGTTTGATGTGGATCGTCGATCGATGGAACGCGTGTGATTGCACAGTAAATGTGTTTTGGCCACCAGCTGAGATATATAGCTGGATATGAATGTCACATTTTTTTGTCTCTAACTTCGGTATAAAGTAACTAGACAAAAATAAACATGCTACTAACTTAACATATTTTAGTAGAGCGACAGTAGTTTTAAGTTGGTCAATATGTGTCAAAATGCTGTTTGTTTGTGTTTTGTCTTTGCTGTACACAATGTGAGCCAAGACAGTAATCGAACACCCCCTAAACTCTTACATCTGATTCATTTTAATGAATCATTACTGAATCATATGATTCATTTACAATGAATGTAAATGAACTAGTTTAAATAAACAGTTCACTGATTCATTCCAGTCGAATGTTTTGTTAAATGCTGCTATTTGTCATTATGTCTTCTTTTTTTTTAAAGATTAACGTTACATTATGAGTATCTAGTAAAACATTCAAGTTTTAGTTAGGGATGCACCGATATAACAATTTTGGCAGATAGTGATAATTCTTTATATTTGAAAGCCGATAAATCTAATTCCAAATTTGTATGTAATTTTTGAGGGCCTGATTACAAAAACAAAAGTCTCAGCATTAAAGCCATGTCCCAAACACACAATTCTGATGTTCTCATTATAATTTTATGTAGCTGATATGACAGACTTGCGCTGCACATGTTGCTCTGAACTGTATTTTCCTCTTTTGAAGTGATTCCAATCATATTTCAAGCAATTCAAAACCATAATGGTGAACAGTGCGTATCTATTAATAATAATACATTAATAATACATAGCTTTAATATATCAGACAAATGTTCTTATCAGGCCGATAACATTAAAAATAAACATATATCGGCTGGTACCGATATGGTAGGAGATATTTCGTGCATTCCTAGTTTTAGTCTATTTTTGTCACTGGACTTGGACTTGTGTGTCATCTGCTGTACTTTCGTCCATTAGGACGGTAAAGCAGCTGTTGTCATCCCTGTTGTATCTTTGTGGTCATTACCATCGCACACGGCTGGTCATTACCACCATAAAGCACATCACTGGACAAGTTAGTCATTAAATACCTGCACAAATGTGCCATAATGAAGTTTTTCAGCCTATAATTATTTGGTTTTCTTTGTACTTTGTGTAAGTCAGGTGATTAGTGGCACAGTGGAGTCTGGCTCAGTAATTAGTCCTAAACAGCCTCGTTTGCTTCATCTCTTCATCATACTTTTCTCTCTGTGTTTTTAGCCAAAATCACAGCAGGTGAGGTACTGGAGGGGGCGAGCGTTGCCAGGCGAGTGTTGCTAGGCAGCCAGTGACTCCATCAGGGGGCAACGTGTACCTGCCTATAGGAATGATGTCTGCTAAGGGCACTTTTGTAAAAACTGCTGCACAGATAGAAGGGTAAATTACAAAAGAGCACGTTTTGGGTCATATTCAACTAAACACAATAGGCAATTATTTTTAGTTTAAACCCAAAGTGCTTTGTGACATTATTTTGAATTTTCTTGACAATTAACACATTTTTCCTCCAAATTCTTATTACTTAAACATCTCAGGATGTTCGACTCTTTTTCAGTATTCTTAATGACTTAAGTTAGATTTTAATTACTGCAATACATATTTTACTCTAATAGACTAAATACAATATTTTTTGAAAAATTACAATTAAATCAGCATAAATATTTATAAATATTTTATATTTTTTATATTTTATATATATATATATATATATATATATATATATATATAATGCATGCATGCAAATATTTTTCTTAACTTTTTACTTTACTTAACAAAATGAAACTAACTCGTACAAAAAATTTACACATCAATACAACAAATACAATAAAAATATTATATTCTCAGTGCTCTACAGACATCTGGTCTTCACTGCTGTTACTGAGGAAATCATTTTAATTCAGCACACGCTCAAACCTCATAATGCGCTGCAAAGCGTGCCGCTGTTCAAGTTTTCAATTGAAGTGCTCAGAAGACGTCTGAATCACGGCGGGCGGTCTTTGTGGGATTGAATCATTTTTTGTTTTGTCACTCATTTCTCTAGAACCTTGGGAAAAAAAGCTGCAGCTCTTCATTCTGAATGCTGAAAAACTTGGAGAGCTGAAGGAAGCTCAAAGTGTCATGCAGCTGAGAGGTGTGTTTGACAGTTGTCCCAGTGTTATGTCCATAGCTATCTATGATTATATGTAACTGACTGTGGATGGAGTGTCACATTTAAGATGTCAGGTGTCAGCGCAGCGAGACGTCACACATGATCTGAACGGTTGGGTTTCCATGTCACGCCAGCTCAGGAATCCCAGAGAAACAACACTGGATTGACACTCACTGGAGATCTGGATCATCTGATTGGGTGTAGAATCATGCAGAATAGATTTCTAATGTCCCTATCCCTATAGGGCCCTATCATACACCAGGTGCAATGCGACGCCAGGCACGACAAGGCAAGTGTTTTTGCTAGTTTCAGGCCGACACAGTTATCATTTTCACGTCCAGCTCCACGTTGTTTAAATAGCAAATGCACTGGCGCATCTGTTCGCCCATGGGCGTCTGGTCTTAAAACCAGGTGTGTTCAGGAGCATTGTTGGCGCGTTGCTATTTTGAGGAACTGAAAATGACTGCGCCATTGACCAACAAAAACCTGCTCTAAAGTCAATAGTGCAGTATTTTTTGTGTTATTTAAAGGGTGTGTTAGTAATATGTGCCTATAGGCGGGTGCACAACGCGCGTACACTCTGCTTACACACACAGGGATGCGCAGCAGCACACACACATTTTTAAATATTAAAAATAAAAGGATTCCTCTCTGGAGAAGCTTTCAGTCTTTCCGCTCGCAAATTCCTCCATGTAAATAACGAATCCGCCATGGCGCAAGCGCAACTGGCTTTTAAAGGGAATGGGAGATGAGACTCTGATTGGTTTATTGCACGTAACACCCAAAACACACCCATGACTCATTAAGAGACTAGGGACAACCCTTTTGGACCATGTGCCTGGCACGCAGACTGTTTTTTCTCGTCGTTAAACTAGTAAAAGTGGATTCGGACACACCCTAAGTGCACCTGCGCCGTGCTCTTCAGACCATGTGCTCAGATACTTAAAATAGGGCCCGTAGTGTCACTACTATATATATAATTTGAAGATTTCTAGCTTAATGATTCTGGTTTATTAAAGATGTGTGTAATTGCTGTTCCATCAGAATCACCAAACGAAATTGCAAATATTATGATTTTAACAGGTTTGCTGAGCAGTCCTCCTGTCTTCTATTGGTTGGTCAAACAAATAGTCCTGCCCCCAAACTCACATCATTGGTTTAGTCAGTGTTTGCTGTGCCGGGCTGGACGAAAATAACAAACAGAGCATTTACACTTTTGAAGTATTTTAACATTTGCAAAAATTGTGAATCACCTTTAATAATTCTATTAGCAGTTGTTGAACCTTATAATATACTAAACAAAAACATGTATTGTTTTTGGTCATTTAATACATATTTTAAAAGCCACTCTGACTGATTCAGCGACTGAGTGATAACTCATGAGTTTGAAATGATTCATAAGAGTCATTCAGAATCAGACTATTCTGGTCATGCTGTATGCTTGTTGTTATGTGCAACCAGAAAAGATGTTTAGTGTCTATTTAACATCACATTTCATTCAGACTATTTTGCCTTTCTGCTGTAGATTCCGTAATCAGATTGTTTAGTATGACATTCTATCCACATTAGCACAAGTATACTGATGTTTAAGAATCCGTTAATGGAACTGAACGTCATTAAAATCATTCCGTTCCAGTGTTTTGTTTTGTTTTTGAAACGCCTGCTTTGTTCAGCTCAGAGCTTTTTCCCCCCTCTTTGCATGTAATGGGAAATTAAATACTTAAAGTTAATAAAGTGAAATGAGAGGTGGAGAGACTGGTGTTGTGTTTGCGGGAATGAAAGCGATGCAGGATGAAATCACATCGCCGTCGGCTGGGAATTCAGCGACCAATTAGAGCTTTCGGATTCAGCGGAGAGACGTAATGCAACGCCCGGCCTGTCATTTAATCAGCTTAATTCTAATTTAAAACTGACGGATTGCAAGTGCACTGTTTGCTTATGTTGAATAATCACGTATTTGTTTCACTCTCGCTAAAAGAAAAAAAATATTTGCTTTAAAATTACATTACAGGAATAGGATTGAATCCAGCCGTCTGAAACAAACCCCTGAATCCATTTGCCTCCAGGCAGATATTGATGTCGGAACCTAAAAGCGCTCGACGTGCATACGTACAGTGGCCGAGCGCGTCCAATCCCGGCGCAGTGAGCCGTATACAAAGAGGCAATTAATATCGAGCCGAGCATGGTGGCCTGCAACGTCCTATAATAACACGGTTAGACCAAAGGTTAATGTGTTGAATTCAATATGCATCCCCATTCATTTCAATGAAGCTGTCCGAAGAAAACAGAGGTAGTCTGTAATCAAAGGCCTCCCTGTGCAAAGTGAAATTAATTATAGGGGCCTTCATAAATTCAATGTCATGTCTTAATCTTCCTCTGGTCCCCCGCCCAACCGCTATCAGCTCGGCTGGAAGTGGGCCGTACGCTCCAGACGATCTAATAAACGGCTGTGTGAGATGATAATTGTGAATGAGCAGTATGTCAGCGGAGGTTCCTGTGCCGCATGGACTGGAGAAACGTAGTCAAACGCCAGTGAAAATGATGGTGTTTATCAGCCCATCTCCCTCACGGTGAATATAGAGAGGACATTATGTGTTCCGTGAAGTGAACTGCTGTGATATTTAATACAACTGAGCGGTCTGGTGTGCATCGCACCATCAAAATAACAGCAGCCTCTTTGAAAACATGAAAGCATGCATGTCTGAGATACAGTATGATGTCCGTACCAGCACCTACAGCATAGACACGCTCTAAACATCCTAAATGTGATTGTTTAGCATACATTTACTGTTCATCTTTACAGTAAAAAGATATGGTGCAAGTTTATGTCAAGTCTTTGGGATTTTTAGGGGCCAGTGCCCGGTTGCATAAAGCACATTGTTTTTCCCTTAAGTATGAGACTTAAGGCATGATTTTCTCTTAACTAAGGGAATAACTTAAGAGTGTTGCATATAATCCCTTAAACGGTTCTCTTAGGTAAGGGAAACTGTTAAGTGTTTCATGACAGCAATCCAGGTTTTGCCGTTATAAAATTCTATTGTTGCCATGGACACGTTGTTAATACAGATAGCGGTATGTTTTCACATAAAACAACGTAACATGGATAAGGAAAACAAAAAAGAAAACCAAATATGAAAGAGAATACCAGATGAGAAAATAGATAGTTTAGAGAAATTCTGCCATCATTTACTCACCCTCATGTCGTTCAAAACCCATAAGACCTTAGTTCATCTTTTTTTTTTTTATATTCTCTTCTCACTTATGTCCATTCATTTAAAGACATAAAAGTAATCCATATGATTCCGGCTGTTTTGCTAGCTCAAACGCTCGCGCATGTTCAAGAACCAATGGTTCGTTCTGCATGAAGCACGTACATGTTGCGCTTCCGTTGATCAATGTTCATGTGAATAAATGCTTGAATTATAATTTGTTTATCACATAAAGCGGCCGATCGTGTCTCGTTAGAAGACTTATATTGAACCTGCTCGCTCCGTGTAACACTTAAGGTGAAGTTTTCCAAACCTTATGTTATACTTAGGGAACACTTGTCGTTTTTTAAGGGATTACTTAAGTGAAAAATATATACTTAAAGAAAATTCTTAGGGTTTATGACGTTTCACCTAAAGAAACCCTTAAGTATAACTTGAGGGTTATTTTCTGCAACACCCTAAAGTTTAAGGGAAACATAAAGGCGATCTTAAGGGAAAATTACACTTAAGGTGCTTTATGCAACCGGGCACAGGCACCTATTGTAATTGTTGCCGTTCTTATTATTAGGGCCCGAGCACCGATGGTGTGAGGACCCTATTGGAATTGCTCAGCCTATTATTATTCTTCTCCCAAATGAATCGCATTTTTGATGGCCTAAACATGCTCGAAAACTCACAAAACTTTGCACACGCGTCAAAAGTGGTGAAAATTACGTCTGATATGAGTTTCAGAATTAGGCGTGGCAATATGGCTCGATAGCGCCACCTACAACATGTCAACGAAGTGCCCCTCCCACTACGTTTCACATACAGGTATGAAATTCGGTAGACACATGTAACAGCCCAATACCTACAAAAAAGTCTCCTGGTATGAAATCTGAAAACCAACAGGAAGTGAGATATTTTGAATTTTCTTTGCAAAATTGTTGCAAATTTTGAAATTTCCAGAAGGTGTACTTTAACGAACTCCTCCTAGAGATTTAATCAGATCAACATCATATTTGCAAAGTCTAATCTAAAGGCCTTTGTGATGTTAAATTGCGAAGATCTTGAGTTTTCCCTGAAGGGCGTGGCCGTGGCGGCCTGACAAATTTTGATGTTTCGCCATGAAACAGGAAGTTGTTGTAACTCGGACATACAATTTCCGATCTGCCCCAAACTTCACATGTTTTATTAGAGTCCTGACCTGAAGACATCTACACGCCAATATTCAGTTACAGTCATAGCGCCACCTGTGGGCAACAGGAAATGCCATGTTTTACATTGTGATGAGTATCCTCATTGAGATTTAACCAGAACAACATCATGTTTGGTCAGTCTAATATTAAGGCCTTGGTGATGTTAAATTGTGAAGATCTTGAGTTTTCGCTGAAGGGCGTGTCCGTGGCGGCCTGTCAAAATCTGATGTCCGATCTGCACCAAACTTCACGTTTTTTAATACGGCGGTGCTCCCAGGTGTGAGGGCCCTTTCATCGCTCCTTGCAGCTTTAATTATTCTTTGTTTCTTCTTCTTCCGCCATGGGAGTCTATGGCAGCCCATAGAACCGTATCGTAAAAAGTTGTGAAATTTGGCACACTTATGGAGGACAGTCTGAGCTGTCACCATAGCAAATTTGGAGTCTCTAACTCAATCCCTCTAGCGCCACCACCTGTCCATAGCTTGCCTTATGTTTGTGCTAATAACTTTTGACTCGTAAGGGATAGAAACACAACTTGGCTCAAGACGATTCGATTGCACCCTATTACGTAATTTTCCATCATGAAAACGAAAAAAAATCCTACTTTATCAAACTCCTTCTAGGCTGTTGCTCTGATTTCCACACAAATTGAACCAGATCATCTTTGATCACCATGCCGACAAAAAGATATGGAATTCCGTTCTTGAATAACGCACAAGGAAATTTTACCTAGCGCTTGCGAAAATTGACGTATGGCTGTATCTTCGCAACGCTTTATCGTATTCAGACCAAACTTGGTACATATCATCACAAGCATGAACTGAGGCTACATGCTGATGCAAAAAGTTGAAACCATTTTGTACACCGCAGCAACAAAGTTGAGGCTGTATCTCTGCAGTGCCTTGACATATTGACACCAAACTTTGTATGTGCTATGGGCACCTCACTCTGACTGCACCACATCAATTTCGTAACTCGCCACCATTAAATCATATTATTAGTGACTGTATATATTATTTGTCAGCCATTTTGCCTAAAATCATCTTAAAATGCCTTTAATTGCTCATTGTTGCAGTTGGTCTGACACTCTCAGCCATTTTGGCATGTCTTATCGTCTTCTTTGCGCTTGCCCCCGATAATTGCTGCTTGCAGCTATATTTTCAGCTGGTTTTATCGTCTAGCAGGTGAAAATGTTGCATCTGATCACTTAATAAAATAACAACACCTCTAGGTAACACTTCTCAATAAGGTAATGTTAACCTAACTGTAAAGTGTTGCCTCTTATTCAAGATGCATGATTTGAGGAAACATTTGTCTAAATGGGTTTCACACTAAAGGCCGTGACACAGCAAGCCGATGTCAAAGAGCTAGCGGCTTGACTGTTTGTTGTTTTCGGGCCAAAAAGCAGCGCTTAAACACACCAAAAGGAATACAGGCAACTGTCAAATATACGTGTGCGTGTAAGGAAATAACTGTCTATATCAGAAGGTATCAATAGTCTATATACGTCAAACTAGGACTGCAGATATACAAACCATAAACAAAGCAGTGCTTGCTTATTTTGAACATCAATCATGCATCAATTTCTTCATTCCAAGCGGCTCATGAAAATATTCACGTAATGCTCAGATAGGATGACGTACAGTAAGATTAGAACAGTCTTTTGTCTGTGCTGTCTTTACTTGCTTTCGCTTTTATTACTCTCCATTTTTTTTTTTATTATTATTTGCACATCAGCAGCTATTCACAAAGGTAGAACTTTTAATTGATGATTATGGATGTTAGTGTCGTATTTCCTCTACTCAAGCTCGTAATCTTGGTGTGATTTTTGATACTCATCTGACATTAGACTCACATATTAAAAATATCACAAAATCTGCATTCCATCATCTCAGAAAGATTGCTAGAATTAGGCCTTACCTCACTCAGCCTGATGCCGAAAGGCTCATTCATGTATTTGTTGGGTTGTGCACTTTAAGCAGCTTTGGAGGAAGTTGTTGACACTGGTGATGGGCAACACCATCATGGATATGATCCAGAATGTGTGTTTTTTTTCCGAAATGCTTGTTCAAATTTCATTGAAGTGGATAGTAACACTGACATTCTTTCTTTTCTGCAGGCATACTTCCGACAGGGTGTTGCCCTTCAGTACCTGGGGCGCCATGCAGACGCCCTGGCCGCCTTCGCCTCGGGACTGGCCCAGGACCCCAAGAGCCTGCAGCTGCTGGTGGGAATGGTGGAGGCCGCCATGAAGTCTCCTCTAAGAGGTACACAGCGTGTGTTTGTACTGGCTTTGGGCTCAAATTCCTAAAACCGTCCTCATAAATACAGTAAAACCTCTGTTTTGTGAGAAAAAAAAGTGTCATGAATGGGCCACATGATGTCTTATTTGATATCTAAAAATCCCAAAGGATGAGTAGAAGTGATGCTTGTGCGTAAAATCATTTCAGATGAATGGGGAATGTAAACTGAAGATACAACATGCCGTTTTGGGCTCTTCTGCTGATGATTCAGGCCTTGACATTAACTTTTTTGCTCACAGTCACTGTGGCTAGTGGTTTTCCAAAGTTACTAGCCACTCAGCATTTTCACTGGCCACAATTTTGACATCAATACCATTGGAAAAAACTGACATATAGATATTTTTCATATTATCTCATAATTTGGCACTGCTGTCACTTTAAGACCTGACGCATGGATCCATTATACTGTTACACATGCGTTAAAACAAAGCTGACTGTGTTTACGAGAATACTCGCCAAAACTGGAAAAAAATGTTTTACATTATTTTGTGTGTATTTGACTGTTTAAGCGCAATAAGCAGCAAAAAAATTACTTAATTTAGTGCTGAGAGGCGGCTTTATTTGCGCACACTTTGGGTGTGAATGAGTAAAATTTCAATGAAATACACAATCCTATGCTAAAATTCAAGCCCTGTAACAGCAACAATATTCATCCGGAGCAAATTAAACTAGCGAGTGTAGGGAGGCGGGTTTGTGTGTCAAATCGTTTCAGATATTTCCGTATAGATATGTCTCGAATTTTTGACAACACAACATTGCACTTCGTTTGTTATTTCAGATGCCTTTAACAAAGACTACACTTGAAAAATGTATATATTTAATATATATGTCAACCCGCCAAAGTGGCTAGTAGGAGTGACTGCGTTACACGCCACTGCTGAAATACACACGCATTTGGCGGGTTGGCGGCTGTCCACCGAGTACCTAAACAGCAGCAGAAATCCATCGCTTGCAGTGAATGACGCCACATAACCTGAGAAACTGTCCAGTTGCACTCTGTTTCTCCAGCTGCCTGTGGCGGGATGATCCGTGTGTATTTATGTGCACGTGTGTGTCTATATAGCACATCTTCTGACCGGCCGCTAGCTGTAGGTGTTTGAGAAATGCTTTTGGGATGCTGGATGTAAATCGTAGTCTTGGAATAAACAGGGTCATGCAAACAGCCGCTGCTCTGGGAGGACGTCCAAACCCATTTTATCTGCTAATTATGTCCCGTATTTTGCCCTGTTGTCCCTCAGTGCCAGACGCAGCACGCTGAGCCACGGAGAGAGTGGATTATGTTGAACAGTCTCTCCAAATCGGCTCCGGGCAGAGAGGTGATCGCTCACGGCCCCTGGGCTCGCTGATAACAAGAGACTAGCTTTCTCCCGCTTTCTCGCTTCCTCTCATCCTTTTATCGCTTTTGTAGAGCCCTTGTGTGAGGATTTGCATGTGGGATTACCTAACTTTAATTTAATTGTTCCCTTCTTGCCTTCACACCATCAGAGGTGCCATTCAAAGCCCTTCCGCTAAGACGAGAGGTGAGACGCCGCAGAAAACTGAGCCGATTGTGTTCGGCTGCTCGCGGAGGATAACAGACGCGGCTCTTAGGTTTGTGTTGGGAAGTTGCAGACTTGTGAAATCACACTCAGGATAATCTCAGCACTTGCTGGATGACTTGTGCCTGTTGAGTTGGTTAGTTCCAGTTTGAGACGTGCAACACTGCACAGTAATCAACTGAGTTTATACTTTAGAGTTGTACAGGTCTCAAAATTGAAGAATTGACGAGTGTGAATTTTAAAGAAATTGGCCACAATGAATTGTCTGTCTGTCTAGCTCTCTCTCTATCTATCATCCATCCATCCATCCTGTCTGTCTATCTATATATCTCTATTTATCTCTCTATCCATCCATCCATCCTGTCTGTCTGTCGTTCTATCCATCCATCCTGTCTGTATCTCTTTCTGTCCATCCATCCAGCCATCCATCCAAAACCGATGCATCATTGGAGTGGTCTGCAAACATCTTATTTTGAAAAGTTTGCAGTATTGATGTGATTTATTGTTGTACTGTGTCCACAGATGGTTTCTACTCTCTTGATTGTGTTTTTAGCCTGTCCCCGCGGTATAAAGCGTGATGAACTAGCTCAGCGTCTACCTGAAACCTCTATTTTTGAGCTACAGGGAATACTAGAACTCCTCTGGATGCACAGCGAATTACAGATATGGAAATCCACACGGCTTAGTTTAGGAATTGTAATGTAAATAGACTAAAAGAAAGTAAACACAATGAAATGCAAGTGGGTGTTGTTGTCAGTCTCTGTTATTATTTCTTTATTTAGCTGCTTCCCACGAGACGCCAGACAGACTCGTCAAAGCTTCTGTTTCACATGGCAAAGCCTCTCGACAGAAGAGAGGGAAGCGGCGGAGAGAAAGAGGAAGGAAAGATAGGCACCCAGAGGCTCATCATTAAACCCTCCTCGCCGCGTCAGGCTGCATAAGCACTTCTGCGCTCTTGTTTATCATGCCCATGTCTGCTGTTAACTAGATTCACACACAGTCTCACTTCCATCCCCAAGCCAGAGAGTTTCTCACCATTCCGATTTATGCAACTTGTAAAAGTGTCAGGCTGAATGCAATTACGCGATATGAATGCGTACAACAAACCCACCGTAGTGTTTGTAGCCCCTGGCGGAGGACGTCATGCCTGTCGGCTACACGAAAAGAGGGAATTAAACCTGTCGGAAATCACTCGGAGCTTCTCAAGTGTCTTTTTACTGTGTGGAGATTCATTCATGCTGAATTAGCCTAGATTTCGTCTATTGTAAGAAATATAATACAGCTGATAATGACACATTTATATGCTACCGTTCAAAAGTTTGGGGTCAATTATGAAATTAATACTTTTAATTCAGCATGCATGCAATAAATTGATCATAAGTGAGAGTAAAGATATTTATTTCATTACAAAAGTTTTCAAATAAATGCTGTTCTTTAGAACTTTCTATTCATCAAAGAATCCTGAACAAAAATGCATCACAGTTTCCACAAAAATATGAAGCAGCACAACGGTTTTCAACATTGATAATAATCATAAATGTTTCCTGAGCAGCAAATCCTCACATTAGAATGATTTGTGAAGGATCATGTGACACTGAAGACTGGAGTAATGATGATAAATTCAGCTTTGATCACAGGAATAAATTACACTTTACTATATATTCACATAGAAAACAGCGGTTTTAAATTGTAATAATATCTCACATTATGTTACTGTTTTACTGTATTTTTACTCTGTACTCTTGAGTCATAAAGAAGAACATAAAGAAGTTACTGTCATTCCAAAGTCATGTGATTTATAGAAGATTACTAAGTGTATCAGAATCAAGAATACAGCATTGTGTAGAACCTTTTGTACAGGTGATAGTTGCAATCCTGGATGCTGATTGGTCAGTTAGTGTTCCATCTGTGATAAAACACAGGATATGAGATGAAACCGCTTATGTCAGTACACACGTGCACCCAAGATGAAACATGCTGAATTCGCTTTCAAACACACCCAGAAGGACAGTAAGAAATATACTTCATAGATACCGTACAGAGAAACGAGGGAAGGGCAGATAAAAATGGATCTTTGGAGGTCCCGTGGGGCAGCGGGTGACACTCGACTGTGGCCCGTCGTGATTTATGACAGTGTGTGCGTTTCACTCTTTAACTGTGTCTCCTTCCTCCTGCAGCGGTCACCTCTGCACATATGGTGTGTTCCTAACCTGCTCGCTAAATCTTACCGCATAGTAAAACGTGGTTTTTTTTTTTTTACGAATAAGCATTTCTAAGGTGAACATATTATGGAGTAACTTCTACAAGAAGGTCTGTTTTGAGTGTGCGGAGACGACACATGAAAAATCACCTGAGCTTGTGCAAACAAAAGCTGTTCCACACAACATGCCGTGTTAGCTTTACAGTCATTTGTAATATGTTTGTACGGTAAAGAGCTTGTGTTTAGCCTGCTGAATAACGTTTTTTTTGTGCTGTATAAATTGACTGAATACAAATATATATTATACAAATTCAATACTAATACAAATTCATTCAGCAAATAAGAATGAAATGAGCTAGTAGCGACATATGAGGTGCTACTTCTAACATTAACAGCATAAATAGCTCAGTTTTTCAGATTTACCATCAGAACTGTCTAATATTTCTCTGATTTAGCCTTAAAACAGCTGAATTGTGTCCACTTTGATCAGAAACAGACTAATCTGGTCCAATTTACCAACAAAAACTAATTATGTCAGCTTTTGCCAAAAAAAAACAGCCTGTCAGCTTTGGTCAGAAATGGTTGTCCCATTTACCAACAAAGTATTTTTTTTGTCCGATTTGGTCATAAACTGTCTAATTTTGTCTGATTTAGCCGAAAAACAACCTAGATGTTTTGGGTATGGTCAAAAATGGTCAAATTTTGTCAGATTTAGCAAAAAACAGCCTAGCTATGTCAAATTTGGTCAGAAATGGTCTAATGTTGTCCCATTTACCAAAACCTGTCTTATTTAGTCAGATTTAGCCTAAAAAATGCAGAGTTTTGTCTTATTTGGTCAGCTTACCAACAATTTCGACCTAATTTAGTCATATTTAGCAAACAGCCTAGTTAGAATTTGGTCAGAAATGGTCTAATGTTGTCCCATTTACCAACAAAAACTAATTTAGTCAGATTTAGCAAAGAAAAAAACAACAACAAAAAACAGCCTAGCTATGTCAAATTTTGTCAGAAATGATCTAATGTTGTCCCATTTATCTACAAAAAATTTCACATTTTGTCTGATTTAGCATAAAAATAGTCAAGTTTTGTCCGATTTGGTCAAAAATGGTCTAATTTTGTCTGATAAAATACTAATTTGATCAGATTTAGTTCCCTTTCTTGTTTTCGAATATCTCATATTTGTACATTTGATGTTTAATATTATTTAGATCGATTTCCTGCACTAAATCTGTCAACACTGCATAGTTTTTTGCATGTTTGGTGTCCCAGCGTCTCTGACTCTTGCTCTGCTCTCGGCAGAATCCCTGGAGCCCACGTACCAGCAGCTGCAGAAGATGAAGCTGGACAAGAGTCCCTTTGTGGTGGTGTCTGTGATTGGCCAAGAGCTTCTGACCGCTTCCCATCACGGCGCCTCGGTGGTGGTCCTGGAGGCGGCGCTGAAGATCGGCACCTGCAGCCTCAAACTGCGCGGCTCCGTCTTCTCGGCCCTCAGCAGTGCTTACTGGTCATTGGGCAACACGGAGAAGAGCACCGCCTACATGCAGCAGGACCTGGAGGTGGCCAAAACTTTAGGTGAGCGACCTGAAGATTATTTGCACCATATTCCATCTTCATGACAAGTGCTATACATTTGTATTTGAGTTCTAGTTTCACTAATTTTAGTACTTCAACCTAAACTTCTTATATTTCAACCTTAATTAAAACAAATCAAGCAATTGAGATTTGCTATGTAGTATACACTCACCTAAAGGATTATTAGGAACACCTGTTCAATTTCTCATTAATGCAATTATCTAATCAACCAATCACATGGCAGTTGCTTCAATGCATTTAGGGGTGTGGTCCTGGTCAAGACAATCTCCTGAACTACAAACTGAATGTCAGAATGGGAAAGAAAGGTGATTTAAGCAATTTTGAGCGTGGCATGGTTGTTGGTGCCAGACGGGCCGGTCTGAGTATTTCACAATCTGCTCAGTTACTGGGATTTTCACGCACAACCATTTCTAGAGTTTACAAAGAATGGTGTGAAAAGGGAAAAACATCCAGTATGCGGCAGTCCTGTGGGCGAAAATGCCTTGTTGATGCTAGAGGTCAGAGGAGAATGGGCCGACTGATTCAAGCTGATAGACGAGCAAATTTGACTGAAATAACCACTCGTTACAACCGAGGTATCACAAAGCATTTGTGAAGCCACAACACGCACAACCTTGAGGCGGATGGGCTACAACAGCAGAAGACCCCACCGGGTACCACTCATCTCCACTACAAATAGGAAAAAGAGGCTACAATTTGCACGAGGTCACAAAAATTGGACAGTTGAAGACTGGAAAAATGTTGCCTGGTCTGATGAGTCTCGATTTCTGTTGAGACATTCAGATGGTAGAGTCAGAATTTGGCGTAAACAGAATGAGAACATGGATCCATCATGCCTTGTTACCACTGTGCAGGCTGGTGGTGGTGGTGTAATGGTGTGGGGGATGTTTTCTTGGCACACTTTAGGCCCCTTAGTGCCAATGGGGCATTGTTTAAATGCCACGGCCTACCTGAGCATTGTTTCTGACCATGTCCATCCCTTTATGACCACCATGTACCCATCCTCTGATGTCTACTTCCAGCAGGATAATGCACCATGTCACAAAGCTCCAATCATTTCAAATTGGTTTCTTGAACATGACAATGAGTTCACTGTACTAAAATGGCCCCCACAGTCACCAGATCTCAACCCAATAGAGCATCTTTGGGATGTGGTGGAACAGGAGCTTCGTGCCCTGGATGTGCATCCCACAAATCTCCATCAACTGCAAGATGCTATCCTATCAATATGGGCCAACATTTCTAAAGAATGCTTTCAGCACCTTGTTGAATCAATGCCACGTAGAATTAAGGCAGTTCTGAAGGCGAAAGGGGGTCAAACACAGAATTAGTATGGTGTTCCTAATAATCCTTTAGGTGAGTGTATATGTGAGTATAACATATGTATCCAACATATAAAGAGCTGGATGATAATATAGTTACATTTTATAACAATATAAACAATCAAGCAGGTGAGGTTTGCTATATAATTTATATCTCTTTACATGTCAATTTAGCTTAAATTTTTCAGTAATTTTAGTACTTCAACTTTAAACTTATATTTCAGCCATATTTGATTTGTATATTTCCCACACGGTACGTTTCAGTTTTGTGTTAAATGAATTCGAATGCTACTACAATGCATATTTGTTTTATACTTATGTTTTTCATGAATACTGTTCAATTTAAAGGATTGGTTAATTTAAATTTAAGTTTAATAATAATCTAATATTTATATTGCATTAATATACACTATCGTTCAAAAGTTTGGAGCCAGTAAGTTTTTTTTGTTTTTTGTTAAAAGAAATCAATATTTATTATTCCACAAGGATGCATTAAATTGATCAAAAGTAACTGTAAATACATTTATTTATTTATATTTATTTCAAATCCTGTTCTTTTGAACTTTATATCAAAGATTCCTGAAAACAATGGTCACAGTTTCCACAAAAATATGAAGAATATGATAATCATAAATGTTTCTTGAGCATCAAATCATCATATTAGACTGATTTCTGAAGGATCATGTGACACTGAAGACTGGAGTAATGATGCTAAATTCAGCTTTGATCACAGGAATAAATTACATTTTATAATATATTCACATAGAAAGCAGTTCTTTTAAATTGTAAAAATATTTCACAATTTTTACAGTATTTTTGATCAAATAAATGCCTTCCTGGTGAGTAGAAGAGACTTCTTTCGTCTGCCGCTTTAATTGTTCGCTCTTTAAAGCAGGATGGATTCTGATTGATTATCAATGTTTTTATCATTCATCAGCTGGAAAAAAATTGTTCTGAAAGTGATTCCAATGATATTGTTTCTTTGTGTCGTTAATGTTATTGTCATAGTGTGACCCTTGGCTGTTCTTTTATATTTAGAGCGATTTTTAAAACTATATCTATATAGTTTTCGTCTTTGGTGTGAATGAGCAAACTGTTATTGCTACTGTGCCTTTAAGATAACCTTTACTTTGATTAAAATTTCTCCTGAAAGAAAATAATATCAGTTAGAACAACATGACGATGAGTAAATGATGATCTTGGGGTGAACTGTTTCTTTAAAATGTGTTTAATTGGGCTTATTTTGCTTATTCATGTGATCGCGTCCTGTTCTTGAGAAATCAGTGCACAGAACATCCGGTGATGGACGTTCAGGTGACCTTGTGCACGAAAAGCTTTGGAACCTTTTCACAAAGTTAATTATTTTGACCTAACCGAGCTCACGCTGATAAGGTAATTAGGCTTCATGGGACTTTTTAATTAAAAGTCTCTGTGCCTTTTTCCCCAAAATGCCAGTAGTTTTTGTGTTGTTAGCACAGGGACGGTGTAAATATGGTGAAGTATACATCTAACAATGAGATCATAGACATTCTCCTCACAGCTTCTGAATGTCAGAGGTTTTACAGCTCGACTTTAAGGCATGAAAGCCTTTTAGAGTTGACCGTTTCCCACCCTGTCTGTCTCCTCGCTGTCTCCTCGCTGTCTCACATATCATGACGCACCTGAACTGTGAATGTTTGTGTTTGAGGTTCAGCTCTCACTTTTAACACATTAGTACACAGCTGACGTCTCGGCCCATGCTCTCTCGGTTTTTCTCTCTCTTTCTTCCTGCTCTTGTTAGAGCGGCTGATTGCGCTCGCGCACAGGATGAAAGTCTGATAAGAACATCTGCAGATGTTGCAGGTGCTGCAAGCCTCCACTGCCATGATGTCATTGCTGTGTAATCTTCTACATTCACCTCAAACCACTGATGAGTCGAGTCAAATGTGTTTGAATAGCACTTTTCATAATACACAGCAGCTTTACTGAAAATCATGATGTTAATGTTTATAATATCTTAAAGGGTTCATGACATGTTTTTTGAGGTTCACTTATAAAGTTAATAAAGCTTTTTGCCAAAAAATAAATAAATAAATATATATATATATATATACACCGATCATGCATAAAATTATGACCACTGACAGGTGAAGTGAAAACCACTGAGATTATCTCTTCATCACGGCACCTGTGAACATTTTGTCCTCAAACTTGATGTGTGTCAGTATCTATCAAAGTGCTCCAAGGAAGGAACAGTGGTGAACCGGCGACAGGGTCATGGGTGGCCAAGGCTCATTGATGCACGTGGGGAGCGAAGGCTGGCCCATGTGGTCCGATCAAACAGACGAGCTACTGGAGCTCAAATTGCTCAAGAAGTTAATGCTGGTTCTGATAGAAAGGTGTCAGAATACACAGTGCATCACAGTTTGTTGCATATGGGGCTGCATAGTGCAGACCAGTCAGGGTGCGCATGCTGACCCCTGGTCTGATGATTCATGTTTTCTTTTACATCACGTGGATGGCCGGGTGCGTGTGCGTGACTTACCTGGGGAACACATGGCACCAGAATGCACTATGGGAAGAAGGCAAGCCGGCGGAGGCAGTGTGATGCTTTGGGCAAACCTTGGGTCCTGCCATCCATGTGGATGTTACTTTGACTCGTACCACCTACCTAAGCATTGTTGCAGACCATGTACATCCTTTCATGGAAACGGTATTCCCTGGTGGCTGTGGCTCTTCCAGCAGGATAATGCGCCCTGCCACAAAGCAAAAATGGTTCAGGAATGGTTTGAGGAGCACAACAACGAGTTTGAGGTGTTGACTTGGCCTCCAAATTCCCCAGATCTCAATCCAATCGAGTATCTGTGGGGTGTGCTGAACAAACAAGTCCGATCCATGGAGGCCCCGCCTCGCAACTTACAGGACTTAAAGGATCTGCTGCTAATATCTTGGTGCTAGATACCATAGCACACCTTCAGGGGTCTAGTGGAGTCCATGCCTTGATGAGTCAGGGCTGTTTTGGCAGCAAAAGTGGGACCAACACAATTTTAGGAGGGTGGTCATAATGTTATGCCTGATTGGTGTATATTACGGTCACATCCAGTGTAGGCAAATGTCAGCCAGTAAGCGACTGAATGCCAGTGGGCGGGGCCTATGGTGTGATGATGTATAACTATGATGATGATGTCTTGCTCTGGAGGTGGGCATATGCAAATGTACATTTTGCGACGATATAAACAATCAAGCAGTTAGAATTTATATAATTTTGCCCAATTTACCAACAAAAACGGTCTAATTTGGTCAGTTTTGTCAGATTTTTGTCAGATTTTGTCTGTTTTACCAACAAAAACTGTTCTTTTTATTTAGCAAAAAACTGTCCGGTTTTGTCTAGTTTGGTCAGATCTGGTTTTGTGCATCTCAGTATCTGGTTTGTTTCTGGTCTGCTAGTTTATGTTGACCTCCACCACTTGGTAAACCAGCTTGAATCAGCTGATGAAGAGAAACAACCAACTTTGACCAGAAGTTGCTGTTTTCCTGTCATTCCTGAAGCCTGCAAACACCTTTTCCTCTGATGCTCTTTTGTCGTGTTGGTGTGTGTATGGAAACCTTCTTCTAACCCAGCTCTGGTTTCCTTCAGGTGACCAGACAGGCGAGTGCCGCGCTCACGGAAACCTGGGGTCGGCCTTCTTCTCCAAGGGGAATTATCGCGAGGCCCTGAGCAACCACAGACACCAACTCGTCCTGGCCATGAAACTCAAGGACAGAGAGGTAAGCGTGTGTGTGTGTGTGGCCGTATCTTCACCTCAAACAGAAATAAAGTGCGCGGGATTGCTTTATCAGAGGCCCAGGACTCGTGTTGCGGCGTGACAAATGTTTTTGTCAGAGCCGCGGGGCAGACTCACCACTCTCTGTCACGTTTGTGGATGCTCGGCGTCTCACTTCTGTCTCCTTTCAGCTCGCTGTCTATATGTTCTGATGCACCGTTGAGAAAACGCCCTGAAATGTCCTACTTAAGTTAACCTCATGAAAACATGTCTGGGTCATACTTCTAAAATCAAAAGATAAAAAATGGCATAATAATAATTGAATTAAATATAAATTATATGTTGCATATAAAAGTAACATTTGTTTGTTTAATTTTTTATTTTATTTTTTGCATTAATTTAATTAGTTTTTTGTCATTTCCATTATTCTCATTGATGATTCCTAATTCCTATTATATTAATTTGTAACAAAGTTTGCAATAAAATTCAATAATAATTAATAAAACAAATTATAAATAATGTAAAGAATAATATAATGAAATATAATTTTAGTATAGTATTAACATAGTACAATTTAGTTTAATTTAATTTATTGTTTTCACATTGAAAATTAATTTCATTTCATTTTTTTTCCCCAGGTTTTTTCTTTCATTTCCATTATTCTCATGATGATTCTTATTATACTTTGTAACACACTTTGCAATAAAATTCAATAATAATTCATAAAACCTAAATTATAAATAATAATATGAAGGATAATATAGTAAAATATAATTTTACTATATTATTAATAAAGTATATTCAGTTAATTTAATTTTTAATTTATTTATTTACAGTTAGGGATAGGATATATTATAAATAATAATAATAATATGAAGAAAAATACAGTAAAATATCATTATAAAATACAAATAAAAATTATATTTGTCCACATTACAGTAAAAAAAAAAAAATAACTACGGTAATGAGAATTTGCAGGAATATTATATTATTATTATGTAATATTAAATCATACAAATAAATAAAAAGTATGTAATTTTCTTTGAGAAAGATATTTTTTTGTATTACAGTAATGCAATTGGAATAAAAGTGTGCTAGAAAAATAGACCATGCTATACATCATTTCTTGTGTTTATCTTGAGGTGAAATATGACCCAGTGATGTTCTTGACAGGCTTCGGCATATTCACACACATGTGTAATCCTCACACACACTGGCTGTATTTAACGTCTCGCGGTCTTATCAGCTAATGCCTCATCCGCTGGCTTCTCATCATCATCTGATTCATATCCCTTTATGAAATAGAGTGGAGGGAATCATACATTCTTCTTTTGTGTGTCCAGATTGTGTCCGTGTGTTTGCTCTGCGCTTCTCCATGTGTGTGTGTGTGTGTGTGTGCACAGAAATAGAAACACTGCGTCCTCCTCACATCTGTGCTCATTACTCACTGCAGCCGTGGACCTGACCGCATTCCTGCATCCATTAAAAACACGTTCAGCAGCGTAATGTGACGCGTTTCTGAGGGAAACTAAATATTCAGTGGGAAATAATGTGGGGCAGGACTGGGTTTTATCCATCGGAGTTTGGTTGGATTTTGAAAAGTAGGTTGTGATATTATTGGTTAATATTAGTTTTCCTGCCCACATGACCTTGGCTATACAGTGGTGGTCAGAATTATTGGCACCCCTGGTAAATATGATCAAATATGGCTGTAAAAAATAAATCTGCATTGTTTATCCTTTTGATCTTTTATTAAAAAAATTCACAAAAATCTAACCTTTCATTGACGTAAAAGAATTGAAAGTGGGGGGTAAATCACATTATGAAATAAATGCTTTTCTCCAAAACACGTTGGCCACAATTATTGGCACCCCTAGAATTTTTTATGAGTAAACTATCTCTGAAGTATATTCCCATTAATATTTAATTTTTTTAGCACACCAGGATGACTAGGAACATGAAATTGTCCAGCTATGATGTCTTTTTCCACAGGAATATAAATATGAGGAAACACATCATCACAATCATCATCACAATGTGTAAAACCACAGAATATAGTTCTGATGTGCAGCAAAAGATTGTTGAGCTTCACAAAATAGAAAGTGGCTGTAGGAAAACAGCTAAAAAAATTCCCATTTCCACCATCAGGGCAATAATTAAGAAGTTCCAATCAACTAAAGATGTTCTGAATCTGCCTGGAAGAGGACGTGTGTCTGTATCGTCCTAATGCACGAGAGGAGGAGCGCTTGAATGGCCAAAGACTCTCCAAGATCACAGATGGAGAATCACAGAGATTAGTTGAGTCTTGGGGTCAGAAAGACAAAAAAAAAAAAATCAAACCAACCCTACATCACCACATGTTATTCGGGAGGGATTCAAGAAAAATTCTCCTCGCTCATCCAGAAACTCCAGCATATTCAGATCAGACACGACTGGAGCTTCAGACGGGACCTGGTTCTGTGGTCAGATGAAACTATAAAAAGAGCTTTTTTGGCAGAAAACCCACCAGATGGGTTTGGTGCAAACAGGGATAAAAAGTGCCCCATACCCACGGTTAAATATCCCGCTGGATCTTTAATGTTATGGGCCTATTTTTTTGCTAGAGGTCCTGGACATCTTCTTCAGATTCATGGTATCATGGATTCTAGCAAATACCAACAGATAAAAAATCAAAACCTGACGGCCTCTGCTAGAAATCTTATAATGGGCCGTGGTTGGATCTTCCATCAGGACAACGATCCAAAACAAACATCAAAATCAACACACAAATGTGTCACTGAGCACAAAATGAAGCTTCTGCCATGACCGTCCCAGTCCCCTGACCTGAACCCTATAGAGAATGAGTGGCTGAACCGAAGAGAAGAAGCACCAACATGGATTTGGGAATCTGACGGATCTGGAGAGATTCTGTATGGAGGAATGGTCTCTGATCTCTTGTCAGGTGTTCTCCAAACTCATTATAGAAGAAGACTCAGAGCTGTTATCTTGGCAAAAGGAGGTTGCAAAAAGTATTTAATAAAAGGGTGCCAATAATTGTGGCCAACGTGTTTTGGAGAAAAGCATTTATTTCATAATGTGATTTACCCCCCACTTTCAATTCTTTTACGTCAATGAAAGGTTAGATTTTTGTGATTTTTTTAAATAAAAGATCAAAAGGATAAACAATGCAGATTTATTTTTTACAGCCATATGTGATCATATTTACCAGGGGTGCCAATAATTCTGACCACCACTGTGTGTGTGTGTGTGTGTGTGTGTATATATATATGATAATGACAATTATCACATTTTCCCTAACACAACGAATCTACATGGGCTTTTTTGTTTTTTGTAATGTCCATTATACTCAGTGATGATTATTATTACATAAGTAAATAAAATTTGTAATAAAATTCCGTAATGAATAATAAAAAATAATTTCTAAAACAAATAATAAGATGGATAATATAATCAAATATTCTTTCACACTACAGTAAAAATAATTATATCTTTTTTTAATTATGGTAACAAGAAATTGGAGGAAATTGTGCATAATTGTATGGTTAATAATACAAATAAATAATGTAATTTTCTCTTATTTCAGTAATGAGAAAGATATTTTTTTTGTAATACAGTAATGCAAATTGGGATAAAAATATGCTTAATTGTCACAAAAAATTAATTATTAATGATCCTAAAAATATACTTTTTTTTTACATTTTCGTTATGCTATATATAATTGCTTTCTTGACAGGCTTCTGTTCCCCCAACACAATGAATCTTTTTTTTTTTTTTATTTTAGTAATTTTCATTATTCTCAATGATGATTTCATATCGACAAAAATACTCTATGCAAGTATGTGAATGCAAATGCTTCTCCGGCACAAACTCGTCTCCACCTTTATTGACCAGTGACGTTATATTAGTTTTCATGACTTTTCTAGTTGTTCAGGAATTTTTTGCCAAAAAAAAAAATTATATATATATATATATATATATATATATATATATATATATATATATATATCAAGGGAATTTATATTGACTAAAGCAGTTTCAATGGCTTTTCTGTGACCTTTTAAGATTTAATTAACTTTCGTGACTTTTCCAGGAAAGGATCTCACACTTACCCTGATATTTCCAGGTTTTTCAGGACTGTGGGAAGCATGTTGATTTAATGCATGGTTGCATTTTGAAATTCACCTGCAATTTGTAATGCAGCGCAGATACTGTTGCATCCTCATGACGGCGCAAATGTGCACTATAGCATGTATTACCATAAACGATCATCTTCTACATTAATTTTTTTTCTCTTTCAGCTCTACGGTTTAAAGGGAATCTTACTGAGCAGGTTATTAAACTTTTGACACATTTATATCAAGCTTGATGTGATTAACTCTCATAGAATACTGATGTTTGAACACAAAAGCCACAGTTCAAAAGTACTTCATGCTCTCAATGCGTTTGCATTATGTTTGTGTACTTTAGTATGTTTCTGGCCTAAATTCTACTTCATCAAATGGACATACGGTTGCACGCTTGAGCAGCAAATCTGCAGGAAGCGTGTGTGTTGTTTCTCTCAGTATGGACAGGTACAGCAGATGTGTGGTGCATTTGAGCATGCATGCATGTAAGAAATGAGTTGTGATGGATCATCTGGTTTAAGTGAGTCTGTGGTGATGGATTTGGTGTAAGACGTGCTGGCATCCCTTCTTAAATCTGTTGTCTAATGGTCTCATCTGTACTGCAGTAAACACTCATGACCATCACACTAATTACACAAGATCCCACCTAATCAGCACATACACACACACAAACCCACCGTAATCTTCTCAAGGTTTTGTACAGCACATCTCCAGATCACTCTGTCCTGTATAACACATCACAACTCTTTATTTAAGCTCAATATGATGTTTGGATGTGCTTTTGTTAAAGGAATAGTATTATAGTGGATGGTGACCATGACAAAAAGCTTTAAAAAAAAATCATAAAATTAGTCCATATGTCTTAGATTGACTTATTTCTTACAGTATACTATATTTTAAGTCTTACAATAGATTTGTGGTAGTAACGGACCCAAATTTAGGTTCTTTTCTTTCTCTTCTATGGTTTAGTTTGTGCTTCTCCTAATGCAGCTGGCGCATTTATATTACACTCATATATAATTTTCATTATTGTTTCTCAAATTAAGGGCCCTATTTTAACGATTTGAGTGCATGGTCTGAAGCGCATGGCACAGGTTCACTTTGGACACGTTCACCGAATCCACTTTTGCTAGTTTAACGACGGGAAAAACAGTCTGCGCGCCAGGCGCATGGTCCAAAAGGGTTGTACCCAGGCCTGGCCCACCCAATCAGAAGCTTGGCCCACCCTGGCCCCACACGAAATAACCGATTTCAATATTTCAGCTTTGAGAGAGATCATGGTTTTCGTTGCTTGCCATCAAAAAATCTGCTTGTTATTTAGAAACTAGAAAGCTTGATTTAAGTCTCGTTTTTCAGTTTAAGACGATTTTAAACAATTTCGTGGAAAGACGCGTAAGAACTCGTGTTTTCTCTGCGCATACAGCCAAAGCGCGCACAGAGAGCCGCGTCTAGACGGTTCTCTTTTTCTTCTCATGTTCACGCGTCATTTCTTGAGAATGATCTTTCTGTTATTTTCCCACTAAACTATGCGAGCTGCAGGGTTTTGAGCACTTTGTCCCGTCTGACTGCCATAGCGGAGCAGAAATGTCACCAGAATGTGTGAAATCTATTTAATGAGTTCTTGTTCTTTATATTTATAACATAAATCTATGATATACAAGTTATCACACAAACAGTTTTGTCTTTCCGAACATGTGCACTGTGGCGACAGTTCAAAAAACAAGTTAATGAGGAACTTTCATAGACGCATTCTGTTTTTGCTCTATCAAAGAAAACAGAACAAACAGCAACGAGTCTCAGAGCAACTGTGTTTTAACATAACTTCAAGCCCAGGGGCCCCAAGACCCCTCAGTCCTACCCTGATTCTATTTATTTGTGCTACTGCTTGTAATTTGATCATTTGTACTTATTTTAGTACTGACTGTTTACTTGCCTTAATATTTATTAAAATACTAATAATACTTTTTTTGTGGTGGGGCCAGAATGAACCTGTAGAAAAGCTCATTTGCATTGAGCCCTGCAAATTATATTACACCAGGAATTTCACTTGGCCCACCCTGCATCTCAAAGCTGGAGCCGGGCCTGTACTTAGTGCAATAAACTAATCAGAGTCTCATCTCCCATTCCCCATGGTAGATTTGCGAGCGGAAAGACTGAACGCTTCTCCAGAGAGGAATACTTTTATATTTAATATTTAAAAATGTGTGTGTGCTGCTGCACGTCCCTGTGTGTGTAATAAGCAGAGTGTAATACCCGCCTATAGGCGCGTATTACTAACACACCCTTTAAATAACACAAAAAATACTGCACTATTGACTTTAGAGCAGGTTTGTGTTTGTCAGTGGCGCAGTCGTTTTCAGTTCCTCAAAATGGCAACGCGCCAACAATGCTCCTGAACACACCTGGTTTTCAGACCAGACATCCATGGGTGAACAGATGCGCCAGTGCATTTGCTATTTAAACAACGTGGAGCTGGACGTGAAAATAAGAACTGCGTCGGGCTGAAACTAGCAAAAACACTTGCATTGCGGCGGGTGTATGATAGGGCCCTATGACTTTATATCACTGTTGAAGGACACAGTGTGGAGTGTTTCTTATTCTACCCTGATATTCCCCTTAGTAGATTCTCGATGTCAATATGCAGTGGAAAACACTTCAGTACATCATTAAAAGCAACAGAGGAGTGTTAAATTCAGCCATTAATATAGACAGAGGACTTCCAGAGGCTTACGGTCTATATCGGTACTGCATTAGGATTGAAAAGAACGTATATCAGTGTGTGTGTGTGACTGCTAGAGAAACATTCCCAGAGTGTTCGCTCCATTACCCTGGAATCCAAACCAATGAGCTCATGTTATTACATATATACATTTTTTCTCGCCTTGCCTGAGGAAACCTTCCGCTGAGCACCTTCTCTCCTGAGCACATCTCATGCATGTTCAGGATTTCTGTAGCCTCTCACTGGCAGAATTAACAGTATATGAACTGTTTTCAACATTGATAATAATCAGAGATGTTTCTTGAGCAGCAAATCATCATATTAGAATGATTTCTGAAGGATCATGTGACATCAGAGCTGCATTCATTCTGTAATGTATTATGATATGAGCTCTAAACGCAAACACACTTCAGCAACAGCTCACGATCAGAGAGCAGCTGGTAAGACGTCATGATGAATGGCATAAATTACATTCTGCTCAATGATTCATCTCTGTTGTGTCAAGATTTAAAGTAAATATAAAAGTGCTCAAACTACAATGAAATACCCAGTGCTTTCCTTTCTCTGACACACACACACACACACACACACACTAGGGGGCGTGGCCTGGAACCAACCTGAATATACAGCACAATATTAGGACTTTGTGTCCTTATAATGTAGATCAAACCAGTGCGCGCGCACACACACACACACACAAAAAGAAGTGTGCAGTGTGTACTGTGCACATTATGCTAATTTACTATATGCCAAAAAGCCATTTTTACACAAAATTGGGTTAAAATGCAAAATAAATATTTTTATTTCCGAGACGATAACTGAATGCCACTCACATGCCACGTCATGAGGTCATGTGACAACAATGTAGCATACTACTGTCTGAATTATGTATTGTTGCATACTGTTTGACATACTATTTTCACATACTATATGAAAAAATATGATTATATAAAATAATTATTATGTTCAAAGGTTTAAGGTCGATTTGTGATGGTTTTGCCTACCCAGGCTGCATTTGTTTGATCAAAAATATAGTAAAAACTGTAATAATGTGAAATATTATTACAATTTAAAGTAACTCTTTTCTATGTGAATATATTATAAAATATCATTTATTCCTGTGGTCAAAGCTGAATTACTCCAGTCTTCAGTGTCACATGATCCTTCAGAAATTATTATAATATGATGATTGGATGCTCAGGAAATTATGATTAAATAATATGATTATGATAATTCTGATTATGATCAATGTTGAAAACAGTTGTGCTGCTTCATGTTTTTGTGATGCTCAGGATTCTTTGATGAATAGAAAGCTCAAAAGAACAGCATTTATTTAAAATGGAATCTTTTGTAACATTATAAATCTCACATTTAATGCATCATTGCTGCATAAAAGTATTCATTTCATTGAAACTGTTTCACATACTATTTTTTTAAATACTTATGCAAGTTTGCAAGTATTCCATTCCAAACGTAGCTGATGTCTTTTTCCCCTACATTCTCCATCTTTCTTCTCGTTTTTAATCTTTATTTCTCTCTTTCTCTTCCACACACACACAAACTGTCTCCTTTTGTGATGTTTGAAGTGCTCTGCAATTGTTACTCGCTAGCAGTTCAGTGAGCGTAGCGCCGACCGGTGGTTTAATCTCTTTTAGGTAACATATTGTTCTTATATTCATTAAGCAGAGCACTTCAGAATATGACAGCAGTTGTAATTGGTTTGGTTTCATCTTGTTAAAATGCATTCATTATGCGACGGGCCCCCGTCCTCTTTGTGTGTGGTGAGCGCCGGCGTGAGCTGCACTGTCTGCCTGTCTGTAATTGTGAGCCGCAGTCACTGTCAGCCGCTTAATTAAAGCCAATGCAGAGAGGACATGCTCCATTTGGGACCATTTGAGAATTTCCATCTTCCTCACAGGTAGGGATAAATAGCGGACGCTCTCGTTGATGACACGTGTGTGTATGTATGTGTGTGTAGCACTTTTATTTAGCACTCACCAAATACAGAATTGTTGAAATAGAACTGGTGTTTAGTTGAATTTTCTGTTTCGAATTTAAATCTAATGCACGTTTTACATCCCATTGTCAGTCTTTCTTTATTGTTGTTAAAAGCGAAGCTTACATCATTAATTCTGTTAGTTTCCTTTTTATTACTGTGAAGCTGCTTTGAAACTATTTCTATTGTATTAAAGGGGTAGTTGATTATGATTTGACTTTTTTAACTTTAGTTAGTGTGTAATGTTGCTGTTTGAGCATAAACAGCATCTGCAAAGTTACGACGCCCAAAGTTCAAAGCAAAGGGAGATATTTTCTTTTGAAGAATTCACTTTTTAAGGACTACAACAAACGGCTGGTAGGAACTACACAAGCTTCTTCCTGGGTTGGTGACATCACTAACCCTAAAATTTACATAAACCCCGCCCCCGGAAACACACAACAAAGGACATGTTGAGAAGAGGAAGAGTTGTTGTAACACATTTAGGATCTGCTCGAGCTGTCACATCCGTCTTTTCACATTTATTGCAATACAGTACGAACACAAATGCAATAGAATGTCATAAAAGCAAGATGACAAGATAAGTTATACTCGTAATTAAACTAAACTATATCTGTTCTCTCTTCATGCAGCAGATATTCTCTGGCTCTGTGCATCTTACAACAGTTCCCACACAAGTGATTTATAGATTATATGCTAATCAATGACCTGAAGATAGTTAACTCATAAATTCATCAACTAACCATTCAGAAACGTCCCGTCTCATTCTACATGTTGTCTCTTCTTCTTGAGTCTCTCCATCATTGTCCGACTCCGGTTTGAACATAAAAGGCTGAACAGTTTCTGATATTTTCAGTGTGTGTCTGTGTGATCGGAGCTGCTAACACGAGCTCTTGAAGCTCCACCCTCGGGAGCAGCAGCTCATTTGCATTTAAAGGGACACACACTAGTAGTGGGAAGTTCGGATCATTTTACTGACTTGGATCTTTGAATCTCGTTCATCAAAATGAACGAATCTTTTTTTAAGTCATTTCGTTCCTTTCAGCTGAATATAATTAAAATGTTACATATTAAATTTTCCAATACATTTAGTACTTTTGGAATAAAAAATTAACTATAAGTTAATGCAGCCATGGCCAAACTTTGAGAAAGAATTGATTAATTAGTTGCTTAGCTGGGTCTTCAGGCTATGTATGCGGCCTGTTAGTTCACCTCACCTCCCGATCCAAATCGTTCTTTCTTTTGTCACTTAACATTTAATCACGTCTGTTTCCTGGAAAGATTAGTTCACCTCTCGTGTCTTCGGGTTCGAGCCGTTAGTTCCGTCATCATGTCTGATCTAGGCCGTGACAGCCTCATATGCAATGCATGCAGTCCGGAAACAACGCATGCAGTTCATCAAGTCCCAGCCCCAGATTAGTTCATCTATCGAGTCTTCGGGTTCGAGTCGTTCGTTGAAGTCCCCATAGGCTGAATGCAGAAACAGAAAAGATTAGTTCATCTCTTGAGTCTTCGGGTACGAGTCTCGTTCTTTTGTCACGTGTCCGCTTCCCGGTTCAATGTTTCGCAAGATATACAACATTACATTCGTATTATTGACTGCATGTTGTAATATATTTATTATTATATTTATTATTATATCAGTCTTCATAGGAAAATCAATTATTATACTAGCTAAAAAACTGAACTAAACGGAAAAAAAAAACTACGCACTTGCTTGTAAGGAAGGTTGTGAATGAACTCATTTCAGTATCCAACACGGCTGTCACGTGACAAAATAACGAACGACTCGAACCCGAAGACTCGATAGCTGAACTAATCATTTCTGTTTCCGGTGACTGCATAGCCTTGCCTATGGGGCTGGGACTTGATGAACGAATGACTCAAACCCGAAGACTCGAGAGATGAACTAATCAGTTCTGTTTCCTGTACAGAACATATGGGATGTTGCGCATGCGCGGACAACACAAAATGAACGAATCGCTCTCTGAGACAACTCGTTGTTCTCGAGTCATATTAAAGATTCGTTCAAAATGAACGAATCGTTCACGAACAACACATCACTAACACACACAAAAACTGTCGTTTTTTGCTCACCCTCAAAAAGTGACAGTTTTAACATGCTATAAAAATGATCTGTGGGGTATTTTGAGCTAAAACTTCACATACACACTCTGGGGACATCAGACTTATTTTACATTTTGTAAAAAGGCGCTATAAAAATAAAGGTGACTTGACTTTAAGTGAAATTGAAACCAAATGCACTTTCATGCACATTCCTGGTCTTACTGGGAACGATTCAGTGGTGCACATTACTGCAAAGAATAAAATATCTTCATAATCTTTCATCCAAATATAATAATTCGCTCCATCTCTGAAACGACTTTCCTTTTCAGCTGACATCATCAATCTATTTTTCAACCACTTGTCATATAGAGATACTCTTAACCTTTTTGTCTTGTTAAATATCGTAAACATGAAGTTAAATGGGTTATGAGTGGTATTTCATGTTGACTTCACGTCCTTTAGAGTGTAAATGTTGTGGTTCTGTGGCGTTTTCAAAACATTTCATGTCATCATCTTGCTCAACCAATAGCGTGAGTTTAGACCAAACAATCTATTGTTTGGAAAGCCTTTTTGGAAAATATTAGTCAGTATTTTTGTAATTTTATTTGGTTCCACTAGTGGTTTTCTTTAGCGTGTAATGTTGCTGTTTGAGCTCTGCAAAGTTCCAGTTCTTCTCTCTATTAGTGTCAGTGTTTCTGAACTCCCTGAAACGCCTCCATTGTAGTCTTGAGTTTTCTTCCGGGAACCAACACATCACAATATTCCTCATTTAAATAATTAATATGCAAAATAAAGGGGCGGGGCCTGGTTGAGTTGGTTAGTAGTGTGTTGAAACTGGTGGTTATGGTAAGGGGCGGGACATTTCCCAAACACGGCCAAAGCGCTTGACCAATCACAACTCACTGCTCCAGCCGACCAATCAGAGCACAGTGTGCTTTCAGAAGGAGGGGCTTCATAGAGACAGGAACTAAACAGAGCGTTACTGACAGACTGGGAAGAGAGGAGCCGCAACAATGGAGAATATGGGGAAAATAATCAACATTAAAGCAGGAAAACCTGCTCTAGTAGAGCCTAAAAACAACATCAAGACTTTGAAAAAGGGCATAATAGGTCCTCTTTAAATCACTTTACAAGAACAAAAATCTAAACTCCATCAATTTTTCTTTTCTTATTGAAAGTAGTCAGAAAAAATAAGATCATTAGAATCTCCTTGTTTCCTGGCCATTTGAGGAGCAAAATGACCATGCATTTTTGTCTTTTTGAAATTTGGCACAATGCAATTTTTATGGCAGATAAAATATATGTGGCTATCGAGGAGACATTCAGGAGCCCATATCTGTGTGTGTAAAGGATATTGAGGTTTGATTATGTCTGTTGCTGCTGAATTGTGATCCGGATCATATATTGAGTGCCATGATGACTTTTAAGTGTTATTGAGAGATTAAAGAGATTCCAGGAAGATGAAGCCGGATCGGGAAATTGCTCCATCCTATTTCCTCTTCCTTTCACAACCTTTGCCTGAAGCACCTGCCATTTAGATTTTATTGCACAATATAGACTTCTTAAAGTCTGTTTACTCAGCGAGAGAGACATACGTGTGTGTGTGTGTGTGTGTGTGTGTTTTAAAGGTCATTAGTAGCTGTGATGCTGTATATTTGCCTCAGGCAGGATTCCTCAGGTTATGGAGGAAAACTCACCTCAGGCGAGGCAGAGATCAGTAATGCTCTCACAGGCCCTTAAGTGTGTGTGTAACTGAGCTTTTATTGGTCTATATGTGTGTGTTTATGTGCATACAACTGCACATGCTGTATATATACTGTGTGCATGTATCCGGCAGTTAAAATTATGACCTCACAAGAAGAACAAATGCACCATTGTCAGAGATGAATAGCTTTGCTGATATTGACTTTTTTTGCTCCTCTTTAATGGAGTCTCCTGTATTTTTTATATTTTATTGTATTTTTATTAATAACGTGTTAACATCATTTTTATTTAGTTGAGCTTGATGTACCTTAACTAAAACTGAAATAAAAGTGTTTAAATCGACATTGTCAAAATGTTAAAAAATAACAGCGATAATAAAGGTGAATTTTTAAATTGTGTACTGCTGGGCTAAACAACAATATTAATTTCTAGCATGCACTAGCGTACTTTATTACACTCTATAGACCTAAAATGGAGTAAATATACTGGAAAAATATCCAATCGATTCCTCTCAATCCAGAATACATTTGTGTCAGTGTATGGTCCGCGTCAATGGTCCTCATTGATGCGCTCCATACAAAGCACATCAAATCAAAGACGACGGCGCTCTGCCACAGAGCCGCGACCCGTCGTGTGGTCGGGGTGTAATGAGCCGTGGTGTGGACGCATCGTTTGAGTAACTGACCCTCTTCTACACGGCAGAGCTGGACTACGGCTACCAGAGCGCCGTCCGACTGGAGTGACCAAGCGCAGAGTCATTTAAAGGCCTGGAATTGCATCCTGCACCGAGGTCGATCGATGGCACGCCTGTCAGAAAGATGAATGGGAGCTTTAGGAACTCCATTTTAATGAAGGCAGAGAGAGAGAGCGATGCTCGTGTAGTCGTGTTTGTATGTGTGCTGTGTAAAGATACTCCTGTAGCACACGCTCTGTAGGTGTCCACGGCAGAAGAGGTCGAGCCACTCCTGAACTGATGGAGACCTGCCCTCCATCACCATTCATCACCGATAAACACATTTCTCTCTTCTGAACACTGTTCGGCCTCAGTCAGGGTCAATTCAGACTCAGATTTCTCTAGTGTATTCAACTTGGAACAATTACATCTCACTTTAGAAACAAAAACTTGGTTTTCAGTATGAGTAAATTCATAGTCAGGTAATGTATATGAGATGTAATGAAAATAAATATAGCATTTTATATATATATATAGGGGTGCACAATATATCAGCCACCATATTGGTATTGGCCGATATGTTCATTATTAATGTTATCATTATCGGCCCAATAAGAAAATGTGTCCAATGTATTAAAGCTGATAAATAATGTATTATTTCCTTCAGCTGAGACGCTTCAGATGCGCACTGTTCACCATGATGGGTTTGAATTAGGGCTGAACGATTTTGGAAAATAATCAAATTGCGATTTTTTTTTAACCAATATTGCGATTGCGATTTAATATGCGATTATTTTTTAAGCTCTTTATCTTCTGTATTATTCAACAAAGACGAGCAATAAATTGTATAGTAATGGTGGGAATCTTTAGGTACCTCACGATCCGATTCCGATTCTGGGAGTCACGATCCGATTCCAAAACAATTCTTGAACTTTTTTCTTATTAATTAATCTTATTAATAAAACTTAAAATCTAATTTTTTATTTTGTTTAATTATATGTAATTATAAGTACTTTTTAAAATAATTACACATTAAATTTTTTTTTTTTAAATTGCTTAAGAATTTTAAATATATAAACTAATATTGCTTCAAAACATAAAAGCTAGTAAATAATAAAGAGGAACAAAAAAACATATTACAAGCAATGAACAGAGTGCTTTCAGTATTTAAGAGTAGGCTATCTGAACGTTTTCCATTCAAGAGCTGTGAGTGATTTTTCTTTCTCAGCTTTACTGTTGCTTGATTATTAATGATGACAGCGGGAGATCTGCACTCATGCACAGATCTCTTTTGAAATATAAGATGTGGTTTGTCCTGTCTGTTTAATTCATTAAGACATTGCTGACTGTGTTTACATTAATTTTGCGTCATAAAAGCATTTTGAGACGCACACAGCCGCATGCGCGAGCACTCTTCACCAAGCGCGGCGCAAGCATTTGAAACTGAAAGCCTTCTGTCAGTGAGTTTATTATTTTTAATATATAAGCACACTGCATTTTAAACGGCATAAATGAAGCCTTCGTAGAGCATTTGTGAAGAAAATACCGGCAGGCGAGAACACACACACTGTAGCCTAAGCGTAACATCAAGCTAAGTTTCTCACACACTATATCCTGAGAATCATTGGAGAGAGAATCTTTTCTCCCTCCCCTATTGTATAGTATGACCAACACAATATTAGATCGATTAAACACAAAATGTTCTTTCCTTTAGGCCAAGCCTGTAGGCGTAACGTGTCAAGTTGATGCTTCTTCTGCAGACTGCTTTACTCTTGCGTGTCACGTGACCAGAGTGTAATCGTAGCTTTTGCGGTTAGAAATTCGTGTTTTATGATATCATGATAATATCACAAATGCAATTAATCGTTCAGCCCTAGTTTGAATTGCTTGAAATATGATTGGAATCACTTCAAAAAAGGAAAATACAGTTCAGAGCAACATGTGCAGCGCAAGTCTGTCATATCAGCTACATAAAATTATAATGAGAACATCAGAATTGTGTGCTTGGGACATGGCTTTAATGCTGAGACTTTTGTTTTTGTAATCAGGCTCTCAAAAATTATACAAAAATTTGGATTTAGATTTATCGGCCAATATATCGGTTATCGGCTTTCAAATATAAAGAATTATCGTTATGGGTATCAGCCAAAATTTTCATATCGGTCCATCCCTAATATATATAAAATACAATATGAAAATATATGAAATATTTTCTGTGTTTGTGCATTCCAAAGAGATTCTTTCTGCATGTTACATATTTAAGCCAGTAGATTGCGACTGATTACGTGTGAGTCAGTGAACCATTTATTCAGTTGATTCGTTCAAACACGATTCATTCAGGAATGAAACTTGCTTTATTCTGAAACGCATACTAGCTTACTACTCTAACTATTTTTGCCATAAAAAGATAGTAAAAGTAGTATGAGTAGTATAATAGTATGCGGTTCTGAATTCAGCAATAAGTCATTGAATCATTCGCTGAACCGATTTGTTCAAAAACTCTGACTCATTCAAGTGAGTGTCCTTCTCAAACGGAAGGCTGTGTCGTAGTAAGGCTGCATATCTCGGCTGCAACATCATCAAGCGCCGCCAAAGGCTGTCATAGTTTGAAGGATCCTTGGATGGCCTTCGTTTCGCGTCCTTCATTCAGCTCATTTTGAAGGATGCATCAAGTGTATCCTTCACGTCCTTCACCTACAGTCCTTTCCACACATTCCAGTTCATGAAAAAGAACTGACGGAAATGCTGCACTGAGCTTGTCTGAGTTTGTTATGAAATGTAAGAGAGAAAAATTATGTTTTCGGAGATGAAGGCATGTAATATTTTGTTTTGGTGTAAATGATCACTTAACACTGGGAGACCATAGATGCTTTTCATTCACTGTATTTTATTAGTAGAAAGGCTGTTAATATAAAGATTTTTACTGCAACGTATATTTTTCCAAAATTAAGTCTTAATAGTATTTTTATGCTGTGACTGGGTGGGAACGTGTGACGTAGCCATGCACATTTACTAGACCGTCTTACATGGTCTCAGTCTAGCATTTAATGCTGAGCACTGGACTAGTAAGGACACAGCCTTCAATTTAAGCAGCACTCAATGAGTGAATCAGTGGCTGTGTCTGAAATCGCCCCCTATACCCTAAATAAGGCACTATTTGAGGGGAAAGACATTTGCAGTGGTGTCCGAAACCATAGTGGATGTTATCGAATGCACTAATTCAATGCACCGCAATAACGAGTGTACAACCGATGTACACTCAACGGCTAGAGAATTCCCATAATGCACTGTGAGGTTCATGCCGAATGAATTCCCGCATATCGCCAGAAGATGGCGCACGCAGCTGAATCATCCATCCATCTATCCATTTTCCAAACCGCTTAAGGCTTATACATAGTTTCAATGCAAGAGTTTCAAATGACTATTAAACAGCAAGCACAAACTATGCAAAAGCAGCAGCTCTTCCGGGCGCACTCAGTGTTCGAATTCACTCTCTCGTTTTCATTTACTCCTTCAAGTGAACTATATTAGTGGCGTAATGTAGGGAATAGTGAATGAGGGTATAGGGGGTGATTTGGAACACAGCCGCTGAGTCATTTATTCAATTGATTCATTCAAATATGCTGATTCGTTCAGTTGAGTGTCTTTATGAGGGAGTCATTGAATCATTTACTCAATCGATTTGTTTATAAATACTGATTTATTCTAACGAAAAACCACCGAAGTTACTCTATTAGCTACAGAAAACAAGCTGTAATCATGCTTTCATTATGTTGCTTTCATACCATCTAGCTTGCTCTGAAAGGTTTATGTAGACTGTAGTGTTGTTTTGCGTTTGACTCCACTACGCCCCCTGGAGGCCTGGAGTCACCTTGAGATTGATGAAAGCTACATCAGGAACAGAGTGAGCTATCAGTCAGTCAAAATTTGTAGCTTTTTTACACCCTGTGATGTGTGATTGTTCCTCAGGAGGAGAGCAGAGGAGAGGGAGGTGATGGATTATACGAGAGTTTCTCCCCAGAGGTCTGCGCTGCACTCTCACGGCCCGTGGGCCGCTCGCTCACACGTCAATGTCAGAGATCAATAGAGCTGATGTCTGGGTGGGTTTGAGTCTGAGTGTGTGTGTCACTGCTGAGATGAGTCTAAATAAGTCAAACATTGTTAGGAAGGTGAATCTCACGCCTAGATCATGTTTCACCCTTAAATCAAAAATATATCATGGACAACAAATCTTCTTTGGCATATATGATCCTTTTTGTGTGTGTGTGTGTGTGTGTGTATTGTGTCGCCCGGCCTAGGAAAATTGGCATTTTTTTTACCCTTTGTTTAAATATTATTAAAAACGTGTTAAAGATTTTGTAAGCATATTGCATAGTTGTGCTTTGCTTTTTGCAGAGTTTTATTTGTGGTAGTAACGCAATGAAACATGACAGATTGTGCCGACATAATTTTTGGCCAGGCTGTCATACAAATAAATTATGAACACGTGCAAAAACAAGAGAGAACCAATGAAATATTAATATTAGCATTTTTTTTTTTTGCATAGTAAAATAAAACCTGTAGCTGCAGTTTGCCTTTTTTTGCCAACAATTTTGCCAGATAAATACCTAAACCGAGTTTAGCGTTTTTTTCCCTCATATTTAAATACAAATATATATTTTCCTCATATTTTGATGGTTTACTCAAACAATTAAGGCCATTAAAAACAAATATCCACAACACATATCCCCTCTGGATCACTTTTGGCCACTACTATATATATTTTTTTTTTCTTTTGATTTAAAGGTGAAATATGACGTGAGGATTGCCAGTGAAATACTGTAGGAACGCAGACTTCCATGAAACATTTTTTTGTTCTTTTAAGTTGAGATGTCTTTGACAAAAGTCTCAGAGCTGTTTTTAATCAGTCGATCAGGTTGTAAATCTGTTCAGATGGCTTGTTTCTTCTTCGCAGCATATGTTCATGGCTGATTTGTGAGCGTGCTCTTTGTCTCTCTCTAGCTCTGTTGTTCTTTTTCTCGCTATTTGTACTGTACATGAGCATAGCATTTCTCTACGGCACACACACCGCAGCTAAATATAGTTTAATAGTGTTTAATCCCATTCAGTTTTGGCTATCAATGGTGTTTTACTACAGTTTACAGAATATTAAGGCTTCAAGACTGGTTCAAACATTCACTGACGCTCCAGAAGGAAACACGATGCATTAAGAGCCGGGGGTGAAAACTTTTTGAATTTGAAGATCAAGGTAAATTGTACTTAATTTGTCTTCCGGGAAACATGTAAGTATCTTCTGTTGCTTCCAAAGGGAAGTACTAAATGAAAAAAAATTATATTTAAACAAACCCCCGGCTGTATTTCACCCCTGGCTCTTAATGCATCGTGTTTCATTCTGGAGCATGTTTGAACCTTTTTAATAGTTGTGTTTGAGTCCCTCAATATTCCTCAGATCTCAGAATCATACAGTCACTGCTGGAAAGGGTTCAAATATGCAAAAGATGCTGGAAAACTGAAGAGTTTGTAGGACCTGGAGGATTTTTCTGAAGAACGTTGGGCAGTTTAACTGCTCAGGACAAACAAGAGACTCAAGAACAACCATCACAAAACACACACACAGCCGTGGATCATCAGGGAACGACACAGTATTAAGAATCAAGGGTTCATTAACTTTTGAACAGGGTCATTTTAATAAATTCAGCTATTTTTTTGTCTTGTGGACGACTATATGTAAACATATTTTATGTAAAATATCTTATTCAGGACAGCACTAAATAAAAAATAACATGCATTTTGTATGATCTCTCTTATTTTGTTAAAATCATTCACATTTTCACAGATTCTGCAAAGGGTTCACATACTTTTTTTAATATGTATTTTATATATTTTATATATATTAACATATATACACTATATTGCCAAACATTTTGGGACGTCTGCCTTTACATGCACATGAACTTTAATGACATCCCATTCTTAATCCGTAGGGTTTAGTATAGAGTTGGCCCACCCTTTGCAACTCTTCTGGGAAGGCTTTCCACAAGGTTTAGGAGTGTGTTTATGGGAGTTTTTGACCATTCTTCTAGAAGCGCATTTGTGAGGTCAGGCACTGATGTTGGACGAGAAGGCCTGGCTCGCAGTCTCTGCTCTAATTCATCCCAAAGGTGTTCTATCGGGTTGCGGTCAGGACTCTGTGCAGGCCAGTCAAGTTCCTCCACACCAAACCTGCTCATCCATGTCTTTATGGACCTTGCTTTGTGCACTGGTGCGCAGTCATGTTAAAACAGGAAGGGGCCATCCCCAGACTGTTCCCACGAAGTTGGGAGCATGAAATTGTCCAAAATGTCTTGGTATGCTGATGCATTAAGAGTTCCTTTCACTGGAACTAAGGGGCCAAGCCCAACACCTGAAAAACAACCCCACACCACCAAACTTTACACTTGAAACAATGCAGTCAGGCAAGTCCCGTTCTCCTGGCAACCGCCAAACCCAGACTCGTCCATGGGATTGCCAGACAGAGAAGCGTGATTGGTCACTCCAGAGAACACGTCTACACTGCTCTAGAGTCCAGTGGCGGCGTGCTTTACCCCACTGCATCCCACGCTTTGCATTGCATTTGGTGATGTCAGGCTTGGATGAGCTGCTCGGCCGTGGAAACCCATTCCATGAAGCTCTCTACACACTGTTCTTGAGCTCATCTGAAGGCCACAGAAGTTTGGAGGTCTGTAGCTATTGACTCTGCAGAAAGTTGGCGACTTCTGCGCACTGTGCACCTCAGCATGCGCTGACCCCGCTCTGTGATTTTACGTGTCCTATCACTTCGTGGCTGAGTTGCTGTTGTTCCCAATTGCTTCCACTTTGTTATAATCCCACTAACAGTTGACTGTGGAATATTTAGTAGTGAGGAAATTTCACGAATGGATTTATTGCACAGGTGGCATCCTATCACGGTACCACGCTTGAGTTCACTGAACTCCTGAGAGCGACCCATTCTTTCACAAGTGTTTGTAGAAGCGTCTGCATGCCTAGTGCTTGATTTATACACCTGTGGCCATGAAAGTGATTGAACACCTGAATTCAATGATTTGGAGGCGTGTCCCAATACTTCTGCCAATATAGTGCATATATATTTATATATATTCAAATTTTTTACTTTTAGTTAAGAATAAAAACACTGACTATAGCAGTATAAGTATTGTGTTGAGTCCTTAATGTCTGATATAAAATATGAAGCAAAACCAGTTGAGAACCATTGACTAGTGTTTTTCTTTCCATCATTAATATCTGACACCAAGCAGATTAAACATTTAGTGTCCATGTTTCTTGTTTACAGCCTACAGAAAGCACAGCTGCCGTTATCACTCTATAAACATTGCGATTTTGAAAGTGAATCCTATGGAATGATACTTCAGGACATTCACTGCCGCATCTGAATGCGGTCGACACTCCCAAAATGTCCGTACTGGAGATATTCAGGTGGCTAATGTGCGGTTGTGCTCGTTCGAGTAGCGGCACAGCTTACTGTGGAGAAGGTCACGACTGCGATATTCATTCTTTGGGAGCTCGCCGCTGTAAAAATGGTGCCGCATCCCAGAGGAGGATTTGCATTTTTTCAGGCTGAGGGAATGTTCTTACGCAAGCCCTGCTGAAACACTGCCAGAGAACACACTCCTCACAGCCGCTGACTCTGCTTTCTTTCCCACTTTTCTTTTCTTTTGTGGCTGTATATCTCTGTGTGTGGATTACACACACTCTCTCTCTCTCTCTTGCTCTTTCCTTTCAGAACTGACCTTCAAGATCCAGTTCCTCATTCCACAGTCAAAGCAATACATTGTGAATCTGAATGAGCACAAAACATAACACAACTCGTAAATGTGTTCGGGAAGGAATACTAGATTACTGCATACTATATCCATTCATACTATATCTGCATACTGCATACTAAATCACCTTATTTTTAACGTAAAAGCTTCTGTTCTCATCCGCTTCCAGTTATTTTTAGCTGTACAAAACATGTAGTTATGCTGCTTGATATTGCAAACTGATATTTCTTAACATATTATTTTAATGTACTGTCATAATTATAAACACACTGGTTGGTAGCACAAATAGTTTTATTGTTTACTGCACTTTCTAGTTATTTCCCTATTGCAGCTAATGAATCAGAAGAGACTCACACATTGGCCCCTCAGATTTTTGAGCCAAATGGATTTGAATGCAGCTCCCAGAAAGAAAATAGAAAATAAAATGGACAATTAAGTCTTTGAAGTGTACGATCACACCGGTGTGATTTAGAATGTTCAGTGCGCATGTTATTAACTGCTGAATTCAAATCTGCGTTTGCACTTCGTCATATATCACAACTGTTTAGTGTTTTCAACCATATAATGCTTATTTTATAATTCTGACATTTAAATACAGATAAGTACATGCAAAAATGTTTCTAGTTTGTAAAATGTCTAGCGAAATATAGTCTATGTAAGCTGCAAAAATCCGATATCCTATTCAACACATTGTGTGTAGGCAACTATAAAGTTTACTCTAATCTTAGAATATTATAGTTACAAAATGAATAAAGTTGTCGTCTTTTGGTGAATTTCTTTGTTTTGAAGCTAAAGTTGTCATCAACTATTGAGTATTCACGTGCGGGTGGATATAGGAATATATTATAAAATATAAATTTTTACCAGTTGACCGAACTCTGAACTTCTTAGAACAACTTCTGATTCACAAAATGTGCTGTCGAACACCAAGACAAGGTGCAGCCTTGTGGTGCTTAAATGCTTTAAAATCTTTCGTTTCTATAAGTTACAGAATATGTGGAAGACGTGGAAGAATCGATGCAGGACTAATAGGCTATTCTTAATATTCTGGAATGACGACAGTAAATGCGTTAATAATGTATATAATAAGTAACAAGGATCAGATATGATGGCATTACAGTAATGATTGTAGTTAAAGCAAGTAAAGTTTTATTATAGATAAAAGTTTTTATAGTTTTATATAAACAAAAAACTAATTTTAGTGTAAAAAATATCTTACATTTAACAGTTTAGTAAAATAATAAGAAATAAGAGATCATATAAAGTTTGTGTACTGTGCACTGTATACATAATGCATATTGTAGTGTTATTTTAGTATTATATAGGCCTAATATAATAGTATTTATGAATATTTTGAATTAGCTTTTAAGTTCATTTTACCAGCTCATTTTAAGTTTTAGTAGTTTTGTTATGTGCTATTATTTTTTTATAATCTTTAAATATTATTTTTATTTCAGTTTTATTAATTTAAGAATGCAAACTTTTTTATTTTATGTTTTAAGTTCTAATATTTATATAGAACTTATATAGAAGGTATAGTATGCCAGATCCTGTACGGCCAGGTGAACTGCATTATGGGAGGATAACTGAACAATGTAGGAGCGGAGACGAAGAACCATCACATCTCCATCTTTCCGCCACCCAAATTGCAGAAATGACAGAAGAGAATATAATGGGAAATGGATTACTCCAGGGCTGACGTGTGTCTCTGAAATCAGACATCCGTACTAAGATGAGTAAACTGGATTAGTCTCCCCTCAGTCCCGTCTCCGGTGCCGTCGGTGAACGGAGAAGTACCCTCGCCGCCCGGGCCTCTTTTGGGAAATCAAACACTTGTCAGCCCAGCTGGCTGCAGAGGCTGTGGTGTTGTCTTTCCTTCTCGCCGTCTCGTTTTCGAATGTTTACATGTGGGAATTGTGGGAGGCCCAGCTCTGGCCGCCTTGCCAGGAGGAATTGCTTCGTGCAAAAAATTGTCAACAAGATTTTATGTTTTACGGCTGCCTGTCTGAGAACATTACTGAGGCCTGGCATCTGCTGTTCAATTCATTACACTCCGCTTAAGCAATTTGTTCCTCTCCAGCATTTTAAGGAAATGTGATTAGGTGTGTTTCCTCGGCCTGTTCGACTGAGGTTGAGCTGATATCACAGATTGGATATTGTTTTCTCAGGGCTTGTGGGTAAATGAGATGGATCTGTAGGTGAGGGATCACTGTATGTCATGCTACATGCTATGAATACAACATACTGTTTTTGAAAGAAAGTTATATGCGGTATGAATACTTGTATTTCCTCGTATGAACAATGCAAAATATACTATCTTTCAAAAGTTCAAGATTTAAAAAAAATAAATTAATACTTTTATTCAGCAAGGACACATTAAATTTATCATAAGTGACAGTAAAGACATTAATAATGTTACAAAAGACTCTATTTCAAATAAATGCTGCTTCTGAACTTTCTATTCATCAAAGTTTTCAACATTGATAATAATCAGAAATGTTTCTTGAGCATCAAATCATCATATTAGAATGATTTCTGAAGGATCACGTGACACTGAAGACTGGTGTAATGATGCTGAAAATTCAGCTTTGATCACAGGAATAAATTACACTTTATAATATATTACAATAGAAAACAGTTCCTTTAAATTGTAATAATATTTCACAATATTATGGTATTTTTCCTTAATTTTTGATTAAATAAATGCAGTCTTGGTGAGCAGAAGAGACCTCATTCAATAACATTTAAAAATCCTACCAACCCCAAAAAGTGTATTTGTCCCACAATGCAATGCACTCTACTTGACCCTTCAATCCTAGTGTGACGAATAACGACCATGATCCTTATCTGATCGTTCTGCAAAAATCTAAAGCATTTTTGCAAAATTGTAAAATATATTAAATATCTTTTAAACATAACCTTGAATATAACACAAAGTAATTGAACGACATTTGTACATTAATAATTTCTTTGCATTAAAACCATAAAATAATTGATTATTATTGTTTTAACTCGTAATATTCATCATGAATGACTGTCAAATTAAAACATGCAATTTAGTGAGGTCATGTGACAATGTTGTAGCATACCATACTGTTTGAAGCGTGTATTGTCGCATACATAAAATATATTCTCTATATCAGTTTCTGAACTCCCTGAAACGCCTCCATTGTAGTCTTGAGTTTTCTTCCGGGAACGAACACGTCACAATATTCCTCATTTAAATAATTAATATGCAGAATAAAGGGGCGGGGCCTGGTTGAGTTAGTTAGTAGTGTGTTGAAACTGCCGGTTATGGTAAGGGGCGGGACATTTCCCATACACACTCGAAGCGCTTGACCAATCACAACTCACTGCTCCAGCCGACCAATCAGAGCACAGTGTGCTTTCAGAAGGAGGGGCTTCATAGAGACAGGAAATAAACAGAGCGTTACTGACAGACTGGGACGAGAGGAGCTGCAACAATGGAGAATATGGGAGAAATAATTTTTTTTTTTTTAACATGCAAGCATGAAAACATATTTTGAAGACTTTGAAAAAGGGCATAATAGGTCAGGTTGGTGGTGAATTCATGGTTCACGGTGTGTGTTCACTCAGAACAGGCTCTGAAGCAACTCAAGGACACATTGAATAAACAAAGCACTAAGCTGGACGTCAGCCTTTAGAGGCGTTCAGGTGTGGCGACAGGCGGAATAAGCCCCATTGAGGTCTGAATTGCCCGTTTACCACAAGCCCTGCGGTCTTCTGAATGACCCGTCGTCCTCAGAAGAGACTGCAATTATGATCTCAGAGGGGTTTCTGTTGTCTCGTTGATTGCTCAATGTCCCATTACCCTGTAAATATTTACGTGGGCACACTGACATTTTACCGCTGGGCCAAGACTTGCGCTGTGATTTGTTGACAGCGATGCGGCTCTAGGGTGAAGCTTTTAGAGGATCTTTGTCTTTATGTGTCTGTTTCCAATAATAGTGTTTTTGCCCAGCAGGGTTTTTTTTCTGCACTGTCATGTTGTGACTTTCTCAGAGGCCATCATGCGCAATCATTGTCGAGTCATTCGACCTCTACATCAGGCCCTGAGTGTGTCTGACAACAGCCTTGAAAACTTCACAGCCTTTCCCTGGCTTTGAGTCCCTTTTGCGTGCCCGAAAACTACCCTCCCGGAAACAAAGGATTTGCATTCCACATTCATCACTGTCTTCATGACAAAGCAATGCAGCACCACAGCCGAAAATATCAGAGCGGTGGGGAAAAAACTCCTGTTGATTCGCTCCCTTTTACGGAAAAATCAAATCAAACCCATCGATCTAATTACACACAGACTACACACACTGATGGTAATTGCGAAGTACAAATGCATTCGAAAGGGCACAGATTCCCCAAAGGTGCAGATCTGTATTGAAACGGCTGTAAGTGTCTTCAATCTATAACTTATGAGTGAGAATCTCACAAAAAGTGATTTTTATCTGGCTCCCAGCAGTGCACGAGAGGGAATTACCAGATCTAAGACAATTTTTTGATTGTGTATTTATAGGAATGCTTGGATGGCTAATGGGAAAATGCTTCCGGAACTAACTAAGGCTGCTCAAAAAGTGGATGTAACGTACATTTATGATTATTAGACAGTCAAATCTTTACATTTAGTCATTTAGCAGACTAACAAATGAGGAACAATTAACAGTTAACAATGCTAAGCTTCCAGTGAAAGTTAGTAGAGTAGCTTAGCAACATGCTAATGTTGAACTCTATGTTCACTAGGTTCCCTCAGAGTTTGCGTGTGTATTTTTGTGAGAGTGTGTGTGGCTAACACATCATGTACTGTACCTGGTGAGGGGTTAATGACTTGCTAATGAAACACATGGCTAGCAGCTAATTAGATGTGACCTGTTTTCCTGCAACTTTACCTCACGGTTGACAGCTCATATGCTAATGTGCTACCTGCCGTCTCTGTAAAGTCTTTTTTCCAGTGTTATTTATTATTTTAGCTATATATAGTATGAAGTCACAACCTTTGAAGTAGATGCAATATCCCTGTATTCTGAAGGTCTTGCTAATTTGGCTCTTAATATGGTTGTAGCTTGTTATGTGAGATGCCAGGATTGTGATTCATTTCACACGCCTCAGCCTGACCTGACGTCTCCTTTGATATCTTTACAAGCATTTTAATGATCTCTGGCTCTTGAGTATCTTCTGCGAGGAATTCTCTAAATAAACCACATGGTTTTGCCATTAAAATGAGTGTTATTCTTTAAAATAAGTTTTATTCTACTGGTTTGATAAAAGTTGTAAAGCATATTTCAAGAAAAACAAGAAGTTGTTTTATACTATATTAATATTAATAATAATAATTAGTAGGAGTAGTAGTAGTATTGTGTATGAATTGATTTATTTTTATAAAATGTAGTGTTTTACTAATATATATATATATATATATTGCACAGACAATGCAGCTTATATCATATATTATATTGTGTTTTATATTTATATATACAGTCAAACCAAAAATGATTCAGACACCAGATATAATTTTTCCACTATAGTTCATTTATGTAAGTGAGGATAGCAAAATAAAGTAAACTGTGACATATTATACCCAAAAATTTGGGACCAAAATGATTCAGACACTTTGACCCGAGCATGTTTTGCTTCAGTGTTTGTTCTTTAATTGCTAATGTGACCTTTGACCCCACAGACTGAACACAATGAAGCATTGGTTGAGCTGAATTGGTATTATCTGATTGTATACTTAAATTTAACAGCTGATTGGTTGATTGTAATCCATTACACACCTTTCTATCAAAGTTATCTGACATTATCAAGATGATGACTGTTCTGACACAGTTTAACTCTGAGTTCTTGTCATATTTTATTACCATTTTCTAAACTATAGCGAGTAAACTGCGCTAATGCGAGACTTTTTTTAGTTTGACTGTATATATATATATAGATAGATAGATAGATAGATAGATAGATAGATATAATATAATACTATATTGACAATATTTAATTTTAATGAACATAATGTCAGTCTAAAATAAAGTTTATGTGTGGGTATATATATATATATATATATATATATATATATATATATATATATATATATATTAATTAAGTAGAATATTCACTTCAAGAAAAATATAATTTCAATAATAACTATATATATATATATATATATATATGTACACATAGTTATTATTGAAATTATATTTTACTTGAAGTTAATATTTATGTAAGTAAGGATAGCAAAATAAACTGTATATATACATACATACATACATACATACATATTTAATTTTAATTATTGTAATACTTTAATTATAATGTTATAATATATAATAAAAAGTACTGATTGATTGATTGATTGATTGATTGATTGCACTTTATTTACATTACAATTAAATGATGTCAATGTAAAGTATTTATATCCTAAAACAGAATATTTTCTTTATTTTTTCCCCCCTTTTGAATTCGGGTTGTAATATGACCTGGCCATTTCTTGGCTGAATCCCCTCTCTCGCCTCTAGTGCTTTGCTCAGCATCCGCAGTTGAAGATGCTGTAATGTGTGTGCGTTTTGTATGCAACAGCAGCGGGTCGGTACTGGGACTCTCTCCGTCTGCGGTGGTGTAGTGCATTAGAGAACGGAGCGGCTGACACAGCCCAGGGCGTTATACATGCTTATTGACCCGCTGTCAGGCCTGACTGAAGCCCGACTGTCACAGGAGCGCGTGTGATGGACAGATGAGCGTGAGAACCCACCAGAGGAACCTGTGCACTCAAAATGAAGACTTACTCAACAAAACCTGCCCCAGAGGTGTAAATTACACCGTAACGGGCCTTTCACCATTCCTTTCACGAGTTAATCTCCTCGCTCGTTCCACAATGTTCCTCGTTAATGCTTCAGCGTAATTAGCAGGCGTTTGGTTTGTTAGCATCAGGAGAGGGAAGAATGCACGAGGGCTTTGAGGCAAGTTCTTGACAACGGCACAACAAAGACACTCCCTATTGTTGACGTTTGAATCATCTCGTTTAGTTGCTTTCGGGCGTCGGGTGGGCGAAGAGGCCTGTCGGAAATCTCAATGAGTGGCAGTAGATTGCGGATGTTTTCCGGTGAGCATTTTCCCCTGGGAAATGCACACAGCATGGGAGAGAAATGACTAAAGAACATGCTAATAAAGCCATTTAAATAATTCATCTCTTCATCTTAAACCTGCCGCCTCCAGGGCCGCGGGAAACGCTCATCAGCCTCTCTCATCTCCGCCGATTCTGGCTTTTTATTCTTTTTATCCGTTATCGCATCCCTCTCTCCCTGTCACATTCCTCCTTCACCTTGGCTTTCTTGTTTGTCATCTCGTCGTATCCGTCTCTCTCTCTATGCCCTGTGCTGATAGCGCTCGAGATGTTTTATTTACATCATTGTCAGGATGATTTCCTGGAGGTAAATTCAGATCTGAGAGTTCTGCTCCCTCAGGAGAGTCAGCGGAGTCGAGCGCATTTGCGAGCGCGGCAGCAACCGTATGATTCGACGGCATCATTTGTGCGCTATCGCTCTGTTTCTGTCGCTCGCTTCCAGCATGACAACATCCATTCTTGTTGAAGTGTCTCTGAAACACCTCTTGCGAGCCCAGCATTCGCTACTTTATGCATTATAAGAAAACACTATGGTGTTTTTGTTCCAGGCCATCAGATCCCATCTGATCTGTAAACTATATGAAGCCTTCAGATGCAAAAACCTTTCTCAAGCTCCTGTGTTTAGGTTCAGTAATTTCACTTTAATGGCAATGAAGTCAGTTATTGAAATGCTTTATTTTCAAAAATGTCATTGATATATGAGTGATTTATGGCTTGGGCCTTCATTAGCTATATTTCCGTTCAAGTTGCAAAATGTTATTTTATTTGTGTTTATAAATGTTATTTGTAAATGTATATAATAATAATAATAATATATTTTTATATTTATAATATTTTTATTTTTATTATAATATTTATATATTATAATAAAGTAATTATATATTTAAATGTTCAGTATTATGTTTATCTATTTACATTTGTTAAAATTTTACTTAAATATATTTATTTTATATTTATATATGTGCTAAAATATGTCAGTGTGTACAGTTTTATGTCCACAGAATTTCTGTGTGGTGTTTTGATTGGTTGCTGAGGTGATGTATTTTTTATATTTATGTAATATAATAATAATAATAATAACTAATAACGTATTCAGTTATGCAGTATTTTATTTATCTATTTATATTTATTATTATTTATTTATATTTATTTTATATTTCTATGTGTGCTAAAAGCATTTTTTGTTCATAGTGTTGCCATGGTGTCATTAGCTATTTTTCCATCTAAGTTGCAAATGTAATTGTATTTATGTATATTTTTTATATTTATAGTATAATTTATTACATCATTTATTTTATTTTATTTATTTTTACTTTTATATAATAATAATAATAATAATAATACAAATAATATACTGAAATATCCATTCTTAATTATTATTAACTATTTATATTGATTATATTTGTTTATAATTATTTTATATTTATATGTGTGCAAAAATATGCCAATGTATACATTTTTGCTATGGGGTCATTAGCTAGCTATAGTCTCAAATTGAATTGCATTTATGTATATTTTTTATATTTATGAAATAATAATAATAATAATAATAATAATAAAACATAATTTATTTTATTATATTTGATTAATTTTTACTTTTATATAATAATGATGATAATAATAATAATAATAATATGAATAATATATTTAAATATCCATTCTTTATTATTATTATTTATATTTATTTGTAATTATTTTATATTTATATGTGTGCTAAAATATGTCAATGTATACCTTTTTGTGCATAGTGTTGCTATGGGGTCATTGGCTATTTTTCCATCCAAGTTGCAAATTTAATTGTATTTATTTAATATTTTTTATATTTATGAAATATTAATAATAACATAATTTATTTTATTTTTATTATATTTTATTTATTTTTACTTTTATATAATATGAATAATATATTTAAAAATCTTTCTTTATTCTCATTATATTGATCTATTTAAATGTATTATACATATTTATATTTATATGTGCTAAAATATGTGAGTGTTTTTTATGTGTATTTTGGAATCATTTGGAAGCGTACCTTTCCATACATCATTTTATATAATATCTCAAAATGATGTTTTAATAACAAAGTTCAGGAGGAACACGTTCAAATGATCTATCCAATCATCATGTCATTCTAACCAGCTGTCAGCAATCAGCAATCAACATGTCTACCCAATCAGCACAAGTGAAGGACTATATAAATACCCAGTCAACTCACCAATTGTTCCTCGACAGTTTTTCAGCATCCCTCCTCACACTCACCTGGTTACTTTCCTAACCAGAGATACGGGGGGAGTACTCTGGGTTCGGGCCAAATACCGAGCTCGGAGCCCTCTCCACGGACAGCACGCCAAATACGCATACTATTTACGATCTGATTATTTGTAAGTGTGAACTCGTGAAATTCAAATAAAAATACGAGGACGGAAACTCTGAACTCGAAAACTTTTTTTCACCTGTACCCAGCGTCCGATCACTTAGTAAAGTGACTGCACACTCTCCTCAACAACACACATGATCAGAGTCACGTCAGTTATTAATAATAACAGTAGTGCTGCCTTAATACACATGCGAGACTGATTCATATCTCGGTCCATGAACATGCTAGTCATGCTGATGTCCATGTGCTCGCGTCTTCATAAATGATCATTTAGAGCGGGTCTTTGTTCTTCTGCGGTGAGGAAAAGCTCTTTGATCTGTCTGTCTCTCACACGCCGCTTATTAATGAGCTCATCTTTCCTCTCCTCTTCCCAAAAGATGCGCTTTGTGTTGCTTTCCCTGTATGGATTACGCTTGGAGATGTTCTATTGATCCGGCTAAAGTCCATATTGAACCGGCTCTAATTTGGAGCTTGTGGAAAAGCTTTCTCCAGCGCAGACGGTTAATAATTCCCCATAATATGATGAATAGATGTGTGATGAATTAATTTGGTGAAGTGAGTCATTAATTAGATGGAAAGCATGCTGGTTTGTCCAGTCATTCCTCTTGGTTTTGTGTCTTCATTTGACGGTTTAATTTGGACATTCTTCCTCCTCCGCATGTCTCAGTCTTCCTCATGCGATGGATTTCCCCAGACGCTCCTGATAGGCTCCCAATCAATAGCATTAACCTCCCAATTAATCATCCAACCACTGAGGAGTCCAATTATTGGAAGCGGCTGGTGTCAAAGATGAATACATGCGTGGAAGTTTTGTCACAGCAGTGGACTCGTGGTTTGAGCTGTGTGTCCAAATCTATTCTTACTGTGCCATTTTCATACATGCCAATAATGAACATATACTGTGGTGTTTACATGTCATGTTATATGTCCAAAAAACAAAAAAAAACATTGTTCCAGACCATTAGGTCCCATCTGAGGATATACATTTATATATTTGCTATACATGTAAACATACTATGTTATAAACTTTTTTTAGATACATTTTTTTTTGTTTTTTATAATCTTTTGAATTACTCTAATCAAATAGGTCAGTGAATATTAGCATTAGTTTCTGGGTGTCTTATGAAATCATTGCAGTATTATGTTTATGTAAAGTATGAGTGTGTGTGTGTGCGTGTGAGTGTGTGTGTGTGTGCATGTTTGTGTGCGTGCGATTTTTATTTTGACGGGTTGCCGTGAATACCTTTGAGTTTGTGTGTGTTTATGACATGACGGGAGTTTTTCTCAAATGAAACGGTAAAATGCTCATGAAGTAACTCTCAGAGCGGCTCTGGAGGTGACGGACATGCGTTCATGTCCTCGTATGAGATGGAAACACGCGACCGTCACACTCAATTCTGTGTGTGTGTGTGTGTGCGTGTGTGTGTGTGGTAAATAAACTGCGGGCCAGCAACATTCATTCACACAGACACACAGGATTCATATTTAAATAGTCTTTTTGCTATTCACACACACTAGTCTATATCACCAGATGTGTTCTCAGGAACCGTAATTTGGTACCGATTGATTTCATGTGAATCTGTACTCGGTAGTTCAGTACCCAACCCTAGTGTGTGTTGCGTGTGTGTGTGTGCGTGTGTGTGTGTGTGTATGCGTGTGTGTGTGCATGTGTGTGTGCGCACAAGCGTGTGTGTTGCATGTATGTATGCGTACACGTACGTGTGTGCGCGTGAGTGAGCGAGTGTGTGTGTATGCGTGTGCGTGCGTGCATATGTGTGTGTGCATGCGTGTGTAACACATAGATGATGATTCATGCTCTCCCAAGAAAAACACACAGACTGCCAGTGGCTTGCGGATAGCAGCGCTCCACCGGGGAGCCGAGTATATTTATTCAACAATCCTGTTGACCAGAGGAGCACGTCCATGTGTGTGTTTGTAAATGAGAGAGGAGAGAAAAAACCCAAGGAGAAGGTACAGCTGTAAAAACCTACAGGAAACAAAGATGAGTCAAGTCTAGATGAAAGAGATGAGAAACAATGAGTCATTTTTCTGAAATCTCACATTTGGAGTTGTTCGTCTTCAGGGGCTGTATGAGACAATGAGTCTCATTCACTAATACTCATGTGCTTGTGTGTGCAGAAAGGTTCTCACGCATGTTTGCCAGATTCAGTTTGTTCTCGCTCACTTTAATATAATATCATTTTAGAATGATTATTTTTGTCACTCTGCAAGTAACTTATTCAATAAAGAATCAGAACATTTTCAGTCAACATCTAGGGCATGTTTTAGTGCATTAGGTATGTAATTATTGTGCTGCGATGGACACTATAACGAATACAAAAATCCGAATGGCTGTTTGAAACATTTAAATACTGTTCAGAAACAGAAAGTAGCACAGCTACTGCTTTGTTTACAGGCGTTACTGGGGTAACAGCTTCGGTTGTGCCGTTTTCATTCTAAAAATCTAAATAATTTGCAGTAAGGAATTTTCCCATGGTATTTTGAAGTGCCCATGCATGTTCATTATCACAATATATCGTATTACTGCACATGTCTATGTGTCTAATATCACGTTATATGTAGACAGTAGTGCACAAACGACAGCCACACCATTTTTCACGGACACTCGACTTGAACTCATAAGCCGAGCATCGATTTCTTCCGTGTCACCTCTTCTCATGAGGATCACTAAAGTGCGAGTGTGTTTAAAGCGCCCCGGAGGAAAGTTTTACTGCTAATTCAAAGCTGCAGTTCTTCAGTTTAGTATCAGATGTTCCTCCTAAACCACCTTTGGATGAATTAAAACACACAATCGAGTCAGCAGTTGACATAAAGTAAGAGTACAGAGCTATCAAATTAATGTGGATTGGTGTTTATTTAATAAGAAAAGTTTGACTTCATTTTTAGACCACTGATTTTTGATCGCAGACAAATTCCTGGCAAATCTGAACACTATTTGAGACATTATTGGGAAGCGCTAGGGATATCTGGAGTATTTTTATCAGGAGAAACATCCGAAACCTCCAAAAGCACCTTTAATCTCATTGCTGTGTAGAAGAAACAACTGAAGTATAAAAGAGATCTGTTAGTAAATTTGGCCCTTAATTAGGGGCCATGAGCTGAAGGTGTGCAGGCACCTATTGTATCCATTGGCATTCCTATTCTTCTTCTTCTTCCGCTCTTGAGTCAGTGGCAGCCCATAGAACCGCTTGTGGGAAAGAAATTTGGCACACAGTTAGGGGACAGTCTGAACTGTCATCACAGCAAGTGAGTCTCTAATTCATTCCCTCTAGCACCGCCAACTGTCCAAAGTTGCACCCACATTTATGCTAAAAACTTCTGAACCGTGAACAAAATACAAGTTGATTCGATTGCATTGATTCAATGTCCATATGATGTAATTTTTCATCATTTAGAATTTTCCCAAAAAACTTACTTTTTCTAACCTAGACAGTTCGTCGATTTTGACCAAAATTTAACCAGATCATCTTCAGACCATGCCGACAAAAAGTTATGGAATTCAAGTTGATCGAACCGTTCTTGAATAACGTGCGAATGAATTAGACGAAGAGCGCACCAGAATGGACGTGAGGCTATAGCTCCGCAGCGCTTTAGCGTATTCTGACCAAACTTGGTGTGTGTTATGACAACCATGACCTGAGGTTACCTGCACAGTTTCAGAGCAGTGCCACCTAGTGGTCAGGAGATATGAAAAATGACTTATACCTTCTGAACGGTTTGGCCAAAAATCACAAAACTGGTCTCTTTAGATTCGGTGCATCATGCCGAGTCAAATGATAACAGCCATTTTAAATATGATCATAAAGTGCTATGTTTTATGAACAGATTGGCGTATCGTTACAAAGTTTCAGCACTACTAATAACTTTTGATTAAATTAGCCTATTGTAATGGAACTGGTCTTAATAGATTCCTTGGGTGATACCGAAACAATATATACCAATTTTGACATAGTCGGCCTAACTACCTACTTTTTTTAACTCCTCCTAGACCGTTTGTCTGATTTTCACCATTCGTTTGTCTGATTTTGTATATTTTCTGATCATTCCGGCAAAAAGTTGTGAATTTCGTGTGGATAGATGAAACTGTTTTCGTATACCACATCAACAGATTTGATGGCATGATGCCAAAACGACTCTAAGGCTGTATCTCTGCAGTGCTTTGGCATGTATCATAGTCACCTCACTCTGACCACACCACATCAATTTGGTCACAGCGCTACCTATTGTTCGAAAGTGATTACTAGTGACTATGATTTTTCATCTTAATATGTCTTTATTTGCTCATTGTTGCAGTTGGTCTGACGCTCCTAGCTATGGTGGCATGACTTATCGTGCCTTCTTTGTGTTTGACCCCTTAATGGCTGCTTGCAGCTATATTATTGTACATTTGTGATTTCAAATGTTATTTGATTTTTGGTTTTCCACACTTACACTGCAAAAATATTTTCTTCCTCAATGGTTTTGTCTTTTTTCCCTAGTACAAATATCTAAACATTCTTAAATCAATATACATTTACTTGACATAAGCAAAATTACTTAAAATGTTAAGTCTTGTGTTCTGATACGTTTTTGCTTAAAACAAGAAAAATAAACTTAATTCAATGGGAAAACAACCCCATTTTCAGATATTCGTTCTTGTTTTAAGCAAAAACTTCATTTTAAGTTACTTAATAACTTAATATCTTAAGCTATTCTGCTTCTCAAGTAAATGTGTCTTGATTTTAGAATGGAAAGCAAGACAAAAAAAACATATTTTTTGCAGTGTACTTTTGTTTTTTATGTCTGAATGAGAGTTGCAGTGATGTCAGTCCATTAAACTCTCACTCTGTAGATTTGAGCTCATCGTCTGTAGCGTCAGTTCAAAGACGTCCCCACAGACGGCTTTTATTGAAGTTAAGATGTCCACGACTTTCTCATGACCTCACTTCTGAACAAAGAACAAAGGTTTACGTCAACTTGTCCACCTTTGAGAGCGCCGTGGCAGGAGTTGGAGAGAGAGAGAGAGAGAGAGAGAGAGAGAGAGAGAGAGCAGGTTAAAGAATTAAAGTGAGTGCGGTTTTCTCCTGTCATTCTCCCTGTCGAGATGCGAATCCGTGCTGCGCCAGCACACACACACACACACACACACACACAGGCAAGCCGCTGACTTGGGAAAATCAGCGAGAGGAGGGTGCAAAATCCCTCTTTATCGAAAATTGGCTCTCCCAGTGAACAGCCCTCTAACAGAAATCCAGTGGGGTTTCCAAGGAAACCGTTCCACGGATCTGAAACTGTGAGCAAAGCCGGAGATGAATAGCTGATTTGTAGGACACACAACAATAGCGGTGCAAGGCATAATTGTACAATAATGAATAAAAATCAGGGGGGAAAGAAACAGGAGTAAGCGGTCAGGTGATTAATGTCCAGTGAGGTGTGTGTGATGCTGTGTGTGTTTGAGTTAGTTGTGTTTGAACTAGTCATCATCGCTGATTCACAATATGCTGTAGTGGCCAGAAGTGATGTCCGTGTTTGTTTTTAATGACCCTACAAGTTCGATTAAACCATCAAAATATGAGGAACATATTTTAAATATGAGGGAAGAACAAAACTTGGTTATTTATCTGACAAAATTATTTGGCATAAAAGGCAAACTACAGCATAATCACTTAATAATATTTCGTTGGTGTTCATATTTCTTAGTATGACAGTCTGGCCAAAAATTAAGTCGCACAATTTGTCATGTTTCATTGTGTTACTATCACAAATTAAACAGTCAACTCCAAGCACAACTGCGCAATATGCTTACAAAATCTTTACCCTTTATTCAAATATTATTAAAAATATGTTAAAGATCCTCGGCCGAACATCATTTTTGGCCACTCCTGTAAATGTGTTGTTTTGTTCAGCTACACTCTTAAACTTAAAGGCATTTCTTTGTCTCAGATTCGTATTATTTAAACGTTTTTTTTTAAAGCGTTCAAACATAGTGCTTTTGATTTCTATTTATTCATTTTGGATCAATACCATTGAATTTACCGTATAATTTCAAATTCGTTTTTTTGGTTCCTGGATTCTTTGACATGCACTGTGCATTATTTTTCTAATAATTCAATGGCCTGGAGTCAATTATTCTGCATATACTATGAATACCACACCTCAAGACATGGTTTGTATAGACATCAAGAGCGGGAGAAAGAGAGTGTGCTTTCCATAGGTAATTAAACGTCATTTTGTGGGGAAAACATGGAAATAGCATGACATTTTTATCCTATTGTTTATTATATTTATTGTCTTGGTCAGTGTCTTACTGAGTTTTGGTTCTTTTGCTGTTGCAGGACCTTTGAAATAACTGAAATCAATTGGCAAAGTGATACGTAACTGTAATCCAGCCAAAACCTGCCTGGAACTACTTCAGCCATACATTTACTGGAAAATAATTGCATAGTTCATCAAGCATTCAACACCCCCATAGTATATAGCAAGCATAAATTATAGCAGCATTTATTAGAAACAGAAAGCCAAAAATAATTTAAAATGAAACTGAAACCAACAGCTAGTGGGAAATATTCTATTCAAATAAACTTGTGCTCTCATACCTCTCTCATTCAACACAAATACAGTCTGTGAGCATGTTAATTGCGTTGTATAAGTCACTTTGTAATAGATTCCTGAAAAAGGAGTTTCCTCCACAATTCGTCATCTTTAAAACCAGGACTGACCTGAAATGTTGGGTCCGTGGCTTCAAACAGGGCACACGCCGGGCCGATAGCATATCTCTGCACATAAGAAGCCCTCTCTCCTGATGGAGGGTAATTGCCTCACCGTGTAACATGTCCCGGAGCCTTTAAACTCAGGCAAACTGCTGGAAGTTTTTATGGCTGGAGGTAATTGGTTCCAGGCGGCGCTGGGAAAGCGAGAGTTGAAGGCCTTGGGCTGGACGATAGAGCCCCTCAAGGTTCGTCTTTTGTCCGCGTGCCCCGAAATCAAACGTTTTACCTTCTGTTCTATCAGGGCATCCGTCCCAGCACCTCATTGAGAAACAACCATCCCCGTTACTAAATAGAGCAGATATCTGCGGCGAACATGTGGTTGTGTTTTAATCATTGTTTATAGTTTGATAGATGTAGCGTCAAGGCCGAAGTTGGACCTGCTGTCTTTTGTTGTTTGTCAAGTGGTTGTGTAACACAAGTTCTGTTCCAGAATCTAGTGCGCTGCCCTGCTGTCTGCTGTCTACATAGGCCACATCCTGACCGAAATGGACAGAGTTTGTAGTTATTATGTTGCTTGGGTAATAGCACAATAATCTAATCATCTTGAAATTGTACAGAACATGCAAATGTTGGCTAAAATTTCCATTTTTATTAGAGTGAATTGTTTTATCTATACTTTCTGATATATATTTTCAACACTGATAATATGAATGTTTCTTGATCATAAATCCTCATATTATAATGATTTCTGAAGGATCTTGTGACACTGAAGACTGGAGTAATGATGATAAATTCAGCTTTGATCACAGGAATAAATTACATTTTACTATATATTCACATAGAATATAGTTATTTAAAATTGTAAAAATATTTCACAATTTTGCTATTTTTACTGTATTTTTTATTATATTTTAAAAATGCAGCCTTGGTAAGCAAAAGAGACTTCTTTCAAAAACATAAAAAAAATCTTTCCAACCCTAAACCCCTGAACAGTAGTTTAATTCCACTTCAGGTCAAGTGCATTGCATTGTTGGATAAAGCATTTTGCTTATTATTATGTTTGTATATTGCAGGTCATTCCATGCATACATAAATTGTGCATGCACTTTTTACATATTACAGTATATGCTGTAGAGACAATAGTAGTAGTTTTTGCAATGCATTTTAGGATTGCATTCTGTGTAAAGAATGCATGAGATTAGAATTTTGCCAAAAGACTAAATATTTTTGAACAGCGACCATGTTGTAAAACTGGTTTTGTCTAGGTGAGCAGCTCACTAGGTTTTGGAAGAGAGCAGATTGAGCAAGAACGTGTGTGTGTGTGAGAGAGAGATTCTAACTCTCAGGTTAAAGCGTTCTGCAAAGCTTCCTCACTGACATACACCAGGTGTGATAGATAAGCACTCCCTCTTATCCCTGTAGTTTCAACAAGGTTAGTTTAAAGTTCCTGGTCTTACTTTGATCGTTTCGTCATTGCACATTCATCTAAAGCAGAAAAGGTGTGTTACTTTGTAACCTTTCATCAGAATGTAATTCATAAAGAAACAAAGAAAGTTGGCTGGGCCAATTTAAAAATTCTGGCAAAACAAGGCTTTCCTCTGCTGCCCGCCGGTTATTTTTACCAGGTTTGTGCTAAGTACTAATGTAGTAAGAGGCCAAATTCAATATACACCTTATTAATGATGCATTTTATGTATAGGAAAGCAGATGAACCAGAGTATATATGGATAATTTCGAGCTACAGGCAAAACAAATGAAAAATGTCAATTTTGAGCGATCCCAATGCTCCAAATAGCCATTAAACATCTAAAAGTATCTTTATTTGTACATTTTCTGAGAGGAGTACCTTTCCTTTGTCCGTGAAAATGATGTTACTCGCGCTGACTGACAGGTCCGACGCGTGTGCACAAAGACACCTCAGACAGCGCGCGATCCCGATATACATACATGCACAGAATTACAGTATTTCAAAATATCTGTCCTGGCGAGTTTTGGAACCTTTAGAAAACTTTAAATCGATTTTTCTCAAAATTGACTTTGCTGACTCTATCAACTTCAAACAGGTGTCATTTTCTGTCAGATTCAAACAAATCATACATACATACATACGTTTTGAAGGTTTTTTAATAGAGAATGTGAAAATAACAAGAACTAATTTTTGATCATTTGCTCATTGCGACTCTTTTTGCCAGCACAGGTCACACATATGCAACGCGCTGTTTCTTTTAAGCGTTTTTCCATAAAAAAACCATTATAACCATTTAGTGCATTACGTTCATATTCTGGGCTCATCCGCTCGCCTGTATATAGTATGTGTCATCAATAAGGTATGGAGTTTGATCTGTTAATACCATTGTTTTAGTAGATTAAAGCAAAAGCTTTTTGTTTTCCACATTAAGTTTAAAAGGGTCGTATAATGCCCCTTTTTACAAGATGTAAAATAAGTCTCTGATGTCCCCAGAGTGTGTATGTGAAGTTTTAGCTCAAAATAGCCCACAGATCATTTTTATAGCATGTTAAAACTGTCACTTTTTGAGGGTGTTTGTCCCTTTAAATGCAAATGAGCTGCTGCTCCCCGCCCCCTTTCTAGAAGAGGGCGGGGCTTCAAGAGCTTGTGTTAGCAGCTCCGATTACCTCACGCAGACACACACTGAAAATATAAGAAACTGTTCAGCCTTTTATGTTCAAACCGGAGTCGGACAATGATGGAGAGACTCAAGAAGAAGAGACAACATGTAGAATGAGACGGGACGTTTCTGAATGGTTAGTTGATGAATTTATGAGTTAACTATCTTCAAGTCATTGATTAGCATATTCTGTCATGATAATCTATAAATAACTTGTGTGGGAACTGTTGTAAGATGAGCCAGAGAATATCTGCTGCATGAAGAGAGAACAGATATAGTTTAGTTTAATTACGGTCATAACTTATCTTCATCTTGCTTTTATGACATTCTATTGCATTTGTGTTCGTACTGTATTGCAATAAATGTGAAAAGACGGATGTGACAGCTCGAGCAGATCCTAAATGTGCTACAACAACTCTTCCTCTTCTCAACATGTCCTTTGTTGTGTGTTTCCGGGAGCGGGGTTTATGTAAATTTTAGGGTTAGTGATGTCACCAACCCAGGAAGAAGCTCGTTGTAGTCCCTACCAGCCGTTTATTGTAGTCCTTAAAAAGTGATTTCGCATTGAGCAACTTTGAGCGTCGTAACTTTGCAGATGTTGTTTACGCCCAAACAGCAACATTACACACTAACTAAAGTTAAAAAAGTTAAATCATAATCAGCCACCCCTTTAATATTGTCCCGCTGTTTTTAGTGTTTGAAATACACATGCTGTGTATGGATCACAAAAAAATTCTTATTTTAAGAGGTGATCTAAATATTCGTGGCTTGAAACAGGTCTATGGATGTCGCGTGACTGAAAACTATGAATTAGTGGTTTGAAATGCAGTTTTCACAGTTTCGTTTGATGACCGACTTTGATTCTGCTGCAGAAAGTTGTTTGTGGCTAATGGGCTTCCCAACGAGCATGTAATTCTGGGAGACGGCCTTTGTCTCTCGAGTCCCAGCTGAACGAGTGCCTGCCGCAAGGAGATTTCGACAAGGCCTCAGCATATTTTTTACGGATTTTGTTAGAGATCAGCGTCTCTGCTAAGATTTCGACTTGAGAGGCTTCACAGGTTTTGTTCTCGGCAGACGACACATTACATGGCAGAGCGCTTTCTGCACCGCATGCTCTTCTCAATGCCTCTGTAATGGGATGCAGTGATATCACACAACTTTGCCATATGTTTTGAGGATAAGAGCTGTGTTTACTTATCTAATCACTGTTTAATATGAAATAAAGCAGTAAGACAAAGGAGGCCATGTGTATCAGTAATTATAACACAATTAAATGAATAATGAAATCATCTCGCCCTCATAAAACAAATAACCTAATCTTTTAGAGACAAAAGTTTGTTTAGCTCAGTGTCATTTTAGTATTATTTATGTAATATTATAGTTCATTAATATTTGAATTAGATTGTATTTTTTTTTTCAATTTTAAAATTGTATTTGTTTTTTTTATTATTTATATATTTTGTATATATTCTTATATATTTTTAAGTAGCTTTAATTTATATTATCATTTTTTAATTATTAAGTTTTTGTAATTTTATAGCATGCTTGTTATTTTTTAGCAATATCATTTTTTTGTTTCAGTTTGCTTTGGTAATTATGTTTTTAGCTTTTGTCATTTTTTATTAGTTTTTTTCTATGTAGCTTTAATTTAGATTTATAATTTTTTTATTTAAGTTTTAGTAATTGTAATCTGAGTGCTTGAAGTTATTAATTCAGTTATTTGCCAAGGCAAAATTTCTCATTTTTGTCTGTTTAATTTTATCATCTCATATTTATGTATTTTATTTCAGCTTTATTTCATAAGCTGCTCTTTTCCCATATAATGAAAATTGACAGTGATTCACACTGTTGAGCTTCAAAAGGTACTATAAAAATAGTTTATACAACATGTCAAATGCCTTATGGGAGGAACAAATCAAAATTTACATGATTCGTTTGATGCAGCAAATTTCAATTTTAAACATTCAAAGATAATGCATCCCATCATGAAAAGCCACAAAACTAATGGTTTTTGACCTCATCTTCTTCAAACCTGGCATGAAATGTTATGAGGAACCATTTTTGACACTTCAAACATGGCTCATTCACTCAGATTTTAACATTGCATCTTCTCTCTTTCCCTCCACAGGCGGCGTCTTCAGCCCTCAGCAGCTTGGGTCATGTCTACACGGCCATTGGCGACTACCCCAACGCCCTGGCCAGCCACAAGCAGTGCGTCCTGTTGGCCAAACAGTCCAAGGACCAGCTCTCCGAGGCCCGTGAGCTGGGCAACATGGGAGCCGTCTACATCGCCATGGGTGACTTTGACAATGCCGTGCAGTGCCACGAACAGCACCTGAGCATCGCCAAGAGCCTCGGCAACAAGCGCGAGGAGGCGCGTGCCTACAGCAACCTGGGCAGCGCTTACCATTATCGGCGGAACTTCGACAAGGCCATGTCCTACCACACACACGTGCTGGAGCTCGCGCAGGAGCTGGAGGAGAAGAGCATCGAAATGAGGGCGTACGCAGGGCTGGGACACGCTGCCCGATGCATGCAGGACCTGGAGAGGGCGAAGCAGTACCATGAGCAACAGCTCAGCATCGCAGAAGGGCTGAAGGACCGTGCTGCCGAGGGCAGAGCTTCATCAAACCTGGGTGAGCATTGGGTAACACTGTTCACAAAGATTCCTAAATGGGGGGGGGGTCAGTTTAGTCTGAGTTTAGTTTAGTTGCTTCTGTCATTTTATTAGATTATATATATATTATAGGTTATATATTTCTATATAGATCTATTTTTACTCTTTTTTTTTTGTTTTTTTTTGTCATTTTCCAAGTTTTCATCAACAGTCAAAATTGACAACGTTGTATATAAAAATGCATAAAGTTATGCATAAAATGAATATCACATTTTGTAATCTTGTTGATAATCGAGAAAATAGCACTCTTGCTTGTGTGATCTTGCTTAATTATATTATGTTATAAACAAAAAATACAAGAATTCATACAAGAGCAATTCATATCTTGAATTTTGGGGGCATTTTTATTCATTTTGGTGGCATTTCCGACCTTGCACGACTCTATTTTATGTCAAAGTCAGACTAGCTTGCTTGTTGTTAAGCTTAATGAGGGCTATTAGACTGGCTGTATTGAGATGTTTTAATAGTGGTTTAATTTCACAGCGGTGACAAACAGTCCCGAAGTTTATATGTATAAATGTCTTGCAAAATCAAAAGTGCACTTATCTAGTTAGAGGCCAAAATAGCAGGTGCTTGAGCACCACTTAAGGTCTATCTGTGTGTCTGATTAAAAGTGAACCTCAAGGAACACATTAAAATAATAGAAAAATCCATGTCATGACCCGAAAACCGCCAAACTGACCCCAAACCAGCCCAAATTTTGTCCACCTGCCCAAATCATTTTTTACAGGCCAGTTAAGAGCTGTGCGTGTAAACCTCACTCCCCTGAACTCAAGAGACGCGTGACACTAGCGGCTGCGGTCTTTAGCGTCCTTGTTAGTGTGCCCGCCTCCCATGCCAGAGACCCCGGTTTGAATCCCGCTCGGAGCAGGTTGAGTAGGACTGGTTATGTTGGTGCCGTGACCCGGAAGGGAGTGAGATTTAGGGGGGTGAGTGTAACAGACGTAGGCCAGTAAAAACTGTGTGAGTAAACCTCACTCCCCTGGCCTCAAGAGGCGCGCTTAGGACTGATGCAAGCAGCTGCGGTCTTTAACGTCCTTGTTAGTGCTCCCGCTTCCCACGCCAGAGACATCGGTTTGTATCCCGCTCGGAGCGGGTCGAGTAGGACTGGTTACATGTGGTGCCGTGACCCGGATGGGAGTGAGGTTTAGGGAGGAGAGTGTAACAGACGTAGGCCAGCAAGAGCTGTGTGAGTAAACCGACTGATGCTAGCTCGCTGTGGTCTTTAGTGTCCTTGTTAGTGCGCCCAACTACCATGCCAGAGACCCTGGTTCCAATCCCGCTCGGCGCGGGTTGAGTAGGACTGATTACACACAATCAAATTCAAAACAGCCCAATTGGTCGGAAACCCGTCCAATCTGGCAACACTGATGATGATGTTTAATTAGCAAGTTGTCATTGTCAATTTTATGCTCACAACTTGGATAAACTACAGCAGGTAGAAATGTCACTTTCAGTCTGTGTTGTTTTCAGTTGATGTGTGAACAAAACTTCACTAGGCATTATTTGTTGCACACCTACCATCACAATAAGCTTTGTGCTTTGTTACTTTTGTTATGAAACACAGTCTGAGCTTTCAAATTCGGTTGATTTTATAATGAAATTCAAACAGTAAATGTGGTTTTGTGGCTTTTTAATGTGGCGTGACAGTGCCTCGTTTCAAGTGGCATGTGAACTGATCATCTCTTCCACTTTACTACCAGTTAAAGCACCAAATAAACATCAGAATGTATGTTGAAAGATACAGTACAACTTACCGAAATACATATCACTTCTCATGTAGTCGCTCAATCACGGTTTCATCCACAGAATTTTACATTTACCTCAGAAAAGCCATTCAATGACAATAACCTCGATAGTTAGCTAGAAAAATGAACTCTAGAGGGCAGCATTTTGCTAAATATATACCCAACATGTGTGACGGTGTTTTCATGTTTGAATAAATAAAATACGTTTTCATTACTGGTACTGTTTAAACTTTTGTATTTCAACAATTAATTGGAGTAATAACATAATTATATCATTAAAAAGTTGATAAAAGTATAAAAACTGCCTAATGTGCAATTTAAATGTTTCCGTACAACTCATTGATTATTAAATTAATTAGATTCTTTAAGTGATTATTAAATAAACCTTTTTTTCTTTAGTTTTTCAGCTAAATGAAAACTTTAATTTCAGTTCCTGTGTTTCTGTAAAAATAAAGTCATTTTGGTGCATCACTACTTTTAAAAAAACTAAACCAGCTGAAGATCAGCAGCCCAAACTGAGAGACCGGCTTAAACCAGCTAAAACCATCAGCAAACCAGCTTAGACTGGTATAATGTGGCTTTTTCAGCAGGAAATTGTTCCATAGAGTGGCATATTTTCATTTTTAGGTGAACTATTGCTTTAATTAAACAAAGCTGGCAGAAATAAAAATTCAAAGCCTACCCAAGAAAATAAATTAAGGCCAATACATAATGTTATTAGCTAGAAATTTACAGTCATGATTGCTTTTGCGCATTACATTTGTCTAGTTATTAAGAACAACAGTGTGGAAGAATATTTATCGTTCTATTTCCAGTTTAGTGCTTCGATGACTCAGTCATCTAGAGCGAGTCCCTTCCTCCTGCGGCGGCACTGAACCATCGGTGTGCGAGATGTGCGGTTGATAAATCGAAGTCATCGAAACCAAGTGTTTCAAAGCCCGTCTAATCTCTCACTCTGACTTTTATTGCTCCAATCTCACGTTCCCTCCCTCCATCAGTCTGATCCGAAACGCTCCGTGCTCTCAGATAAATAAATAGATGAACTCCCAAAAGAAAAATGTTGCCACAGGACTGTTAATATCAGGATTACGGTAGAGCGCACAAGATGGTGAACATTTTAGGAGTGAAATCAGGTCTTTTGTACTAGATTTGAAGAAAATATGTGCAAGATTCTCCAGCATGATGCATGGTTTATTTCATGGATTATTTTATCATCAGTCAGCAATAGGCACCTATTGTATCCATTAGTGTTCTTATTATTATCATTCCTCCTCCTTCTTCTGCTTTTTTCACTCGAGTCTATGGCAGCCCATAGAACCGCTTACAGGTAAATGAGGAAATTTGGCACACAGATAGAGGACAGTCTGAACTGTTACTATAGCAATTTTGAAGTCTCTAATTCAATCCCTCTAGCGCCACCAACTGTCTGAATTTGCACTTACGTTTATGCTAATAACTTTTGAACCGTAAGGGCTAGGAACAAAATAGAACCCATAGAACCGCTTGCGGGTAAATGATGAAATTTGGCATTCAGATAGAGGACAGTCTGAAAATGAACCATACCAAATTTGGAGTGTCTTATTCATCCCCTCTAGCGCCACCAACTGTCCACAGTTGCATTTACGTTTATGCTAATTAACTTTTGAACCGTAAGGGCTAGAAACAAAATGGAACCTAGAGGAAAAGTACTTTTGTTTCTTGCGCTTGCAGAAAAATTATAAAATTTGGCACACAGAAGACCATCTGAACTGTCACCACAGCAAATTTGGAGTCTCTAATTTATTCCTTCTAGCGCCACCAACTGTCTGAAGTTGCACTTACCGTTTGAACCATAAGGGCTAGAAACAACAATTTTTTTTCCTCTAAGTCCTTGGCTCAAAACCATTCCATTGCAACCTATAGAGGGTATTCATTGACACCACTTTCCCGCTGGAACACGCCCCCTCAGCCGGACTGAGTGGCAGAAGAGCTGCTGCATGACTGGGTTTAATAGGGGAAACTGCGCGTAAAACGAATGATTATCAGTTTAAACTAAAGGTTGGACTCAATATAGTGTTCCTTACAACTTACCCCAAAGATCCAGTGATCCATGGATATTGATGTGCAGTCAGGAATCATGTTTCCTGGCATTTATGTGAGCCTGATTTTGATGCCGGGGAAATACATAAAGCAAATTTACCTGTGAACGCTTTATATAAATACAATATAGGTAGGTCTAAATCCGGGTGATCACTTTTTATTTTTTTTATATATCATCATATCCAGCCCTAAAACTTGTGTAATTTTTGTCAGTGTTTATTTAAAAACATCAAATTAGGCAGAATATAAGATGGTAAATATTTAATTGATGAGTTGTCAAAACAATATGTAACAATACAATGTATAGGGTATGATTTTACCCCAAAATTCAGCGTATTGACAAAATGATAACTGCAAATCCACGTTTCGCTGCCTGGGGTCCATTTGTTTCTTTGAACCGTGGTGATCCATTTGCTTCTCTTTTCTGTAGCTTTCGGCAGTCTGTAAAAATATACCTCAGATTTCTTGTCAAATCTATTTGTACAGTCAATCTCAAAGCTCTTTCCCGTTTTAGATGTGTTTTGTGTATTTTTCGCGGCATTCACGCTGTAAACCAATGCTGCCGCTCAGTCTTTTTGCCACTCAGTGGACGTAACCGCAGTCACTCTGGCCAACGGTGACGTCACACGCATACCGTCATTTCCGGTCATGAAAATTGTCCCGCCATTCTTCGTTTTCCTTAACTTACTTTTTCAAATTCTACCTAGATAGTTCATCCGATTTCACCAAAATTGGCTCAGATCATCTTCAGACTGTGCTGGCACAAAAAGTATTTTGATTAACCCAACCGTTTTCGAATAACGCGCCAACGGATTCGACGAAAAGCATGTCAAAATGGATGCGAGGCTATATCTCCGCAACTCTGTAGCGTATTGAGACAAATCTTGGTACGTCATCACAAGCATGACCTGAGCCTACTTGCAGAGTTTCAGCACAGCGCCACATACTGGTCAGAAGAAAAATGACTATTCTCTTTTGATTCAGTGCAGCATAACGAGTCGAATGATAACCAGTTTTCCCATATCAACCATTTTGGACGTCGGCCATCTTGAATTTTGTCGTAAAATGCTGTATTTTATTGAACGCATTAGCATATCATTATGAAAATTGGTATGTGTCCTCGGCACCATGCCCTGAAGATACTCAAAAGGTTTTTAGATAAATTATAATGACATTTTTAAAAATGCTTTGAGTTTTGAATTTCTTTGAGAAATTTATTAGAACTCATCCTAGACCGTTGGTCCGATTCAGATCACCTTCAGGCTATGCTAGCAAAAAAAGTTATTAAAAGCTTTTTGATTGACCAAACCGTTCTCGAATAACATGAACAAAATTGATGTTATGATGCCAAGCTGATTCTAAGGCTGTAACTCTGCAAGACTTCGGCATACTGACACCAAACTTGTGTATGTGTCATTGTCAACTCGCGCTGACCACACCACATTAATTTGGAAACAGCGGCACCTAATGGGCAAAAGTCATAAGCAATCATATTACTCATGATTATATTAATATTTTTCAGCTGTTCTGCCTAAAATAACTAAAAAGTATCTTTAATTACTTATTGCTGCAGTTGCTTTTCTATAGTTTTTTTCATATAATATATATTTTATTTTATTTCAGTTACTGAAAACAAATGTTAATCATTCTGGTTTTGGTTTTCAATAACAACACTGTCTGTCAGGCACAGCTTAGGAAAGTTATAATGCAGGTCTTCGTGATTTGAGGTGTCGTTTACGTCATGAGTTACCTGTCAAAGTTTAATAATTTGCGGTTTGGTGTTTGTTCAGATCTGTAACCATAAATATGAGCTGTAGTGTTAGTTAAACACTCACTATTATTGCAGTTTGTTCTATTTTTGCAGTCTTGAAGTATTGATGAATTTGCATAGTAGCACAAGGAAGTCCATAGGGTGATATTTATGGCCTGTGAAGCTCTCGTGGAGAAAAATTAAATCAATTTCTTTCCGCTTTTGCGTACGGCTGTGATAAATTTGTATTGGAAGCGTGTACGATCAGGTGAGGTAGTTTAAAACGGTGATATAAATATTACTAGATTACTCCCAGCGTCTCTGAGGTTGTTACTCTGCGAACAGGTTTATTGTTCAGACCTAATGATGTAGGAGAGGTTGCACAGATGAGATGCGCTTGCGGTGAGTAATGCGTCCTCTGCAGACTCATGCTATACGCTTTTGAGAACACAAGCCGCCAACATCCATCCCAGCACTCTTTCCATCACCGGCCGGCCTCGCGGTGCAGGACAGGGAGCGGCTCGGGTTGATCGATCAGAGTTATTAATAGCTGGAAGGGCTGAAAGAAAAGCAGCGCTTATAAAATTAACAATCTCACGCGGTGAGATACCTGGAAGTGCACAAATTGATCTCGCTGTCAAAGGTGGAATATGAGAAAGGCAACAGATTTTTAAAGGTGAAGCAGGCGTGTTTGATTAAAGGTTTAACATGTTTACTCATGGACTGATTGGGCTCAACAAACAGGTTTCATTAGCTTCTGATGTCAGTATCTATAACATGCACCTAAAAGTCATGTAGTCGAAACCAGTCGTGCTCTGGAAAAAAATCCCATTCATTTTCTCCATTAGAGAAATTGATTTTTAACGGTAACAGATAATCCTTTCAATCATATTTAAAAAATAATTTACTTATTTATTTGGTTTATTTGCTCTCCCATGAAGCATTTTGAATGAATAAAGTCATCTTTTGTAATATTTTGATATTTAATATGAAATATTTAATAGTATATTTAATAGTATATTTAAGTCATTTTACAAATGTTCTGAATTTATGGAGAAAATGAATTGGAAAAACAATTTTTTACCATGCATATTCATAACGTGGCTAGCTTGATCACGGTGACAATACCTATACCAATACCAATACCAATATAAAGATTATTATCATTTTCTTTTATTATATTGACTAACGCAGTACTTTTATAGATTATTTTAGATATTATAGATAATGATCTGTAATTGCGTCATAAAGTCTAGTCTGGATTGAATCACAAAGGTCTATCCCTCAAGCACAGCCAAAACACATTTCCTTCCTCTCCAAGCTCAGAAAACACCTCGTTTCCCGCTCAGCTGGGATGATGCGTGGAGTATCGCTTTAATGCTCTCAACTCATATTTTATTAAAACAGGTTTTGAGTTTGGTTGTTGTTGCGATATTTAAGCCCTGAGCAATGTGAATTTGATCCCTGTTGTGATAGTGCTGAGTGGACGGTAACTGGAGGCTCTTTTCTCCTCGCTGAGGGCCGCAGGCCATAAACACACTTCACACCGCGGTTAGAAGCGTGAGAAGAGAGCAGTGTGTGTATGGGTTGTGGGTTTAGGAGAGTGTGTGTGAAAGGTTAGTGGTGTGTATGTTTCTGTAGGTTGTGTGTTATTAGTGTATCAGTATTGTGGTTAGCAGTGGGGATGGAGATGAATGATTTGGTGGAAAAAAATGTAATACATTTTTCTAATAAAAATTGCAATAGTGATTTAAAATGCAATTAAACAAACAACAACAACAAAACACCATATTTGCTGTGCTTGTTTGTAGAGCTGCCAAGTATTTTGTGGCTATATATCAATATGACTATAGAATAATTATAATAATTGTTGTTTTATTGTGATTGTTATTATTATATTATACAAAAAAATTGAAATATTACTTGTATTGTTATTTTACTGTAAAATTAAGATATATAATATTTAGAGAAAATATATAATAATAATTGTATTTTACAGAACAATAGTAAAATGATTAGTAATATTTCTGGCTTAAGTATTGTTAGCAGTGTGTTTCAGGTGTGTGTGGGTGTGCGTGTGTTTGTGTGTGCGTATGTGTGTGTGTGCATGTTTGTGTCTGGGTGTGTTTTCTCACGTATGTGTGTGCACTCGTGTGTGTGTGTGTCTGATTTTCTCTCATGACTCTTGTTTTAGAACATTACACATTGTTGATATTCATTTTCTACGCTTCATAGCTGTAGGCGGAATACTAGCCGGTTTATCTAATTTTTTCCTTAGATTAATATTCCGAGTCATTTAAAGACTCATGGAGCTGCTTTAGAACTAATGCTCCTCTCTAATGTAGTAAATAGCTTTTCATGAAGTAAATCATTATCTACTGTTAAAAAACCCACACTGGTTGTGTTCATACTTATGCTGCATTCATTCTGTGTTCATACTGCACATTTGTAAACTCTGGGTTAACATTTTTATGTGCATATTTATTAGATTTAAAATGCTTATCAATCTGGAAATGTGCTCTTGTTGTCATACATCTTTAGAAACATACTCCAAAAAGAAATATATTAAATAATATATTTATATATCAAATAATATTACATTACATGATTCATGAGACAAATGCTGTCTCATTATGTATTGGTCATGTGTTGCTAAACAACTCGCCATAACATCCCAGAATTGCGTTGAATTAGCAGCGCTAAAAGGTTTCATAACTCAGGGTGCTCACCTCATTTCGAGATTACAAGTGTGAAACGTTACTTAAAGAACCGTTAAAAGCGTCATTAACACGAGGTTAAAATGCATTAACCCCGGGTGAAGTGTGGTGTGAAAAGCCTGTTTGATGTGTTGCTTTGACAGTTGTTACCAGCGGTCACGTTTGAGGCTCTGTTTCCACTGACAGTTATTTTGTGCCGTCTCCAGTACGCTGCGGCGGTGCAAGTATGCGACAGCATGCCAAAACCACCAGAGATACAGAGGAAACACTGGAATATTCCAAAATAGATCTTTGAAAATTCCAAAGAATTCTGAAGGCCAGACTCCCGTTACTCTTAGACATTAGGCAGGGTGTTTATCAACAATCTGTGGCCGGTAAAACACACTAACCACGCTCTGCTTTGCCGAAAGTGGAAGCAGAGAATAAATACAAGCTTTTCCGCAAGAGACTTGATGTAAAATTAATGCATCTGGGAAACTGTTGCCAGCCGCAGTTTTCAACTGTTTTACTGTTTGACTGAAGCCAACAACAAAGCTGACCCTAGACTCTCAAGAATCTCACCGCGTTCAAAGTCTGTCATTTGTTTGTCCCCCTTTTCCCTCGAGCTTTTCGAGACTGGCTCTGAGCTGTAAATCACACTGCAGAATATCAGGCCTAGTTAGCGTTTGAATGGGAGGAGACGAGACTGGAATGGTTTTGAGAGACAGACAGGAATCATAACAAAGGAAAATAGCTCTGACATGACTGCTGAAATACAGCTGCACTTATTATTATATATTTTTTTACTTTCTGTCAGCCACCTCTTATTGTAGTCACTTTGCGTACAATTTTGGTTTCCGTTAAATAAGTAGAGTGTATGTTTGAGGTGAATACATTAAGAGGGGTCGCTTCTGGTCGTTTTCTGCTTTTTTATGCCTTGAACCAGCTGCAAAATGAATCACAATTCAATAAACTTTGATTTGAAGCAAAACGTTGTTTGAAAATTGGAATAAAAGACAAAGCTACAAGGCTATTAAGCAAAATGAATCTCTTTCCCCATGAAGCATAGCCGATAACATAATCAAATCAGAAATAACAGTACAATATAAAGCTGGTTAACTGATTTCTGTCATGACAACTCTCTGATTGTTTGGCATAGTAATGGATATGACAATGTTGATATGTTTGGTCTTGGCGGAATAGATCTGCTACACTGCTACTGCTGCCGTTATTGCTGATGCCGTTATTTCTGCCATTATTGCTACTGATGCCGTTATTGCTGATGCTGTTATTGCTGCTCCTGCTGCCGTTTTTGCTGCTGCTGTTATTGCTGCTGCCGCTGTTATTGCTGCTACTGCTATTATTGTTGCTGCTGTTGCCACTGTTATTGCTGATGCTGTTATTGCTGCTGCCACTGTTGCTGCTGCCGCTGTTATTGCTGCTACTGCTATTATTGTTGCTGCTGCTGCCACTGTTATTGCTGATGCTGTTATTGCTGCTGCCACTGTTGCTGCTGCCGCTGTTATTGCTGCTACTGCTATTATTGTTGCTGCTGCTGCCACTGTTATTGCTGATGCTGTTATTGCTGCTGCCACTGTTTTTGCTGCTGCCACTGTTATTACTGCTGTTGTTTTTGCTGCTGCTGTTATTGCTGCTGCTGCTGTTATTGCTGCTGTTATTGTTGCTGCTGCTGTTATTGCTGCTGCTGTTTTTGCTGTGGTCGCTGTTATTGCTGCTGCCGCTGTTATTGCTGCTGCTGCTGTTATTGTTGCTGCTGCTGTTATTGCTGCTGCTGCCGCCATTGTTATTGCTGCTGATGTTATTGCTGCTGATGTTATTGCTGCTGCTGTTATTACCACTGCTGCTATTATTGCTGCTGTCGCTGCTGTTGCTGCTGCCACTGTTATTGTTGCTGCTGTTATTGCTGCTGCCGATGTTATTGCTGCTGCTGTTATTGTTGCTGCCGCTGTTATTGCTGCTGCTGTTATTGTTGCTGCCGCTGTTATTGCTGCTGCTGTTGTTGCTGCCGCTGTTATTGCTGCTGCTGCTGTTGCAGCCGCTGTTATTGCTGCTGCTGTTTTTGCTGCTGCCGCTGTTATTGCTGCTGCTGCTGTTATTGCTGCTGATCTTATTGTTGCTGATGTTATTGCTGCTGCTGCTGCCGCTGTTATTGCTGCTGCTGCTGTTATTGCTGCTGCCGTTTGCTGCTGAGCAGAGCAAGAACGGGGCTTGCTACTGCCAATACATACACAATAAGCTTTTGTGAGCAAGGAAGACATGCTGAATATAGCATACATGAATTACCCATAGCAGATCTATACAGGTGGAGGGTTTCTGAAAGCGCACAGCAAATGCTACTACAAATGCTGACCAAGTATTTGAAGGTTTAGCAGCAAGCTCATTGGCTACTGATACTGCAGGAACCAGTCAGATGTGCCCTATAGAGAATGATGTGATTGCAAGGAGATTGAGTTAAGGACTTATCATCAGCCTGCGCCAGCTAGAGTTTCATGACAGATTTTGTATTTCAGTTGTAAAAAATTTTTTTTAGTTTATTGTGAAATAGGGAATGAGACTGACTCAATTATGTAATATGCAATGCTTTGAGGTTTTTTTAGCATAAAAACTGATTGGTGCATCAAAAATGTTTTTTACTTTATTTATTTTGCCAGATTGCCAGATATATCCTCCTACTTTTTTTGATGGATAGATGTGTGCTATGTTCACATAGCTCTTTTGAGCTCAACATGTTAAAATTGTCATCATGACATGATTTTGACATGAAATCAGAGAAAATGCGTTCTATTATTAAATGTACTATATTAAGAATTTAACACATATCTAATGTCTGCTGTTTGATTGGTTTCATTTAGTTGTCAAAATCTCGTCAGGGAAGTTGAGCTTTGAAGGCGAGTCCATGCTAAAGCTAATTAATTCGAAGTGTCACAGCCTTTACGGAGTGGGAATGGTTGAAAAGCGACAGCTATGTAATGAGTTCAAGTAGGACGCTCCCAGTAAAAAAATAAAATAAAAAAGTCATGCCTTTCCGTCATTTGGGGTTGAAGATTGTGCCATTTGAAGATTAAATTACTACATTTCACATGCATTCAGGCAAAACGACTGCCTGGGGAGAGAAGTATTTTTAATGTTTGTTTGAAGGGCTGCCCATCACTCGTTCCACATAGCAGGGCATCAAAGCTTGAAAGACATCATCAAAATCCCACTTCTGCTAATGTAGGCAGAGGCTCTTAGAGCCTAGCATCTTCTTTGGCCATATACTGCAGCATTGCAATTATTATTCACCCCTTACAGCACATGCTGAGGAGTTTTTAACCTTTTCACTGACCTCCGATCAGTCTCAGAACCTGTTCCCCCATCTCATGCTACCCTCTTGTGCGTGTCGGCTCTAGGGATTTAACTTTAGCGATGGGGCCATATGCATTCCTGCAGCGTCCTCAGGTGACCGTCTAATCCTCTTAACTGACCTATCAAAGAGGTGCTCTTTTTGTTTTGTCACCTTGACCCCATTCTTAACACGAAATGCTGAAGTTAAAGCCAGCTATGGTGGGATTGTTATAGTCGCAGTGGCTTGTTAGCATACTATTGCTTAAATTGTGCAAATCTGTGATCACCTCTGATCAAATCAGACATAGTGATATCACCTACTAATTATAGCGTTTCTCAAATAAAGCTTTTTTTTCATATTGGCATTATCTTGAGCTGTAAGCAATTTGAAACCATATTTGATATATTTTAACAACACACTCCAAAACATATACATTATGTATGTTTGTATGCGCTTGAGTTTATTTTATTGTTTTATATGTGCATTTTTAGTATTATACATTTCAAGCCACCAGGGGGCGCTCAGCATACCACACTTTTAGAACAACTGGTGTAAATGATCCATTAGTTTAAGTAGTTTGTGCACAAATACTCCCTACTGTTTGTGAATTAATAGCAGTCCCTTCTGTTAATTTGCAGACAGTAGGGAGTATTTATGTCCTAACAGTGTAGAATTGTTCAGCTCAGCATTTCTGTTTTTAGCTCAAGGAAGTTTTTTTTTTATTTGTGTTGTGTTTATAGCAGCCACATTGGACAGAGCCAATATAAAAGTGTTTAAAAGTAAAAGCAGGACCAGTCGTTTAAAAACAGGTCTGCAGGTGTTGATTTCTTTCATCAAAGGTTTTTGTGTCTGGCACACTTTACTTCGCACGTCTCAAAGGATTCATTTTCAAACAAGTCTCAAGCTTTGTTCACTGATAAATGAAGAATCATGGGGTTAAGTATTGATAATTAGCCACTGAAGACTTGGGCTATTTTAGAGGAAATATTTGTGAATATAGAATAGCTCTAATGGGCCCTCAGTGTCAGGATACCAGCTTGGCACTGGATCTAATTGGATTTACCACATGCTGGTAATCCTGCCTTGGCACATGAGTATTGACACTGAGCAGATGGGCAACCCCTCACCCATTCTGATACGCCCCATCGCCTCCTGCTTCCACACGCGCAGAAGGACACGCTCACGGTCCGTGACTCAGTCAGTGAGTCCCTCAAGATGCCAAGCCACTCTATCAACAATGGCTCCACATCTCTCTAAAAACCCCTTTCATCTTACATGCTACTTTCCTCCAACGTGTTTTCATTGGCGTCCCGCTCCCAGAGCTCATTTTCGGGTCAGCCGGCATCTTTGAGAATTACACAAATGGTCGCCACAGACTTCCCAGTTTTGCCCCACTGACACATCTTGTTTTCCGCTCATCCCAGCAGTTTTCCTGATCCCCAATACTTAGCTCTGGTTTTCAGAAAAAGAAACCCAGTTAAAGCACACGGCTATGTCGGAGCCAACATGTGTGGACCACAATTAAAATGTCCCATTGCTAGTGCCCTCAAACCCTTTTTCCATCAAAAGTAATCATTAGCCTTTTTCCTCCCCTGTTCCTCTATTTCCCCCCCCACTGGAACCGTAGAGGCGGGACTGTAATGTTATGACGGTAATGATAATTTTGTGGAAAAGTGGTGAGACAACATTAGGGGGACCCAAAATTTGCAAGAAGTCTCCCAGGACTGAGCAAATCTGGCTGTTTTGATTGTCATCGCCTCATATTGGCGTATCTTTGGGGCGCAGAACTTTGATTCAAGGCGAATCGAGACTACTAATATCAGATCAGATCTCCTTTTTAATTAAAAGATATTTCTGCAAGCGTCAGTGGGTTTTCCTCAGATCTTATTTCCTTTTTTTCCATTTGGATGAGTTGCTTAGGGTACATTGTAGTTCAGGACTTTCTTAAATGTAAAGCTAATCTTTAGCCTTTTTAACAGATGAAGAGGGATGGAGGATATTGAAAAGCCATTTTGGGTATCCTGTGAAGCATGATAAGCACAATTCGGCTGAATAAAATTATTCTTTTCTCCCTTACAGGAATCATTCACCAGATGAAAGGGGACTACGAGACTGCGCTGAAGCTGCATAAGGCTCATCTATCCATCGCCCAGGAACTAAATGACTACGCCGCCCAGGGCAGAGCATATGGAAACATGGGCAACGCTTACAACGCCCTTGGTGCCTTTGACCAGGCCGTGCGCTACCACCGACAAGAGTTGCAGATTTCCATGGAGGTTAATGATCGTGCATCGCAGGCCTCGACACACGGGAACCTGGCGGTAGCGTACCAGGCTCTAGGGGCTCACGATCGAGCCTTGCAACATTACCAGAATCACCTGAACATTGCACGAGAGTTAAGGGACATCCAGAGTGAGGCTCGGGCCTTGGGCAACCTGGGTAATTTCCACTGCTCTCGGGGAGAGTTTCCCCAAGCCGTACCCTACTACGAACAGTACCTACGGCTTTCCCCGGACTTGCAGGATATGGAGAGCGAGGGTAAGGTCTGTCACAACTTGGGATATGCGCATTACTGTCTGGGCAACTTCCAGGAGGCGGTGAAGTATTACGAACAAGACCTGGCACTTGCTAAAGACCTCCACGATAAGCTAAGTCAAGCCAAAGCCTACTGCAATCTGGGCCTGGCCTTCAAGGCTCTTGGCGACTATAGCAAGGCGGAGGAGTGCCAGAAGTACCTCCTTTCCTTGGCGCAGTCGCTGAACAACTCGCAGGCTCGATTCCGCGCCTTGGGCAACCTGGGTGACATCTTCCTTTGTAAGAAGGACGTTCCCGGAGCCGTCAAGTTTTACGAGCAGCAGTTGTCCTTGGCGCATCAGGTCAAGGATCGCAAGATGGAAGCGAATGCCTATGCGGCGTTGGGAGCCGCCTACCGGATGCTACAGAAGTTTGACAAATCCTTAGGCTACCACACCCAGGAACTGGAGGTGTACCAGGAGCTGGGCGATATCCAGGGAGAGTGCCAGGCTCACGGACACCTCGCTGCTGTCTACATGTCTCTTGGGAAGTACACCATGGCCTTCAAATGCTATGAGGAACAGCTTGAGCTTGGCCAGCGACTGAAGGACCCCAGCATTGAAGCCCAGGTCTATGGTAACATGGGCATCACAAAAATGAACATGGGAGTAATGGAGGAGGCCATTGGCTACTTCGAGCAACAGTTGGCGATGTTGCAGCAACTCAGTGGCAACGAGGCCGTGCTGGACCGTGGTCGTGCCTATGGGAACCTGGGAGACTGCTATGACTCGCTGGGAGATTTTGAAGAGGCAATTAAGTATTACGACCAGTATCTCTCTGTTGCACAAAGCCTCAACCACATGCAGGACCAGGAGAAGGCATACAGAGGTCTTGGTAATGGACACAGGTAAGTCGATTTGTGTTATTTGTCATTTGACAGTGGCCCCAAAAAATATTTGCACACACAAACATCAATTATTAGATAGAAAACATATCAAACCATGTTGCATCTGAGTCTCGAGTTGTTTTACAGTCAAAATAATCTATATATCCTTTAAATAAGACACATGTACTTGAGAAGCAACATTAATTCAGACTTGTTTTCATAGTTTGCATAGCTTGAATATAAGTGTATTTTGCCTCACTGAACTGGCAGATTTTTTTCACTTACTTTTAACTTAAAACTTAAAACAAGTGAAAAAATCTGCTGGTGCAATGGGACACTTCACTTGTATTCAAGATGCAAATTATGAAAACAAGGCCTAATATCCTATGCAGTGTTGTTTCTCAAGTAAATGATATCATGTTTTAAGGATTTTTAGATATTTTAACTGGAAAACAAGTAAAACAATTCTTAAGAACTCACTAAGATGCCATTTTTGCAGTGTATTTAATGTGCCGAACTACATATGTGGTAAATATATTCTGTTTTAAGAATGTTTTGATATTTTAATGCTATAGTATAGGATAGTATACTATAGGATTTTGTTGTGGTGTATGAAACACAAAGTTGGTGCACAATACCATCTTCAACAATACATATATTGTTTCATGATTTAATTTCAAACCTAACAAACATCTTTTAGTGAAACGGCACTTGGTTTGATATTTTGTTTTTAGGTGATTTAAATGATGAAAATGCTGTCATGGTTTACTCACCCTTATGTCATTCAAAACCTGAATTCTGTGCTTCTGTGGAACTCAAAAGAAGATTGTTTCAACTGTTTTTGTTTATACAACAAACAACACGAGGGTGAGTAAATTATGACAGAGTTTTTCGATTCCTTCAAGTGTCTAAATACTTTCTGACACCACTATAAATACATACAGTACTGCAATGTAAAATGCTTCAGACAAGCATATTAGACAAGATTACTTTTTGACTGCTGTGTGGGTGATTTATTAGCATTTTCGAGCTGAAGAGTCTCACGTGAATGATGATGCAACAGGCTTTTTGTTATTCTGTTTGTTGCTTTAATCTAAGAGACACTTACTGTATCAGGAGGGCATGTGGACTGACACGTGAGGTCAGCAGACGGACACAGAATGCTCTCACAACATGCAACAGATTGAAAATGGGATTGTTTTGTATCAGAGCACGACCCCACCTTCACCGTGCATGCTAACATGACAGCGTCTACACCTGGGATGCATACAGCATAAAAGCTCTTTCTGTGCTTCTAACACACAAATGTTGAAAGTGTCGCTTGAGAGTGTCAACAGCAGAATCTCTCGAAATCTGCACTTGTAGACTTTGGATTAATCATGAAAAATACATGTAAGTCATAAATCAATTATACAAAAGTGGATATGTTGCACGCTTGCCATTCAGGCTGGGCAATATAAAAAAATTACAAGACATTCTAAAGGAATCTTAAATAGTGCCGTTATATTAATGCTCTTCTTATTTGGCCATTCGTTTCCTTTCTTATAACTCATGACTTATGAACATGTTTTAATAATAATAGCATTTCTAATTTATACTTTACGTGCAAACAAGCAAAATTGGAGTTCAGATTGTTTCTGAGAATCAGTTTGAGGGATTAATGAATCATTTTTAAAATTCTGATTTAACAATTTGTTTGATCAACACATTTTCACAGAAGCCTATGTGGCATTTGATAAACAGCAACGTTTGCGTTTTAATATTTTCAATATAATATATATTTTTTAAAAGTCACATGGAGATTTTAGATCAGAGATCAGAGTTTTCAGAGTTTTGAATTGATTCACTGATGTTGAGCCATTGCATTGCAGATACATAAATATTGCATATAATGTTTTTAGCTCTTGACACAAACTTATATTCTTCTATATATTTTATAATTCACGTTTGTCACTCATTGCATTAGGATTTTTTGGTGGTGTATCGACATGTATGAGTTGATTTCAAACCTAACAAACTCCTTTTAGTGAAATAGCTCTTGGTTTTATGTGATAAAATAGCATTCATACATTTTTAAGTGACGTAAAGTTATAATAAAATGAATACTGAATCCATTTTTAAACTGATTTTAAGATTTGTTTGCTTGATCTCTCAAAAATGTTCACAGAAATCCATGTTTTATATGATAAACAGCAACATTTACTTTAATATTTAATATTTAAAAAGCCACATGGAGACTTTTGTGAACAGTTTTGAGAGATAATGCAAATAAGTCTTTGAATCATGAGTTTTCTGATGTTGATTCATTGAATTCCAAATACATATAATACAGTAAATATTGAATATATAATATTTTTAGCTAATGATCCCAACTCATAGTTTATATATCTTTTATAATTCACTCTTGTCATTGCATTTGGATTTTTGTGGTGTATGAAACGCAAAGTTCAGTGTATATATATATATTAGGGCTGTCAAGCAATTCAAATTTGTAATCTAATTAATTACACGATGTGGCGATTAATTAATTGAATTATTTGCAAATAAGTCACACATCAAATTTGGCTGAGAACTTACCCCCAAAAGATAATTTAAAATCATTATTGTGTTAAATGAGAAAAATATCAAATAGACATTACAAAAAATAGCTTTAGAAAAAATTTATTTTATTTAATCCAATATAGAATTTATTATACATAAACGTTTAGGCTTCAACAGCCATGAGGGTGAGTAAATGATGACAGAATTTTCATTTTTGGGTGAACTATACCTTTAATGGGTTTTTTATTAATATGGAAATGTTTCATTTGAATTAAATGATACTCTAAATAAGAAACTAAAACTGCCAGTAGATGGCAGTAAATGTCTAAATGAGTAAGCGATTGAATCATTCATTCATTAGATTCGTTCAAACGGCTGATGAAGTAAATGGCTCTCTTTTTGAATGAGTCATTCAATCATTGATTCACCCGATTGATTGGCTCAACACGGATTCATTCAGAAATTAAACCCCGCTATTGCTCGGAGACGCACAACAGTTCTGTTCTGGCTTTATAGGTAATATTTTCATTGGCAAACTTGAGCAAAAGCAATATTGTGTCTAGAATAGAACACAATATTAACTTCTTATTTATTGAACTGTTGTATAAAATCAATATCACATTTGCACTTGTGCTATTCGGAGCAAAAACAGCACACGTGATCATGATAAAAAATATGAGACAAAAACTAATACAGGTCATTCTAACTGTATTCTATAGGCTTCATCACGCAGCTGTTGCCCTGCTTCATGTTCATCACCAATCAACTGATTTATTGGCTTGATCTCTCAAAATGCGAGTATGCGTCTACCCAGCATCCTCAGTGTGATCCGCCACACATCCATTTTAATTACTATCCAATCAGCCCTTTAAGCGTTCCAGCTCCCGTCACAAACCCTTGTGGATTCTGCTTACCTAAACTCCCCACACGTATATGGGCATGAAATATGATGAATGGTTTGCTGCAGGGGCCTGTCAAAGCTCGACGCTGCGGATTGTGAGGAGAGAACTCACACCGGGCCCGCACTGAGCCAACCTCTTCCAAACCCAAACCCCCATCCTTCCCACAGTCCAACGGGAAGGTAAATTACACTGTCAGTCGTGACAATGCGCTTGGACTCCCCTCAGCGGAGAGGAGCTTTACCTCAGATAGCGCTGAAGAATCCAACAAGAACCTCATTAGAGGCCTGCGTTAAAAGCTATTTGTTTCATTTATATTGAAATGAGGCAGGGCCTTTCAACGAGACTGATGTTGCTGTAATTTCAAGTGACAGGACAACAAGGGGTAATGATGCATCGCTTTTATGCTACCTAAGTAGTGAGCGAGTCCCCGGCCTGTATGAATTAAGCCTGGTTTTGTTATTCCACAGAGAGCCGGTGCTGAACTTGCTCTCCCAATGGATGAGAGTGTATGCACTATATTTCTCTTTCTAAATGAAGTTGCATTGGCGCTGCACTGCCACCTGTGTGTTGCTCAAATAGCGCATATCGATCTAAAGCATGCGCTCCCTCGTGATTCCCTCACATTCAGTATTTTAGCACCATTAAACTAGACTGATAGGACTGTTTTTCCAGATTCTGTTTCATGTGAGGAGGTTCATATTAAAAGGAATACATAAATCTCAAAAAGTTATCTGCATGTAAATATTCTGGAATTTGTTAGTCGAATTGAAATGTATTTTGCACTTATTTTTATAAAGCAGACGACACACTGTGAGCTAATGAAGCAATAAGCCATAAGACCTGCCCTGCTTTTTTAACAAAATGAAAAGCACTACATTTTTTTAATTATGCATTTACTTACATTTATATATTTATTTGCGGTGTTGCTTATCCAATTTTTCTATTTTGGATCTCCTTCTTTACCATGTGTAAAATTATTAGAAGAGATAACAATAATATTTTCATAATAATAGTAATTTTATTGAAATCATTAGTATTAATAATTATTGATGAGATATTTTCATCTTTTGTAAATTGCTGTGTTGATGTTGTTTATTTATATATATATATAAACTGTACTGTATGGGATCATTAGGGGTGTGCCATATCATACCGTCCACGATAACAGCGGTATAAATTTTTACTTGATAAAAAAAGTGTCATATCGCGATATCAATGATATAGCCGTGCGATGACGTATGGCGCATTTACGTTCCCTAGCGCGCACAACAACAACACCTGAGAGCAGCATGTCAGCCTCCATGATGATTTAGTACATGAAAAGGGAGCTACTTCAATAGTATGGAAGTGGTTTAGTTACAAGAGGACAGACCTCCAACAAAGGAGGCAAAGAACCGGCCGACGCGAAGCGCTTATGCCATAGTATCTGCCAACATTGACAACTTAAAGCTGTTATAGAATCAGACACAGAGATAAAGTAGTGCGTAAGATTACATTAATTTTAATAAATTAATTATAGCATTTATTTGAAATAATTAAGAGCAACAGAGAGAGGAGAGATTCGTACCTGCTTCTCTTCAGCGTCTCTCTTAACAACGAAGATGTGCGGGGTTTTTTTTTTTAAATAGCGGTGTAACCCCATCGTTGCTGAGAAATATAATGTAGCGATCCAGTAGCAAAGCTATTTTATGACTAAAAGTCGCGGGGCAGCGTTGATAACAAGTGTCTGTGCTCATAAATGTTTGTGTGTGCGCAGCGCGATCTTCGCGCGCGTGTGTGTTTGTGTGTGTTTGTGTGTGTGTGTGTGTGTGTGTGTGTGTGTCTGCGCATTAATATAGAACGGTGATTCAACTGACTTAGAGCTATCTGTCCATTAAACGATTTTATTGCGCACCTTCCAACCAATCAGAATGGAGTATTCAGACAGACCATAGCATAATTTACTTAGTTATTGTTATATTAAAATGTTATGGAGTTTTGTTATACTCTTAAGATTTCCAGGGAAAACACTACCAACTTGTACCAAGGCTACTTTTTTTTACTTTGCTTACATATGATTGCAATCACCGATAAAATGTTGTTCCACATATTATTTTTCTATATCGTCATAAAATATCATTATCGCAAATATTCTTGAAATATCGTGGTATAATTTTGAGGCTATATCGCCCACCCCTAGGGCTCATACACAAAATATGCTGGATTTAAATATGTCATAGTTGATAGAACACTGATTAGGATATTGCTTGAGCTTTTTTTTTCAGACAAGCTACTGTTAGTGTTTCTCTGTCTAGATTGAGGAGCTTTACACACAACCTTATCAGAGCTAATAAAGCCTATTTGATGACCTGTCACGATATACATTTCATGTAGACTTGATTTGGGTGTGTACAGTGGTCATTTACATACAGCAACAAATTTACGAACAAAAAAATTTTGGCCAGTGAAAATGCTGCGTGGCTAGTAACGTTAGCCACAGTGGCTGGTGAGCAAGTTAATGTCAAGCCCTATATGTATATGTGTAAAAAATCTTTAAAATTGTATTGTTTAATTTTGTAATTATTTAATTAAATATAATAATGTATAAATATTATGTATATTAGTGCTGGGGAAAGATTAATCGCATCCAAAATAAAAGTTTGTGTTTACTGTGTACTGTTTATACACTCACCTAAAGGATTATTAGGAACACCATACTAATACTGTGTTTGACCCCCTTTCGCCTTCAGAACTGCCTTAATTCTACGTGGCATTGATTCAACAAGGTGCTGAAAGCATTCTTTAGAAATGTTGGCCCATATTGATAGGATAGCATCTTGCAGTTGATGGAGATTTGTGGGATGCACATCCAGGGCACGAAGCTCCCGTTCCACCACATCCCAAAGATGCTCTATTGGGTTGAGATCTGGTGACTGTGGGGGCCATTTTAGTACAGTGAACTCATTGTCATGTTCAAGAAACCAATTTGAAATGATTCGAGCTTTGTGACATGGTGCATTATCCTGCTGGAAGTAGCCATCAGAGGATGGGTACATGGTGGTCATAAAGGGATGGACATGGTCAGAAACAATGCTCAGGTAGGCCGTGGCATTTAAACGATGCCCAATTGGCACTAAGGGGCCTAAAGTGTGCCAAGAAAACATCCCCCACACCATTACACCACCACCACCAGCCTGCACAGTGGTAACAAGGCATGATGGATCCATGTTCTCATTCTGTTTACGCCAAATTCTGACTCTACCATCTGAATGTCTCAACAGAAATCGAGACTCATCAGACCAGGCAACATTTTTCCAGTCTTCAACTGTCCAATTTTGGTGAGCTCGTGCAAATTGTAGCCTCTTTTTCCTATTTGTAGTGGAGATGAGTGGTACCCGGTGGGGTCTTCTGCTGTTGTAGCCCATCCGCCTCAAGGTTGTGCATGTTGTGGCTTCACAAATGCTTTGCTGCATACCTCGGTTGTAACGAGTGGTTATTTCAGTCAAAGTTGCTCTTCTATCAGCTTGAATCAGTCGGCCCATTCTCCTCTGACCTCTAGCATCAACAAGGCATTTTCGCCCACAGGACTGCCGCATACTGGATGTTTTTCCCTTTTCACACCATTTTTTGTAAACTCTAGAAATGGTTGTGCGTGAAAATCCCAGTAACTGAGCAGATTGTGAAATACTCAGACCGGCCCGTCTGGCAGCAACAACCATGCCACGCTCAAAATTGCTTAAATCACCTTTCTTTCCCATTCTGACATTCAGTTTGGAGTTCAGGAGATTGTCTTGACCAGGACCACACCCCTAAATGCATTGAAGCAACTGCCATGTGATTGGTTGATTAGATAATTGCATTAATGAGAAATTGAACAGGTGTTCCTAATAATCCTTTAGGTGAGTGTATATACATACTAATTATATATGCACACACATGCATGTATACATTTAAGAAAAATGTTATATTTTTATAAAAAAATATATTTATATATAAGATAAATTATATACATAGTATATACATGCAAATATTTCCTAAATATATACATGCATGTGTGTGTATTTATATGTACATAATAATTATACACAGTACACACACATATATTATGTAAACACAAACTTTTATTTTTGATGCGAGCCCCAGCACTAATAGGGGAGCGCGGGGCACAACCTAACGTGGGGTTAGTTGTAACACACATGGTTTAACACCTCAACACATGCCAGGATGACGAAACTTAGTGGATTTACTAGTTGTCATATCAACACTATATAGAGAAGTCTTTGGAAGATATCACTGAACATTTATTTAACCATAGCAAAAGTACATTTCTTACTTGCATTCATTTTTCATCTCTGTTTTTTGTTTATTTAAAATAAGACAAATCTGATATTATTTTAATCTTATATCTGTTATTTAACAGTTGAGATGGTTCTTTAATGCTGATCTAACAGCAGAAGACACGAGCCGGGGTTAAATCCCAGTTGAGCAGGTGGGGCATGTTGTCACACTGCCTTACGGTGTGCCCCTATTAGAAATATGCTATTATATACTTTTATGAATTCTATTGAGAAACCATGAGAAAAATGTGAATAAAGACTGAGATTCAATGTTCAGAAATGCTTAATTATTATTATGTTTTGAACTATGCTGTATAGCTGTGTTTAGCGGTGTGTTTGTTATCAAACTCAAAAATGTGTTTATTTTTAGTTTTTTAAAAAATGCCATTATTTTATATGAAAAAATTGATAATTGTATTTTATTGACAAAATATTTAAGTTTGTCTTGTATATTTTTTGATTATATCAGATAACATTTTAAGCTGCCATAAGGTCATGTCACATCGTGCCCCTCACATGTTCAGTGTACCCCACCTATGGGGCATGTTGTCACATTTCACTTCCATTCTTTCAGGGTAAATCAAGAAAAAAAGTATACACTGTATTAATGAAACAAAACCACATAATTGTACTAGACTTGTGAAATTAATGTGGGGAAAAATAAATACTCTGAACCCCAAGTGGATTTACACAAACTGAGAAAGTCAAAAAGCGTTAGGTTGTGCCCCGCTCTCCCCTATATATATATATATATATATATATATATACACACATTATACATTACATTACAAATATTTTATATACATTTTTTTCTTTATTTATTTACAATGTGGCTCAACCTATCCGATTTTTCAGTTTCATCTCAGTATTTTGTCTCTGTCTTCTTTTACTCTATGTGTAAACTGTTTGTTGGTGTGTTTGTCAGGGCGATGGGGAACCTTCAGCAGTCTCTGGTGTGTTTTGAGAAGCGGTTGGTGGTGGCGCATGAGCTGGGAGAGTGTGGAGGAAAAGCTCAGGCCTACGGAGAACTGGGCAGCTTGCATAGCCAGCTGGGTAACTACGAGCAAGCCATCTCATGCCTGGAACGGCAGCTCGGCATCGCCCGCGACACCCAAGATCGATTGCTGGAGGGTGACGCCAGCTGCGGCCTTGGCACTGTGTACCAGCTGATGGGCGAACACGACACGGCCCTTCAGTTCCACCAACTGGACCTCCAGATCGCAGAGGAGACGGGCAGCTCCAGCTGTCAGGGCCGGGCCTACGGGAACCTGGGACTCACCTACGAGTCTCTGGGTAATTTTGAGCGTGCCGTGGTGTACCAGGAGCAGCATCTGAGCATCGCAGCACAGACCAACGACCTGGTGGCCAAAACTCTGGCCTACAGCAGCCTGGGGCGAACACATCACGCTCTGCAGAACTACTCGCAGTCGGTCATGTACCTGCAGGAAGGTAAGAGACGCAGAAAACAGACATGTGAAACATCACAGTGCTTTAGTGATACAATTCAGGTCTGCATGTTTTTTATTTGATTATGTCTTTAATAATATTTCTGGCTTAAGTACTGTTAGCAGTGTGTTTCAGTAAGGTTAGGTCTGTGTGTGTGAGCGCGTGCATGTTTGTGTGTGCGTGTCTGTGCGTGTGACTGAGTGTGTGTGCATGCGTGTGTATGTTTGTGTGTGCATGCGTGTGTGTGTGTGTGAGTGTGCGCATGTTTGTGTGTGCATGTGTGTGTGTTTGTGTGTGCATGCATGTGTGTGTTTGTGTGTGCATGCATGTGTGTTTGTTTGTGTGTACGTGTGTTTGTGTGCGTGAGTGTGTGCATGTGTGTGAGTGTGCGTGTGTGTGTGAAAGTGTGTGCGTGTGGGAGTGTGTGTGTGTGTGTGAGAGTGTCCGTGTGTGTGCATGTGAGAGTGTGCGTGTGTGAGAGTGTGCGTGTGTGTGTGTGTGTGTGTGTGGGTGTGTGAGAGTGTGCATGTGAGAGTGTGCGTGCGTGCTTGTGTGTGTGCGTGCATGTGTGTGTGCACGTATGTGTCACATGGTCCTTCAGAAATCATTCTCATATGATGATTTGAAGAAACATTTCTGATTATTATCAATGTTGCTACTATAATATTTTTTGTAGAAACCATGATTTTTTTTTCAAGTTTCCTGTGATTAAATAGAAAAATTGTAACAATTTTAATGTTTTTACTGAAACTTTTGATCAGTTTAATGCATCCTTGCTGAATAAAAGTATTAATTTCTTTAGAGAAAAAAGTCATACTGACCCTAAACTCACTTTAGGTGGATAAATTGTTTATTTAGTGAGATTATTCCTAGATGCACACCAAAAAAAGATATGCATAATGATTCATTCGTTCAGATGATTGTTTACCTCCTAGAATTTATGCAACTTTTTTTTCTTGCATACATGCATTTCATAACTTGAATGGAAACATACTCTCATGAACCTCTCTTGGTTTTGGGGGTGAAATATGACCATTCTTCACCCTTATGCCACTTTCAGATCTTTATTGAGTTGAGAGTGAAACAACTAAAGATGTCAGAAAGCTGTTTATTAAGGTATAAACATCACGTTTAGACTGAAGCCCATGTTTACATGCTCAGAGAGACATCTGGTGGTTTGCTCCCACAGAGGACATTGAAATTCAGCTCATTTGCTCGGCTTCTGGTGTTACTCTGATCTGGAGCGTGTTATCAATCCACCGTATGTTGCTATAATAATAATCCTATTTGAGATGAACGGGTGAGCGATCTCTCTTTCACACAATGAAGCTAGTGATGTCCGGTTCGCCAACAAATTGCCTTTTTGAACCGTTTCTTCTTAGTATGTCACACGTTGACGTCATTGCGTGATTATGTAAATGAACCAGTGAATCGATTTTTTGCATTGGTTCATCGTCTTTTCCATCACTAGACGAAACTAGACCATTTGTTAAAAGGCTTTGTAGTTGAATTAGGTATCCACTCAATAAAACCTGTCCCGTCTTGCTGGTCTTTCCGAAATGACTTCCCTCAGTCGTGTCAGCTGTCAGGAACAGAGCCGCTCACGGGAGGCCGAACGCTCTAATCACCTTCATCCAAGACTTTTGACAGTTAGCTCACTGCTTCTTCCCTCTGCGAGAGTGGCGGAGGACAGTGGGAAAAGGACAGATAGATGTGGATCCTGTCTCGCAGCCTTTGCGCCAAAGGCCACCTCGTCCCTCCATCTGACAGCTAATTAACTAAGAGTAAGAGCGGCGGACGGGAGGAAACGTTCACTCTCAACTCAGTTTGGCATTTTTGTGAGATTTAAGTTCTGTAGAGAATGAAAGGGTGTGGGACGCAGACCAGAAAACGTATCGGACCCGTTTGAATTCTGCACAGAATGATATTTTAAAGATTAGGAGGAGACACGGTTAGAGATTAGAAGGAAACTGTGGCTTTACGGAGCTCAACGGCTCTGGATGAGCTGTGATATAAACTAAACGCTATTGGCCCTAAAAAAGGGGAGGAGCTGTTCGATATGCCCCGCCCTGTCTTCCTGTTTCAGTGGAAATTATGTCAACACATTGAATAATACTGTGCGTTTCAAGGCACTTCACTGGGACTTAAACTGGTTTTGGAGGGCTGAAATCACAGACCGAAACTGTGACGTTTATTTAGCGCTTCTCAGATGGCGTGTTTTACTATCTACACTATGTGAATAAACTACAACAGGTAAACAAGTCAGCTGTGTGGATACTAACTGTCTGTGATTTCAGCCCTCCAAAACCAGTTTAAGTCCCAGTGAAGTGCCTTGAAACGCACAGTAATTTCCACTGAAACAGGAAGACAGGGCGGGGCATATCGAACAGCTCCTCCCCTTTTTTAGGGCCAATAGCGTTTAGTTTATATCACAGCTCATCCAGAGCCGTGTAATGTTGCTGTTTGAGCATGAATAAAGGGGCGGGGCCTGGTTGAGTTAGTTAGTAGTGTGTTGAAACTGCCGGTTATGGTAAGGGACGGGACACTTCCCAAACACACTTGAAGTGCTTGACCAATCACAACACACTGCTCCAGCCGACCAATCAGAGCACAGTGTGCTTTCAGAAGGAGGGGCTTCATAGAGACAGGAACTAAACAGAGCGTTACTGACAGACTGGGACGAGAGGAGCTGAAACAATGGAGAATATGGGAGAAATAATCAACATTCAAGCAGGAAAACCTGTTCTAGTAGAGCCCAAAAACAACATCAAGACAAGGGCATAACAGGTCCCCTTTAAACAGTGCAATATGCTAGACATGACCTTTGATTATTTGATCTGACTGTCAAACAGTATGCATGCATACTACTTTCTCTCAGAATTAATAAGAGAGTTGTTTACAAAGACATAATTAGGATAAAGAAATGTATAATTGGAGATGAGTGTCGTATTTATAAACTCTTTTTTTTACCCATTAGAGACATGACTTCACTAAATGCAAACAGTGTGTTAGTTCAGACCGGTGTGATAGTGTCGATGGTGTTGAAGAGGGGAGTGTTTTACTGAACATTTCTTTTGTCTTGTGCTTGAGCTTGAAAGGAATCAAAGTGGGATTGAAATGGTGATTAAAGTCTGTGTTGAATGAAAAAAAAAGCATTTCTGAGGCTTTTCTTTAGATCAGTGGCTGATGAGACCTAAATACCAGCGCGTCGCGACAGCCATGTCAAAGTTTGATGGTGAAAAACAGAGAGAAAACAGAGAGAATGAAAGGAATGGAGGAAGAAAAGACAAGGGAATGTTTTGGAGGCTGTTATTTTAGAACCAAATATGAATTTAAAAACAAGACACATACTAGAACTGATTTCAACTGAATTCAAGTGATTTCACTTCTGGCTTTAAGTGCTGAGAGTTTCGGTTATGCTTTTATTAAAGCCGGGTGCACACTGTGCGATTTATAATAGTCCTTTACGATTGTTTCTTGTCAGACTGTACGAACATGATCCCCTCTGTAAGCCATGTCACACTGTAAGATCTAAGCTGTACGATAGTTGAGGCGCGCTAAAAACGGACGCACGCAAGAAAACTCGTCCGTAGATTTTATATCATCAATGAATGCCGCGTTCGGTGACAGTGAGCTGCATTACACGCGGGATTGAAATGGTGGCTACAAAGAAATCTCTAGCGCTCATTTTATCATGGTTTGTCTTGAAAAACGAAGATAATTTGATGGTCGTCGTAGGAGAAGTCACACTGCAGGACTGTGCACCGAATCTTTTGACACTGCCAGAATTTCGTAGGTAAAATTTTATCAGTCATTAACGGGCTGTCGGTGAACATGTCAAACTAACGATCAAAGACTTCAGATTTTAGCCTAGGATAAGAGAAATCTTTTAGGATTTGCAAAATTTGTCTCAGACGGTTAAATCGTGGCCAAAATCGCACAGTGTGTGCCCGGCTTAAAGGAATAGTTCATCCAACAAGAGAAAATTCATGTTCCCAAAATTCACACTACTGCTCAAAAGTTTGGTGTCGGTAAGATTGTTTAATGTTTCTGAAAGAAGTCTCTTCTGCTCACCAAGGCTGTATTTATTTGATCAAACATACAGTAAAAACAGTAATATTGTGAAATATTATTGCAATTTAGAATACCTGTTTTCTATGTGAATATATTGCAAACTCTGATTTATTCCTGTGATCAAAACTGAGCATAACGAGAGATTTACAAGCATTTTTTGAAGGCACATCAAAGGTGTTACATGGTTTTCAACACAGCTTAAGGGTTAAAACACTTCCTGGAGAAGCATTTATCGGTAAATCTCTGTTTCCATGTGTCTCAGGTCTGCGTCTAGCGGAGCAGCTGGGCCGTCGGGAGGACGAGGCCAAGATTCGACACCGTCTGGGGCTCTCGCTGTGGGCCAGCGGCAATCTGGAGGAATCCCAGCACCAGGTACACCACACACACACACAGCCAATTTACTGCAGTCCCCGCACAGATGCACAGGATGCTCATGAACGCTCTTCCTGACTGAGCTCCACTGTCTCTGCTTCTTCTGATGATGTGCCTGTAGGCGGACACGCGTACGTATGTTTGCGGACTTGTCATCTCCGTCAGACTCTTCACTTGTGACTTCATCATTGCGTGAGACAAACAAAGAGGCCGAATTTGATGTTCAGGGAGTCGCGCTGCACAAACACACACTCTCTCTGCGTTTAGGCCCTAATTGATTCAGTCCAAACGAGACGAACGGCAAACACTCCAGCTCATGGTTTGTTTGAGGAATCCCTGCGGAGGTTTTGGATGTAGCTCGATTCCATTCGTTAGCTTCAATGAACCGATTCAGTAATTCATGAGAGTCACAGAGCTGCAGTGTGTGATTTCTGTGCCAATAGCAGCACTGAAGTGAACGAAATAGTCTCGCCCTAAATGCACACCATCGATTGTGTCAGAAATGGACATGCTGAAGCACAAACAGAGCTTTGTTTTGAAAGCACCACAGCTTGAACAGCATTCTTACAGTCGAATGATTCACAAATCAATGCTAAAGGCTCCAATTGAATAAAAAAGAACCGAAATCAACCTGAAAGTGACAGAAATACTCCAGATAGATACGTTTAAATCTCTCTTTGAATCGTTTAATCATTTAATAATATTCTAGGGATGCATGATATACACTTAAAAAAAATGTGAAGCCTTGTTTTAAGATTTCACAATTTAATTAATAGTAAAATTGTAATTTGTAATATGTAATTTATTTTAATAATTGATTAAGCATTGTTCAATTTAAGCAATTCAATTACGTAAGGATTGTTCAATTCAATTTGATGGAATTTTACTATTAATTAAATTACGTAAATCTTAAAAAAGGCTTACATTTTTGAGTGATATATATCCAATACCAAAAAAAGGCATATATATATATATATATATATATATATATATATATATATATATATATATATATATATATATATATATATATATACACAACGATCAGGCATAACATTATGACCACTGACAGGTGAATTGAATAACACTGATTATCTCTTCATCACGGCTCCTGTTAGTGGGTGGGATATTTTAGGCAGGAAGTGAACATTTTGACCTCAAAGTTGATGTGTTAGAAGCAGGAAAAATGGGCAAGCGTAAGGATTTGAGCGAGTTTGACAAGGACCAAATTGTGATGGCTAGACGACTGGGTCAGAGCATCTCCAAAACTGCAGCTCTTGTGGGTTGTTCCCGGTCTGCAGTGGTCAGGATCTATCAAATCAAATGTTATGCTGATCAGTGTGTGTATATATATATATATATATATATATATATATATATATATATATATATATATATATATATACACACACAGGGTCAGATGCTCTGACCCAGTCGTCTAGCCATCACAATTTGGTCCTTGTCAAACTCGCTCAAATCCTTACGCTTGCCCATTTTTCCTGCTTCTAACATATATATATATATATATATATATATATATATATATATATATATATATATATATATATATATATAAATCAGCTGGTATTGGCCTTATTTTATTTACACTATTGTTTAGAACCATTGGGGTCAGTAATATTTTCCTTTTTTTTTATTAATACTTTTATTCAGCAGACTTTAAATTGATCAAAAGTGACAGTAAAGACATTTATAATAATACAAACGATTTCTATTTCAAATAAATGCTGTTCTTTTGAACTTCTATCATTAAAGAATCTGGAAAAATTGTATCAACACTGATAATAATCATAAATGTTTGTTGAGCATCAAATCATCATATTAGAATGATTTGTGAAGGATCATGTGACACTGAAGACTGGAGTAATGATGATAAATTCAGCCTTGATCACAGGAATAAATTAGTTTACTATATATTCACATAGAAAACAGTTAATTTTAAGTAGTAATAATATTTCACAATATTACTCTTTTTACTGTATTTTTGATCAAATAAACACTGTGCATTGATAGTTCTTTCAAAAACAATACAACATCTTACTGACCCCAAAGTTTTGTATGTCAGTCAGTGTTTGATATGTATTTGTTCCAATCAATTTTAACATTTAGATTATCTTGCACTAAATTAAAGTGACCGTGCTGGATTATTGTAAAGCCTTCCATTCTTGAAGAGCGCTGTCTCTTTAAGAGCTCATGTTGCTGCGAAAACAGCTTATAATCATAAATCTGTATTTAATGTCTCATAAGTGAGTGTTGCTGAACGTGAAACTAATCTAAAAGTGTTTTTTTGATGAAAAATATGTTAGGATAAAATAAATGAGGAAAAAAGCCCTCATAAAGGTAAAAAAAAAAATGTCTGTGGGCAAATATTGATCATTAATAAAAAGTGTACTTTTGATTGGAGTTAGACATATTTTAGGGTTGCTTTCTGCACTAAACTTTCCAATCAATAACATGAAAGCAGACTGAGGAGTTTTGAACCTCTGAGATTATTTTTGAGCTCAAAGTGACAGATTTTATTAGATTTTTTCAATGATTTCTTTAGGTCGGTGACGTCTCTCTGTAATCGTCTGCTCGGATCACATTTCATCATGGCCGTCTGGGGAGGAAAGCTCTAGATTGTTCTTTTTCCTCTGTAAATGACAGAGCCGTTCTCGCATCTCGGTTACGGCGGATGTTGATCGCATATGTGCCGAACGTCTACAGGGAGACGGAAGATTAGAGGATAATGTGTTTATATCATCGTACAGCCCATCTTGTCAATTAGGCAGCTGTGCCATTGGGCAGGGACGTCCTCAGTACAGTCTGAAAGAGAGACAAACAGTCGGTCTCATGTCTCACGCGCCTCTGGCAACAGCTGTCAATCACACAGACACGCCACGTACTACACGTTCAGATTGATGCTGCTTTTGTTGAGACCTCCGGATGTGTGTGCGCTACAAGATCTCACAAGGAAACGTCACTTTCACAACATATTTCACTTGCACCTCCAAAATGTGGATTTTTTTTATTTGTTTGGATAATACTTAAGGGTGTGTTTAAAATAACTGCTAGGTGTTTGGTAAGCTATTTTGGGCATTTTCTTTTAGTGTCTTGATAGAAAAGATTCCTTTAGCTCTCTAAATATGTTACTGTTAAAGTTGGCACGAAATGGAAGTTGTGAGTCTTTTCTTCCTTATTGTGGCACATTTCCAAATGAAACTGCTTCTCAAACAAGAACAAATGTAGGGCGGGGCTTGATTTTGTCTGTGGGGAATTGATTGGATGGTTGTGGTTTGCTATTGGTGGATCTCATGTGATTGACAGGTTGCTCCACCCTCGTCATCAGAGAAGAGAAGAGATGTTGCAAGAGGGAGGCGAAGTTATTCTGATTCAAGATTACGAGGCACATAACAAATAACAATGTGCATGGATAGATATTTTATCATAAATACTGCAATATTCCAGAAAAAAACGGCCAATTTTGATTTCATGGACTTTATCACTTTATCAATCATTTTCATTAATTTAAATAAATCTTAAATAAAATATAAATAACTGAAATAAATAAGTTTTAGATGAAATACTAAAATTACTAAAACTATAACTGAAATAAAAAACTGTTTTAAACATTAACATAAAACTTAAAATAAAATTTTAATGAGAATTGAAAATATAAAAGTAGTATATAAATAATACTAAAATAACACTCGGGTCCCTCCTTCAATATATATTCAAGCAGGTGAATTTTTTACGTTTTATCACGTGTATCAAGCTGCACGATTACGCAAGTATAGCGAGCATCAGCATAATTGTTTTCTTCTACAGTCAGTTTTCTCTTCCAGCTCAGCTAATCGACAGTTTGAAGAGAATATTACTGAGAAAGTTATGTTAAAGTTAGTTCAACTCTCCACATGTTTATTTCTAGTTAACCCTTTAAGCCCTGAAGGCATTTTTAGAGAGTGACATACACAAAAGTAAAGACTCATAACTCCAAAACTATAGCAAGGAGAGTCAAAAGGTAGATATCGTTTGATAAAACACTTTTTAAATTTTTAGAAAATATAAATTACATTACGTTTGGACATTCTCTTGTTGAGAAACTGCTGATAAAAGACAAAATAAATATATTTTTTATTATAGTTTTACATATTTTTTCTTATTTGACAATAACTCAGGAAGGAAATAAGGTATGATGAAATTTATTTTTTGATTAAGCTGCATCTGGATCAAATTTTGTGGTGATAGCATAAAGTAATCAAAAGTTACAGCATCTGGAACCAAGGTAGCCTTTTAGTTTAGCCCTTAAACGAAACGCTTTACTCTCACTGCAGTGTGCAACAAGTGTCATAGCAGCCGCCGAGAGAACGCACAGAGTAACGTCAGAACATCATTTTCAACACACTCAGATGTATCTAATATGATAAACAGAGCTGCGTTACCTCATACTCATGACCGGAAAAGCAGAAATGGCGCCGGAGACTGTGGCATAATAAAAGTCCCGCCGCTCGCGAGGCGTGTGTTGCGTTCATCTTATTAACAATCGCTCCAGCGGCCTTGCTCAGCTCCCACAACACTCAGCTCTGCTCTGCTTCATACTACAGTAACGTTAATAATCCCATCCATTAACATGATTTCTGCCCAAGTCCTATCCTGATTCTTTTCCACCGGCTGTGAAGTAAAGACCACATGACCCAAGATTCTGCGCTCAAACTTGGCGCCATCAAACTACGCCTTTGTTTTGAATAGGCGACCTCTAGCGGACGGAAAAGTTACATAGTGCACCTTTAATGCCCCTAATGGGCATTTTTTAAATTGCTCCTCCATGAGGAATATCTCGTGATCAATGCAATGCATTTTAATCGTGAGAATGAATCTGCTGTAAATAATGCTGTGCCATTTTCTACAATCTGTGCATGTTTCATGAAGTTATGAGCGAAAACGGCATATTTGTTTTTAGTTAGTGTCTGTGCGCATATTAAGCAATTTGTGCAGACTCACCAGAGGGTGAAAACAATGCAACGGGAGCATGTTGGAGGCTTGATCTGAATGTGTAACATCTCTGATTTTGTATGCAAAAAGAATTATTGTGCTACCCATTTGGTTTCAGTTTCCATTGGCTCTTAAACAGAGGTCATAAAGAGTTAATAACACATCCGCCAAAGTAATATACGAACGCATGTTTAATGTGAAATGTATCATTTCTGAAGCACTTGCATCACCAAACCAGTTTTCCTGAACACTCTCCTTGTCTGCCATTGGTCGGTCAAACAGATAGCCCCGCCCTAAAATATGACAAGCTGCTTGGAATGTTTTAAAGGTCTCCTATTCTGCTTTTTTCCATGTTCATCTTTCCTGAGTGTGTGATGTTGCTGTTTGAGCATTAAAAAAGGTCTGCAAATTCTCTCTAACAGTGTCAGTGTTTCTTAATTCCCTGAAACGCCTCCATTGTAGTCACAATATTCCTCATTTCAATAATTAATATGCAGAATAAAGGGGCGGGGCCTGGTTGAGTTGGTTAGTAGTGTGTTGAAACTGGTGGTTATGGTAAGGGACGGGACATTTCCCAAACACACTCAAAGCGCTTGACCAATCACAACACACTGCTCCAGCCGACCAATCAGAGAACAGTGTGCTTTCAGAAGGAGGGGCTTCATAGAGACAGGAAATAAACAGAGCGTTACTGACAGACTGGGAAGAGAGGAGCTGCAACAATGGAGAATATGGGGAAAATAATCAACATTCAAGCAGGAAAACCTGCTCTAGTAGAGCCTAAAAACCAAATCAAGACTTTGTGAAAGAGTATAACAGGTCCCCTTTAAAAAGCGACACACTGGATATCGACCTATGAATAAGCTATAGTTGTCTCTGCATATTAAACTAGGCAACGAGAAAGTGTTTTAGCCTCCAAAAAATGACACAACGTGCACACGCTCTTTTAATGTGACGGCCGAGCGTTTGTGTTTGCGTTTGCAGAGTGTTTCAGGCCATAGAGAGGAGAAAATGAAAAGAAACTCGAGTCAGCTGATAGTACAGCGTGTGTGTGTTGTGTGAGTGTAGTAATAGTAGCTTTTCATGGCCTTCCTCCCTGGTGACTCAGTTTGGTGTGTGTGTGTGATGTATAGACAGTTCTGGAGCGCTGCAGATTGCAGATGGAGTGTGTGTGTGTGTGTGTGCTGATGCATTCCGCTCTTAATTGATTGCAGGCTGGCCGTGCTGTATGCTGATGAAGGGCTCTCTGCAGCCGAACCCTAGAGAAACGCTGCATTCCACGCCACAAACACACACATATATCTTGAAAACACATAAATACTCAAACATGCAGCATCAGCCAGCACTGGGGGCGCTAAACTACAAGCTACTGCTCGTTTGATGTAGGACGGCTTGACGGTGATGTTCCAAACTTCTAAATGAAACAAAAAATTACTGGAGTGCATTTTACAAGAAAATACTTCAAAATGTCATGTTTAATTCAATGTGTTACTTACCATTTATTTGTAATTGTTTGTAAAATTGACTAGCAATTTCTGAGTGAAAGTTGCTTCAAAATAAATCTTCAGTGTATAGCCCTTTTAAAAGCACTGCAACATTTTTTAAACAGTATTTTTGTCTAGTTTTGCTGTAAAAATATTGAAATATGCTTTAAACAAGACACATTAGCTTGAGGAGCAAATTGCATTGGATATTAAGACTTGTTTTTATAAACTTTTAAAGTTATTACATTTAATATTTCACTTCCCAAATGTTTTTCTTGTTTTACGCATAAACCTCACAAAGTTTAGTCAGATTTCTGCATAAAATAAGAAAAAAAATATTTACAAGTGGGGTACGCTGAATAACATTGAACATATAGCATTGAATATACAACTTAAAAAACTAGAAAACACAATGATTTATAACTGAGTTGATAACACAGGAACAAAAGCAGCATTTTACTAAATATTTCACTGCAAAAAAGAAGACACTTTAAATTGATCAGTGAATAGTTTATTTAATCATTGAATCATTTATATTTGTAAATCATAGTGCTGTCAAATCAATTCATCGCATCTAACATAAAAGTTTGTTTACGTGTGTGTATATATATTATTATATTTATATATATTATATATATGTGTATATATTAGTGCTGGGCAATCAATTAATCAAATCATCCAAAATAAAAGTTTGTATTTACATAATATATGTGTGTGTACTGTGTATAATTATTATGTATATTTTAATACACACTCCTTCATGTATATATTTAAGAAATATTTGCATGTATATACTGTATATATATTTATATAATTTATCTTAAATATAAATATTTTATATATAATCATAACATATTTTTCTTAAACATATACATGCATGTGTGTGTATTTATATATACGTAATTATGTGCACACACATATATTATGTAAACACAAACTTTTATTTTGGATGCGATTAATCGCGATTAATCGATTGCCCAGCATATATATATATACACTCACCTAAAGGATTATTATGAACACCATACTAATACTGTGTTTGACCCCCTTTCGCCTTCAGAACTGCCTTAATTCTACGTGGCATTGATTCAACAAGGTGCTGAAAGCATTCTTTAGAAATGTTGGCCCATATTGATAGGATAGCATCTTGCAGTTGATGGAGATTTGTGGGATGCACATCCAGGGCACGAAGCTCCCGTTCCACCACATCCCAAAGATGCTCTATTGGGTTGAGATCTGGTGACTGTGGGGGCCATTTTAGTACAGTGAACTCATTGTCATGTTCAAGAAACCAATTTGAAATGATTCGAGCTTTGTGACATGGTGCATTATCCTGCTGGAAGTAGCCATCAGAGGATGGGTACATGGTGGTCATAAAGGGATGGACATGGTCAGAAACAATGCTCAGGTAGGCCGTGGCATTTAAACGATGCCCAATTGGCACTAAGGGGCCTAAAGTGTGCCAAGAAAACATCCCCCACACCATTACACCACCACCACCAGCCTGCACAGTGGTAACAAGGCATGATGGATCCATGTTCTCATTCTGTTTACACCAAATTCTGACTCTACCATCTGAATGTCTCAACAGAAATCGAGACTCATCAGACCAGGCAACATTTTTCCAGTCTTCAACTGTCCAATTTTGGTGAGCTCGTGCAAATTGTAGCCTCTTTTTCCTATTTGTAGTGGAGATGAGTGGTACCCGGTGAGGTCTTCTGCTGTTGTAGCCCATCCGCCTCAAGGTTGTGCGTGTTGTGGCTTCACAAATGCTTTGCTGCATACCTCGGTTGTAACGAGTGGTTATTTCAGTCAAAGTTGCTCTTCTATCAGCTTGAATCAGTCGGCCCATTCTCCTCTGACCTCTAGCATCAACAAGGCATTTTCGCCCACAGGACTGCCGCATACTGGATGTTTTTCCCTTTTCACACCATTCTTTGTAAACTCTAGAAATGGTTGTGCGTGAAAATCCCAGTAACTGAGCAGATTGTGAAATACTCAGACTGGCCCGTCTGGCACCAACAACCATGCCACGCTCAAAATTGCTTAAATCACCTTTCTTTCCCATTCTGACATTCAGTTTGGAGTTCAGGAGATTGTCTTGACCAGGACCACACCCCTAAATGCATTGAAGCAACTGCCATGTGATTGGTTGATTAGATAATTGCATTAATGAGAAATTGAACAGGTGTTGCTAATAATCCTTTAGGTGAGTGTGTGTATATATATATATATATATATATATATATATATACACACACACACACACACACACACATACTATGTAAACACAAACTTTTATGTTAGATGCAATTAATCACGATTAATCGATTTGACAGCACTAGTGAATAATTAGCTTGATCTGTGAATTGGTATTTACTGTACATGAACCATGCAAATTAATCAATTCACTAAAATGAATCAGACATCGTAAAACTACTTAACAGAACCGAGTGCATTTGATTAATGCATGTGCAATGAAGCATGAAGGAAAATGCAGCATTATAGCATTTTGTAGCTTGTTACTTAATCTAAACTATTTTGAAAGCAGTTCTGTCACACTACTGAAAAACTTAGTCTAGGTTCGTTCTCAACTCCAATGCCAGTGCTCGTTTTCTCCCACACACACACAAGCTGTCAGCGGTGGCAGCGTCACACACACACGTACGCTGACTCTGTCTTTTCCTCCGTCGCCGTGAATGAGAGGTTATCATTAACCAGAAATATCACGTCACTCATCCCACACACTAACTCGCCTCAAAACGCTTTCGATCTCTAAACAAGAACCAGACCACACGGTATAAACGCTACGACTAAGTCTCCGTGATTCAGACTTCATTTATTGTCAAGCCGCCCGCAGTGCAAACACAACTGTGGCTGTTTTAGGATTGGTTTTATGTTGCTCAAAGGCTCGTGTGTGACAGATAAGGGCTTCATCTTGACTTGCTATGATTTGATTAAAGGCAGCAAGAAAACAAGAAATGTGTGAAACTGCTGTGTGTTTGAGGTGTAGAAGTCTGCTGCCCTCCGCTGTTCACATCTGAGCTCTGCAGATCAACACGCTGCTCTCATTAGGCGTCATGTTTCACTGTAGCGTGATAACACACATGCCAGTTTTTTCGTGATCGGTGTCAGGGTAGGTCAGTGCTTTATTATGAACACATGTGTGAGTAACGCACAAAATCTTGTTTTTGCCTCACAGCTGTACCGTGCGTCGGCTCTGTTCGAGACCATTCGTCATGAAGCCCAGCACAGCACCGACTACAAGCTCTCCCTGTTCGACCTGCAGACCTCCTCGTACCAGGCTCTCCAGAGGGTCCTTGTCAGCCTTGGTATAAATACTCTCCTCTTCTTCCTTCCTGTTAATATCATCCATTCAGACCACAGAACAGTGTTTAAACACTTATCTGCATGGGTAAGGATTCATGAACAATCAAAATAAACCCTCTAAAGGGGTTTATTTAGCTAAAATGACCTGCTGACTGGACATTAAACCACCTGTTATATGGCTACACTGCAAAAAATATGACTTCATAATGAGTTAATTAGCCTCTTTTGACTTGTTTACTAGTTCAGATATCTAAAAATCCTTGAAACATGATATATTTATTTATTAGTGTATTTTGTTTTTAATGCACTGCAGATTTCTTCATTGATGTTAACTTGTTTATACTTAATATGTGAAATATATATACTTAAAAGTATTTTATACTCACCAAGGCTGCATTTATTTGGGGAAAATACAGTAATATTTTAAATATAATATAACAATTTAAAATAACTGTTTTCTATGTGAATATATAGTAAAGTGTAATTTATTCCTGTGATCAAAGCTGAATTTATCATCATTACTCCAGTCTTCAGTGTCACATGATCCTTCACAAATCATTCCAGTATGATGATTTATGATCAAGAAACATTTCTGATTATTATTTGCACTGATTCATATTTCTGAATAGAAAAATTCAAAAGAACAGCTTTTATTTGAAATACAAATTCTTTACAAATACTTTTACTTTTGATATGCTTAATGCATCCTTGCTGAGTAAAACTATTTTAGGAAACCTTACCGACCCCAAATTTTTAGACAGCAGTGCGAGTTCCTTTTCCATACATTAGAAGTATTTACAAGAGCCAAAAAGCACAAAATTGCATCAATAAAAGTGGTTCTTATGCTTGTTTTTATATGACAGCTATATGTGATGAATAGACAACAATTCACAGAAAAAGCTCGTAAATAAAACACTAGGCATTTACACTGCTTTATGATGCTTTTTGTCCTTTGGCACATGACAGTGTCCATACCCATCTACTTTCATTGAAACATCTCCTCTCATGTTCTGTGGAAGGAAAAGTCATTGTTTTGAGTGTCAGGAGGGTGAATAAATTATAACAATTTTGAGCTACTTCTAAGTAACGCTCCACCAGCACATAAAGGTTTTTGGATATTATATGTCCTGGGATGGAAATCCTTGTATAACGTCGCTGTCAAGCAGAAACATTGTATCTCCAAAATGGCTACTTTTCAGGAATGAATGTCAGACATACATGTTTTGTCCGTCATTAGAACGGTTTTATGTTTTCATCATCTTACAGGTTGTAAAGTTTACTGTAGCTACAGTATGTGGCCGCTCAGTTTTTCTGTCATTTGGCCAAAATCTCATGTTATTAAAGATGAAGTGCTTCACACAGGCTGTTTAACACAGTATTGGCTGTGACTCGATGACAGATGCTAGACTAAGACAAACACATAAAACATTAGTCTTTATATATACAGTGTTTGTAGAGTAAAGAAAACGCTGTACTTTATTTGCCATTGCATTGCAAACAAGCAGAGACGCTCCAAACTGTGTGCGGCACTTCATTCACGATTGAGTTTTGAGGTTTGACCGACAGTTTGAGAGAGTTATGGGGTTTAGTCACACTAATGCTTTTCATTGGTTTGCAAAACCCACAGACAGACATAAAGGATGATATAGTAATGATTTATGAATAAAAATGACGAAACATGGAGATACAAGGTTTCTGCCGACAGCGACGATATGCATGATACAGTCAAATATCTCTAGAAATGATTGATGTGATCATAGCTTTATGAAGACTAGCATTGACCTCTGACCTCTACTCAGGGCACCATGATGAAGCTCTGGCCGTGGCGGAGCGAGGACGCACTCGGGCCTTTGCCGACCTGCTGGTGGAGAGACAGACGGGCCAGCAGGACTCGGACCCGTATACGCCCGTGACCGTGGAGCACATCCTGGACACTGTGAACGGGCAGCGGGCGCTGGTGCTCTACTTCTCCCTAGCGGCAGGATACCTGTACAGCTGGCTCCTGGCCCCCGGATCTGGTAAGACACTCAAGAGTCAGGTTCAAAACCCCAGAAGGGTTGATTAATGAACTCCACCATCCTGAAACAACAACTATCGCTCTGCATAACTTTATACGGTCTGAAGGACATACAGTATCACACATGGGGAAGCTTTAAAAACACAGGCTAAAGATATCTGTCTGATGCATGTATCGACCTTATGCGCCCAACACCTTTTTTACTCCTGTTTCAACAGTAATGTACAGAACAAATAACATACTAATCTTTTTAAGCATTCTACAATCAAGCTTATTAATAAGCACAGCTGAAGAAACTGATAAACAAATACACATACAAATTAGTGTGTGTGTGTGCGTGCAACACTTTTTAATGCGTAGCACAAACTGATGCGAAGAGTCTTTAGTTTTATCATATTTATAAAAGACAGATATGCTGTACCAATTTTTTTCCGAAAACAGCCGAACTCGTGAAGGAGGGAGTGGGAGGAGCACTCGAGCACACACACATACTCCCTGGATATCTTTAGATTCACTATACGTTGGTGTTGATCACATTATATGCACTTACACGCCGGTTTCCAACAAAACACACAGATTTGATGCAGTTTCACTCACCGCCTGCGGTTTCCACTCATGACCGGGAACAAACACACACACTTGCAGAACTCCGGAAACACACTGGGTTATTTGGGAAGCTGAACAAGGTTATCTCTCCCTCACATCCGGAAACACACTTCTTTAGTGACATTGTTGATTTCATAGTCTAAAAACACAATGACAGCGCTGTCGACGGCTCCCGTAACCCGAACGAAGCTCGTTGAGGGGCACGCTCTTGCTCTGATTGATGTGGCACGCGCTCATCCGGGAGAAGTGCCCATACAAGGAATTCCGCCCTTTATGACGTCATACCGGGCCACACTCGGAAAAAACTTTCCAAAACTTGTTCGAATCCTGAAGGAGTGTATTTGGCACAGAAATCCAACTCGTTTTTTTTTTTTTTTAATGTCCATGTTTAGCATGAGAATCAACTCTTTAACAGTGTCAATCAGTCAGAATGCATGAAATAGCATTAGACCCCCCCTTTAATGTCTTTACTGTCACTTTTGATCAATTTAATTCATCCTTGCTGATATCATCATATTAGAATGATTTCTGAAGTATCATGTGACACTGAAGACTGGAGTAATGATGCTGAAAATCCAGCTTTGATCACAGGAATAAATTACACTTTACTATATATTCACATAGAAAACAGTTATTTTAAATTGTAATAATATTTCACAATATTATATAATATTTCACAATATTATATAATATATTTTAAAAAAAATTTAATTAAATAAATGCAAAAGAGACTTCTTTCAAAAATCTTAATTAGTGTAACTTTTGAAAGGTAGTGTAAAGCGTGTGTGCAGTAGAGTGTGCGATGTCTGTTGTAGTGTGTGTAGAGGCGGGTGGTGTTGTGCTCAGACTGACCGAAGCGATGGAGTGATGTGATCATGTGGGTTGGGGTGATGGAGGTGTCAGACAGGCACAGCACACGTCTGAACCGTTCATTAGAGCCCAATCCGGAGACACGCTGAGACACTGTCTGTCTGTCTGAACACAGACCAACACAACACACACCAGCGCTCCTGTTTACTCTAACAGATCAATAAGACAAGGCTGTCTCACACACGCTTGGTTCATGCAGAACTAAAAAAAAATATGTCAATAAACTAAAGACTACTGATGTAAATAATAGCCTTTATGTACTGTACATTTAAAAAAATATGACCCCAAACTTTTGAACGCAAGTGTATATTTATAAATATTTTTTATTATTACATTTCTTTTTTTTCTTTTTCTTTTTTCTCGAAATTATGTCCCTAGTTTCTTAATGAGTCATGGGTGTGTTTTGCGCTCGCACCATGGCGGATTCGCTATTTATATGTGAGCGGAAAGACTGAACACTTCTCCAGAGAGGAATCCTTTTATTTTTAATATTTAAAAATGTGTGTGTGCTGCTGCGCGTCCCTGTGTGTGTAATAAGCAGAGTGTACACGCGTTGTGCACCCGCCTATAGGCTCATATTACTAACACACCCTTTAAATAACACAAAAAATACTGCGCTACTGACTTTAGAGCAGGTTTTTGTTGGTCAATGGCGCAGTCGTTTTCAGTTCCTCAAAATAGCAACGCGCCAACAATGCTCCTGAACACACCTGGTTTTCAGACCAGACGCCCATGGGCGAACAGATGCGCCAGTGCATTTGCTATTTAAACAACGTGGAGCTGGACTTGAAAATAAAAAAACTGCGCCAGGCTGAAACTAGCAAAAAACACTTGCGTTGTGCTTGGCATCGCATTGCGCCGGGTGTATGATAGGGCCCTATAACTCGCAATTGCGACTTTATATCACACAATTCTGACTTGATAACACGCAATTGTGAGATGAAAAGTCACAATTATCTTTTAAAATGTTTTATTCCGTGACGGAAACAAGCTTCCACAAGTTTCAATTCACATTTTATTTTATGTTGCCTTTTATTTCTTTTTTTATCATAAAAGTATCTTACTTACAAATTTGTTAATGTAGCAAGGACAAGTTGGGAACACTGGACAAAAATAGATATTTTCATGAAGAAAGCACAAAGAAAAAAACCATTAAAAAAGATAGTTTAAAAAAATGCATATAGTAGAAGTTGATGTCAGCTATTTACTCAGAAGTCATCTGTTACACACTCAAACACGCCGTAAGTTTGGCTGAACCTCATCCAACAACAAATAAACCGTTGCTTGACCAAATCTGGGTTTGCTTCACTTTCAAAAATATAGCTTCCAGTGACATGCACACATGCTCAGTTTCACACTGTCGTATTCCTCACACCTTCTGTTCCCCACGGCTTCATTGTGCCGCCTGCTGTTTGGTGAAGCTGGTAAAAAGCTGCGAATTAACGCAAAGCGGCAGTACCACCTGCCTCCCTAATCCCCTGTCACAACCAAACACACGTGTAAAACACACACCATAAATATAAATATAACAAGTATATATGTGTATGTGTGTGTGTTAGTTTTAGTACACTAAAGTACCCTGGACACGCACTCTCACACACATCTGCATCTCTCTGGACTTGAAGCTCATTTATTTATTCCAACATTGACGTCTGTAAAAGAAAGACACGCTCATGCAATTAAACGTACATCTGAAAGCTTTTGCTCATTTACAAAATTCACCTAACTAGATTTCAGCCCGTCACAGGAGACTGCTGACCTTGCTCGTGACTCTTGTGCGGCTCTATACGTTATTCTAACTTCATTATTACGCAAAGCACGCACTTTATGTCTACAACACTGGTGTTTGAGATGTTCGGTCCAGTCTGAATGATTGTATTTTACATCTGACCTTTAAGTGTGATGGTGAAATCAACCTCTAATGGTGTATTGCTTGTATACCAATACCAATAATAATCACCATAATCATATTTGTTTGATAAGTAATATTTTGTCCAAATGACCTTTGCTCTCCGTCTCGCAGGTATTCTGAAGTTCCACGAGGTGTATCTGGGTGAGGGCGCGTCGGAGGGTGGCACGTCAGACTTCCAGGAGGGCGGCGGTGGGGTCATGCCCTCGTCTCTGGAGCAGCACATCACTAATGCCCGTGAAGCTCTGGGTGTGGACTCCTACTACAGCAGGTGAATGCATGTCATATGTGTAAATCGATTAAGATTGCGATCTTGATTCAGACACCCACAGGATCCTATTCCTTAACGACAACGATTCGCCAGTGTCTATTAAACCTTGGACAAAATCACACCAGAGCATTCAGATCTGTGTTGGCGCTGCCGCTGAGCCAGAGTGAGCCGTTGTCATGTATAAAACAGCTTTACAAACAGTCTTTTCAACCACACAGTTTCATTATTTCTGTACTGGGATAAAAGTTTATAGTTTAGATATAAACACTGATGTCTACAGTAGCTTCAAAATAGAGCAAATCACCTTTTGAAAGTGACTTGCCGCTTTAAATAACGATTGTGTCAATTACATCGTTACACCAGTAGGTGGCGACAAGTGACTGATGTGTTTGTCATTGAATCATTCATTCAAGAGATTTGTTCAAAAACACTGATTCATCCAGAAATGAAACAAGTGAAGTCTTTATGAGTGAGTCATTGAATCATTCACTCAACCCGAGTTTTCTTTTTTTTTATTAAACATTTTAAATAGACATTTTGTCAGAACCTCTAGTTATTTTGTTTAGTTGTTTGTTCGGAATCGTGGGAGAATCATGATCTCTGTTGGTTTTTTTATACATATCAATACTCATTTTCGGCAGAATACACCAGCGTCTCTTTCTCTCTCTCTCATCTCTCCGACAGCGAGAGCGAGTGACACACAAACCCGCCTCTCACTCGTTTCATTTGCTCCAGATGAATATTGTAAGTGTCACAGGGCTTGAATTTCTGTGTGGGATTGCACGTATTGCGCATAATTTTACTCATTCCCGTAGATTGTGTGCTCCCACCCAAAGTGCGGCACATAAAGCAGCCTCTCAGCACTAAATTGAGTTGGTTTTCGCTGCTTATTGCACTTAAACAGTCAAATAATATCAAAATGCCGGTCTTGGCAAGTATTCACGTAAACAGTTATGATTTAAGTGAACGTAAACAGTTGAGAAAGGTGGTTCCTAGGTGGTTTTAGGGCGTACTGGATGTTAGGTGTTGCTAGGTGGAAGGGCTATGTTGATAGGTAAGCTTCCCAATAAAAGAGCATGTCTAGTGCACATGGAGAATGCAACTGTGTGCATGTTCGTGTGAAAATATGCAACCTCCTAAATATACCTTGATGGATGCAGTCAGGTTGGTTGGTGGCAATGAGCGCTGCGGGGATGAGTGTGCATGTGTGTGTTCATTCATGCCCTGCAGGAAGCACATCTCAGCCATGCTGTCATACGCCGCAGCGGGGCTGGAGGCCACACCGCACTGATCTCTGGGTGGGTGGCAGCTGAGGAGTTATTCAGCTCTCACATGGAGGTGTAAGACGCTCGCCGATGCTCCGAGAGGAGTCGGTGCTGCAGTGTTGAGTGTACTCTGACATGTAATTAGATGAAGACGCTGGCAGGTTTGGAGGAGCCGAATGCAGAGAGAGAGAGAGAAGGATGGCAGAACGTCAGAAGCTCTTGCTGTGAATTAAGCAGCAGCCTGAAACAAAGGCCATTATTGTGCGCGCGTGGAAAGCTGCGAGTCTCTGGTGCCAGCGCATTAGTCACTAGAGGTGTGATGCTTCTCCCAGCGAGCTCTGCACTCATCCCTGCCCATTAAAAGATAATTTAGCGCTTGACTGAGGGGCTGCGAGCAATCTTTTCCACTTGGTTGGGTGCAATATGCCACCTTTGAAGACCCCATTCATTGTGCTGAAAGAAAGAGGCACGAACAGGAACTGTGATACCCGCGACCGTCTGCAATATGAGCGATTATGCCTCGTTTAGCGAGACCTCTTCCACCCGTTAGTTGAGAGAGATCAGTGCGTTGCTCGTGAGATTCATCAGAATAATTCTGTGATTAATGCACAATTTCAGCTGGATTGTTAATGCGACTGATGTTTGCCCATGCAAAACTCAGCACCATGAAGAGTGGTTACCAGGACGTTGCTGTACAGTTGCTAGGGTGTTCTGTGAGGTTGCTAGGTGGAAATTAGTTTATGCCCATGTCTATAATATACACTCACCTAAAGGATTATTAGGAACACCATACTAATACTGTGTTTGACCCCCTTTCGCCTTCAGAACTGCCTTAATTCTACGTGGCATTGATTCAACAAGGTGCTGAAAGCATTCTTTAGAAATGTTGGCCCATATTGATAGGATAGCATCTTGCAGTTGATGGAGATTTGTGGGATGCACATCCAGGGCACGAAGCTCCCGTTCCACCACATCCCAAAGATGCTCTATTGGGTTGAGATCTGGTGACTGTGGGGGCCATTTTAGTACAGTGAACTCATTGTCATGTTCAAGAAACCAATTTGAAATGATTCAAGCTTTGTGACATGGTGCATTATCCTGCTGGAAGTAGCCATCAGAGGATGGGTACATGGTGGTCATAAAGGGATGGACATGGTCAGAAACAATGCTCAGGTAGGCCGTGGCATTTAAACGATGCCCAATTGGCACTAAGGGGCCTAAAGTGTGCCAAGAAAACATCCCCCACACCATTACACCACCACCACCAGCCTGCACAGTGGTAACAAGGCATGATGGATCCATGTTCTCATTCTGTTTACGCCAAATTCTGACTCTACCATCTGAATGTCTCAACAGAAATCGAGACTCATCAGACCAGGCAACATTTTTCCAGTCTTCAACTGTCCAATTTTGGTGAGCTCGTGCAAATTGTAGCCTCTTTTTCCTATTTGTAGTGGAGATGAGTGGTACCCGGTGGGGTCTTTTGCTGTTGTAGCCCATCCGCCTCAAGGTTGTGCGTGTTGTGGCTTCACAAATGCTTTGCTGCATACCTCGGTTGTAACGAGTGGTTATTTCAGTCAAAGTTGCTCTTCTATCAGCTTGAATCAGTCGGCCCATTCTCCTCTGACCTCTAGCATCAACAAGGCATTTTCGCCCACAGGACTGCCGCATACTGGATGTTTTTCCCTTTTCACACCATTCTTTGTAAACTCTAGAAATGGTTGTGCGTGAAAATCCCAGTAACTGAGCAGATTGTGAAATACTCAGACTGGCAAGTCTGGCACCAACAACCATGCCACGCTCAAAATTGCTTAAATCACCTTTCTTTCCCATTCTGACATTCAGTTTGGAGTTCAGGAGATTGTCTTGACCAGGACCACACCCCTAAATGCATTGAAGCAACTGCCATGTGATTGGTTGATTAGATAATTGCATTAATGAGAAATTGAACAGGTGTTGCTAATAATCCTTTAGGTGAGTGTATTCTGGTCTCTAGATATGGCTTGAGTATGGAAGCCCGTTTTCAGAGATCAGATTTAATAACAAAGTAGTCACATACTTGATATATAGTCATATTTAGAGATATTATGTCAGAGTGTGAGATGAGATATATTGAGAAAATGTAATGTCATATTTTGAGATGTATAAAGTCAAGATATATAAAGATAAATTATGAGATATGATATATAGTAATATTATAAGATGTAGTCAAAATATGAGATTAAGTCATGTTGTGAGATATATAGTAATATTATGAGATACAAAGTCATATTTCATGATATATAAAATCATAATGTGAGATATGAAGTCATTTTATGATTTATATATATAGTAATATGAGATATAAAAAGTCCTATTTCGAGAGATATATACAAATATTATGAAATATATAAAGCAATGTGAAATACGAAGTCATATTGTGAGATGTATAGTAATATTACGATATAAGTCATAATATAAGATGAAGTCATTGTGAGATATATAGTAATATTATAAGATGAGTTTTGTGTTTTTTGTGATATATTAAGTCATAAATTGAGATATAAAGTCTGTGTATGTGTGTATATATATATATATATATATATATATATATATATATATATATATACACACACAACTTCAGTAATATGAGATATGAAGTCATAAGAGCGATATATAGTGATGTTATTCAACATATAGTCATATTTCCAGATATACACTCACCTAAAGGATTATTAGGAACACCTGTTCAATTTCTCATTAATGCAATTATCTAATCAACCAATCACATGGCAGTTGCTTCAATGCATTTAGGGGTGTGGTCCTGGTCAAGACAATCTCCTGAACTCCAAACTGAATGTCAGAATGGGAAAGAAAGGTGATTTAAGCAATTTTGAGCGTGGCATGGTTGTTGGTGCCAGACGGGCCGGTCTGAGTATTTCACAATCTGCTCAGTTACTGGGATTTTCACGCACAACCATTTCTAGAGTTTACAAAGAATGGTGTGAAAAGGGAAAAACATCCAGTATGCGGCAGTCCTGTGGGCGAAAATGCCTTGTTGATGCTAGAGGTCAGAGGAGAATGGGCCGACTGATTCAAGCTGATAGAAGAGCAACTTTGACTGAAATAACCACTCGTTACAACCGAGGTATGCAGCAAAGCATTTGTGAAGCCACAACACGCACAACCTTGAGGCGGATGGGCTACAACAGCAGAAGACCCCACCGGGTACCACTCATCTCCACTACAAATAGGAAAAAGAGGCTACAATTTGCACGAGCTCACCAAAATTGGACAGTTGAAGACTGGAAAAATGTTGCCTGGTCTGATGAGTCTGGATTTCTGTTGAGACATTCAGATGGTAGAGTCAGAATTTGGCGTAAACAGAATGAGAACATGGATCCATCATGCCTTGTTACCACTGTGCAGGCTGGTGGTGGTGGTGTAATGGTGTGGGGGATGTTTTCTTGGCACACTTTAGGCCCCTTAGTGCCAATTGGGCATCGTTTAAATGTCACGGCCTACCGGAGCATTGTTTCTGACCATGTCCATCCCTTTATGACCACCATGTACCCATCCTCTGATGGCTACTTCCAGCAGGATAATGCACCATGTCACAAAGCTCGAATCATTTCAAATTGGTTTCTTGAAGATGACAATGAGTTCACTGTACTAAAATGGCCCCCACAGTCACCAGATCTCAACCCAATAGAGCATCTTTGGGATGTGGTGGAACGGGAGCTTCGTGCCCTGGATGTGCATCCCACAAATCTCCATCAACTGCAAGATGCTATCCTATCAATATGGGCCAACATTTCTAAAGAATGCTTTCAGCACCTTGTTGAATCAATGCCACGTAGAATTAAGGCAGTTCTGAAGGCGAAAGGGGGTCAAACACAGTATTAGTATGGTGTTCCTAATAATCCTTTAGGTGAGTGTATAGTCATATTTCATATATAAAATCATAATGTGAGATATGAAGTCATTTTATGATTTATATATAATAATATGAGGTATATAAAGCAATGAAGTCAGATTGTGAGATGTATAGCAATATTATTATATATATAAAGTCATAATATAAGATGAAGTCATTGTGAGATATAAAGGTATAAAGATATAAAGAGGTAATATTATGAGATGAATGTGATTTTCTTCTGATATAAAGTCATAGTGAGATATAAGTAATTTTATATAAATGTATATTTTTGTATAATATTTTTCAAGATACAGTTTATAGTCATAAAGTGAAATATGAAGTCATATTGTGAGCTATACAGTATAGTTATTAGATATATTAATTCATAAAGCAAAAATATGAAGTTATTTGCAGTGCAGAAAGACTTGCACACTATTTAATATTTGATCAATCATTAACCCTCAGTATGAGCAGCAGTAATAGTGATAATTGACCAAGTAAACACCACTAATTAGGGCGCTTCACACTGCAGTGTTTAGTGCTTTCCCACGTCCATTTGAGTTTGTTTGTTTGGTTGGTGTGAAGCTGTGGTTTGAGTTATGGTTCATAAAGCAATTCGGCCTAATTTAAGGAGATAAACTGCTGTTGATGATGTATAATTTGCATTTTATAGTATAATTTGCATTTTATAGTCTAATGCGTTCTTATTGCTGCTTGTCTCAGCAGAAATGGCTTTCAAACGAATCCGCCGCAGACAGCGCGTTCATGTTTAGCTTCACTGAGTACTGACCCACAGACAGTACGAGTGTATAGGAATGTTTGAGTAAAGCTCTTAGAGTCAGCAGGAAAACAACGATAAGAAACAAAATAAATAAAAATAAAGAGAACTGTCAAAGCTGCACACAACAATAAATAAGCACTAAAAAATACACACTATAAAACAGTTACTTTCATATAAGAATATTGCACATCCTGCAGTTTTATTTCACTTTGTCCTGAGATGATATAGAGTATGATGTAGGGGCGTAACGATACCCTCGTGTCACAATTCGATACATATCTTGATACTGAACTCACGATACAATATTATTACGATACTCCAAGACATATGGTAAAAGGTTAACAAAAAATGTACTGTTGCTAAATTTGGTATTACATTGAGGGTGGAAATGACTTGGACTTGGTGCTGGTAACCCAATGCATAAAAATAGTCATGATTCTAAAGCTGAAAATACAGAATTATTTTAGACGAATATGCTTGCACTCTGTCACTGACTAGATATATTTAAAATAATGTAAGCCACTTTTTACTGGTAACATAAGACATTTGGCATTATCTGGACCACAAATATTCCCCCACTGCATTATTCTACATTATATATAGTAGTTTAATGTAGTACTGACACTAAAACTCTGTAAACTTGAATTTTTCCTCACACAGCAATTTTCATTTTGGGTGAACTGTACACAATACAGATTGTCACTATCCACGACACATATTGTTGCATTTTTGTATTGCAATATATTGTGACACGATATATTGTTACACCCCTAGTATGAAGTGTAACTCTGGAGGCGTAATCAAACTCAAACCCAGTGTGAACAACCTTTGTGAACCTACCAGATCAGGTTCACTCACTATTCATAGGTTTCAGTCACATGACTGCCGCAGAGACCTGGAGGGCAAAACATCCATAGACCTGAAAAAACTGTGGAAAACACTTAAAGGAAAAAAGGGCATAATAGGTCCCCTTTAAGACAAAGTCTTGATGATGTATGGGCTCTAGAACAGGTTTTCCTGCTTAAATGTTGATTATTTCTCCCATATTCTCCATTGTTGCAGCTCCTCTCTTCCCAGTCTGTCAGTAACTCTCTGTTTAGTTTCGGTCTCTATGAAGCCCCTCCTCCTGCTCTGATTGGTCGGCTGCACCAGTGTGTTGTGATTGGTCAAGCGCTTTGAATGTGTGTGGGAAGTGTCCCGCCCCTTACCATAACCACCAGTTTAAACTCAACCAGGCCCGCCCCTTTATTCTGCGTATTAATTATTTAAATGAGGAATATTGTGACGTGTTGGTTCCCGGAAGAAAATGGAATGGTTAAGCATTGTCTTTATAATGGCTTTCTATGGAAATTGCATGTCGGATTCATTTGGTGCCTGTACATAACATGCATCATCAATAAGGTGTATATTGAATTTTGTCTTACTACATTATACTTTAAAAAAATATTTAAAAAATAAGGAGGAAAGCCTTGTTTTGCCATCCAGGTGGGTGTTCCTGTAAGGGTGTTAGGAAGGTTTTCCTTTCAGAGCGTCCTCACATATCTCTGCCTGACACATTGGCCCACAGCGCCGTCTCCACATCTGAGCAGTCTTCATTTCCCATGCACACTTCCCACATCCTCTACAGCTCAGCACGCAGACGGGTCGCGGATGCAACCGCTTGCTTGCCCCACGACCGGGTTACTTTTGGCACATGAGCAGACCTCATTCTCCGGATCCTCCGGTGCTTTTCGTTTCTAGTTGGCACCAAAACGGGATTACTCCCATCCTAGAGGAGTGTATCCTGACAAAGAATTAAATTATCATTTCAACAGGATTTGGGACGGCTTCCGTCTTGAGAGGGAACATGTTTGCGGAGATTAAGTACACAAAATGAGAGGAACGCCGGTGCCTCGGAATAGTTTGGAAATCTAGGGGACGCGATTACCAGACATTCCCTTTCATTCTCAGAGCAAGTGCTCAAGTAAACACGTGCTAATGAGCTATTCAGAGCATTCAAATCTCTTCATATCGACATCTGATATTGTGTCCAAAATAATCAGCAGAACATCTGCGTCGTGCATTAGGTACAAATGAAGCACGTTTGTGTGTAATTGAGGTGAGATGGATAAAACCTTATTAACCCAATAGAGGTATCCAAGTGTGCCGTCTCAGATGAGTCAGATTGCTGAAGAGATCAGTTTTTTCATTAAAGCTAATCAGAGAAATTTGCTCACGCGTTCCCCAGACGCAGAGAGACTCGTGCGTGATTATCAGTGATTGTGGCTGCCATTGTGCTCCAGTTGTTTGGTCGTTTATAACATTGTTTCTGTTATTTTGTGTTGCATCTCAATGGATGTCGGGAATGAAAAGTCAACAAACATGTGCATGTCTGGATATAAAAGCGAGTGTGTTTGATAAGCGGGGAACGTTTCATCACTCAGATGTTGCGCTTTCATAGCGGAGGACACTTAATTGAGTTAACAGTTGTGAAATAAAACCAGACGTAAAAGAGTCTCAAGCATGATCTGGAGCATGCATATGCTCATATATTGAACATTTGAATCAGTTGTAAAACGAACGGAGAGTGACTTGTTTCTGCACGATCTCACATGCAGAAAGAATTGGAACATGAATCAATTTCTTAAAACTGACATCTCCGCCTCTGAAATCTGATTGGTTTTTTTTTGTTGTTTTTTTTAAGTCTATGTTAAAGAGTAATAAACCATGAACCAAATGAACCAGCTACAAGGTGAATCATAACATTACAAACCTTGATTTGAAGCATCACGGTATATAACAGTATATTTTACGTTTATTACGTTAAAATATGCATTTGGAAATAATTAAGCAGTTTGAGAGCATACACTGTAAAATTATATGAACAATTAGTTATGATTTTTACATAGTTTTAACTCAAAAAAGTGAGTTCAATCTGTGTATAACTTATAAAAAATGTTACTTATTTTAGTAAGTCAGTTTAATGTTATTTGAAATGACTTAAAGGTGCACTGTATATCTATTAACAGAAATGAAATATAATATACATAACTATATTTTCAGTGGAGTCTAAAGACCTTACATAATGAACCGTTATGTTTTTATTACCTTAGAATGAGGCATTTCTATCTACACACACCGCTGGTCCCCTTACAGTGAAGTCGCCATTTTGTGCCGTCATGTTTCTACAGTAGGGGAGAGCGGGGCACAACCTAACGCTTTTTGACTTTCTCAGTTTGTGTAAATCCACTTGGGGTTCAGAGTATTTATTTTTCCCCACATTAATTTCACAAGTCTAGTACAATTATGTGGTTTTGTTTCATTAATACAGTGTATACTTTTTTTCTTGATTTACCCTGAAAGAATGGAAGTGAAATGTGACAACATGCCCCATAGGTGGGGTACACTGAACATGTGAGGGGCACGATGTGACATGACCTTATGGCAGCTTAAAATGTTATCTGATATAATCAAAAAAATATACAAGACAAATGTAAGGCAGTAAGGCAGTGTGACAACATGCCCCACCTGCTCAACTGGGATTTAACCCCGGCTCGTGTCTTCTGCTGTTAGATCAGCATTAAAGAACCATCTCAACTGTTAAATAACAGATATAAGATTAAAATAATATCAGATTTGTCTTATTTTAAATAAACAAAAAACAGAGATGAAAAATGAATGCAAGTAAGAAATGTACTTTTGCTATGGTTAAATAAATGTTCAGTGATATCTTCCAAGGACTTTTCTATATAGTGTTGATATGACAACTAGTAAATCCACTAAGTTTCATCATGCTGGCATGTGTGAAAAGTGTTAAACCATGTGTGTTACAACTAAATTTGTAAATCGTGAGAAAATTGCTATTTTAACCAAGGAACCGGGACGTGTGAGGGAGTCAATGGCGTCATATCTGCGTTACCCTCGGTTTCCGGTGTTATTCAGCAGAAACGCTTTACTCTCACTGCAGTGTGCAACAAGTGTCATAGCAGCCGCCGAGAGAACGCACAGAGTAACGTCAGAACATCATTTTCAACACACTCAAATGTATCTAATATGATAAACAGAGCTGCGTTACCTCATACTCATGACCGGATAAGCGGAAGTGGCGCCGGAGACTGTGGCATAATAAAAGTCCCGCCGCTCGCGAGGCGTGTGTTGCGTTCATCTTGTAAACAATCGCTCCAGCGGCCTTGCTCAGCTCCCACAACACTCAGCTCTGCCCTGCTTCATGCTACAGTAACGTTACTAATAATCGCATCCATGAACATGATTTCTGCCTGAGTCCTATCCCGATTCTTTTCCACTGGCTGTGAGGTGAAGACCACATGACCCAAGATTCTGCGCTCAAACTTGGCGTCATCAAACTACGCCTTTGTTTTGAATAGGCGACCTCTAGCGGACGGAAAGTTACATAGTGCAGCTTTAAGTCAGCAACTTTTTTTTGCAGTGTAACTGACTACATCATTCGCAGAAGCACTAAAGAGTTTGTTTGGTGCGATTTTTCTACAGAATCATGGGTTTTTCACCAGGTATTTCACTGTTAAACACAATTATTTAAAAAAAAAAATTGTTGAAACAAAAAGCATAAATCATCGATTAACAACCTTGTAGCGTACATTAGGTCTGTCTTTAATGGTTTGTAAGTTATCATAAAAAATGTATGGTAACACTTTAGTTTAGGGCCCAATTCTCACTATTAACTAGATGCTCATTATCATGCATATTACTAGGATATTGGCTGTTTATTAGCACTTATAAAGCACATATTAATGCCTTATTCTGCATGACCATATTCTACATCACTTAAAGGTACAGTGTGTGAATGTTAGCGGCATCTAGTGGTGAGGTTGTGAATTGTAATCACCTTCTGCTCACCCCTTTTCAAAACACATAGAGAAGCTACGGTGACCGACACAGGACAAAAATGTCGTCGTCGGAGAGAGCAGAGAGTAGCTAGCGTAGTTTGTCCATTTAGGGCTACTGTAGAAACATGCTGGCGCAAAATGGCGACTACACTGCAAGGGGACCGGCGGTGTGTGTAGATAGAAATGTTGTCTTTATTTCTTTAATCCACCCAATACCTAAACTTAACTACCTTAATAAGCAGTAATTAAGAGTTAATTGAGGCAAAAGTCATAGTTAATAGTGAGAATTGGACCCTAATCTAAAGTGTGACAAAATTAATTAATTTTAAAAAATGGGATTTTTTACTTTTGGAACCTGACTGTAACATTTATGACCTCAGAAATCCATGATTGACCAATCAGAATCAAGTATTCCATTGTTGTTGAATAATTAACTATACTTTTATTTTTATAATAGTTAGTTTTACTACATTACATTTTTATTGGCTTTTTTTACTTTTTCAAGTTCCTCTGCAGGGATTGTACCATGTTTTGTGGTAAAATCAAACACTTTCATGTGTTATTGCTTGAATAAATCCCATTGTGTGTGTTTCAGAGCGTGTTCCAGCAGCGAGACCGAGAGCGAAGCTGGAGACCTGCTGGACCAGCAGTTTGAGGAACTCAATAACAAACTCAACTCAGTGACCGACCCGACCGGCTTCCTGAGGATGGTTTCCAGAAACAACCTCTTCAACAGGTCAGACACACAACAATCATCACATGAAGCGGCTCTGAAGACTTTTAAGAGCTTTCTGAGATGCTCTTTTTAGCAGAATGAAAGTGAAGGAGGTCAAAATGACAAATAAACACCATTAAAGTGTCATGAAACTGGTTAAAGTGGCTCGTTATATGATAGACGTTATCTGAAGTTAAATGATAGATTTGTTTGAGGTAAGAGACACAAATAAACTGTTTTATTCACTGAAAATCTCTGAGTAGTGATCAAACGATTCATTGAAAAGATCCAACTCAAAAGAACGACTCTAGTGAATCGGTATTAATGAATTGGATCTATTTAATGAATGGTTTGATCCAGGTCACAGAATCAGTGTGAATGATTTGTTCACTGGTCTGGTTACTGGAAGTAAATATTATCAGTGAATAACAAGTTACGTTTTGGTCGGATTGCTTTAGAAGAGTTGAAAATTTTATTTTACACTATTTTATGGTGTTGTTTTGTTTCTGAGAGTATTTTTCAAGATAAGGAAAATTGTGAAGAGATGCGTCATAATGTTGATTAGCTTTCCAGTAAAACGTCTTAACATCTTTAAAAATTATCATGCATATTACTAAGATATTGACTGTTTATTAGCACTTATAAAGCACGTATTAATGCCTTACTCTGCGTGACCATATTCTACATCCCTTAAAGGTATAGTGTGTGAATTTTAGCGGCATCTAGTAAATATTATCAGTGAATAACAAGTTACATTTTGGTCGGATTGATTTAGAAGAGTTGAACTGGAGCACATGAGTTGTGTGGACTATTTTATGGTGCTTTTTTGTTTCTGCGAGTATTTTCATCTTTAAAAATCAATTGATATATTTGTGTACCATCATAAGACTTCTAATACTTGTAATTTTATATATATATATATATATAAATAACAAATAGCATTTTCTTGCTCTAGATCTGGTATTTAATTAACCAAAATAAACCATTTGATGTAGGGGTATGCGATATATATATATCTTCTATGATAATATTGTGATTTTTGTTTCAACAATGTGCAATCTGACATTATCGAGTATGTCCCTCATGTATAAAAACACATTTAGAGACTGCACTGATGTATTCTAGTAGGTTAGTCTAGTGCACTTGTGCATTTAGTGATTTAGTCTATTAAAATGCATTTATATTCAAGATAAGGGGCAAAAATACCTCTGTATGTCTATTATATTTATATTCTCCAAATATCTGCATGATTACATGTGTGATATTGCTTTTATACAACAGTTCAGTAAACAAGAAGTTAATATCAAGTGACTTACATTTTAGACACAGTATTGCCTGTTTTTGCTAACGAAAATGGTTCCAAACAAAGCCACAGGACTGTTTTGAGTCTGAGCAACACACAGCGGTGTTTCAATAATGAATGAACAAAACGGTTGAATGAATGATTCAATGACTTACTCATTACGACTTGATGCGTTGTTCCTGAATCGGTTGAAACTCAATAACGCTCTGAGCGTATGGTCTGAACGGAAAAACTGTGTAATAAGCAGAGTGTACACGCGTTGTGCACCCGCCTATAGACTCATATTACTAACACACCCTTTAAGTAACACAAAAAATACTGCGCTACTGACTTTAGAGCAGGTTTGTGTTGGTCAATGGTGCAGTCGTTTTCAGTTCCTTAAAATATCAACACACCAACAATGCTCCTGAACAAGTTTTCAGACCAGACGCCCATGGGCGAACAGATGCGCCAGTGCATTTGCTATTTAAACACCGTGGAGCTGGACGTGAAAATGATAACTGCGTCAGGCTGAAACTAGCAAAAAACACTTGCGTCGTGCCTGGCGTCGCATTGCGCCGGGTGTATGATAGGGCCCAAAGAGTTAATCAATATCACATGAAGAATTATGTTTTTTTTCTCCAAATATTTATATAACAGTTCAGTAAACAAGAAGTTAATATCAAGTGACTTACATTTTAGACACAATATCGCCTGTTTTGAGTCTCTAAGCAACACACTGCAGTGTTTCGTTACTGAATGTACGAATCGGTTGAATAAATGATTCAATGACTTGCTGCCACCTACTGGCGGTTTTAATTTCACACATCTTTTGATTTTTTTAAATAATTTCTTATAATAATATTCAATGTTTTATGTTTAAAACATCAAAACATTATTTATGCATTTGTAACAGCAGGTTAAATGCATTCATGTCCCTCTGAGCTCATTAAACAGTGTGTGAATGATCTAAATCCACCAGATGCTGTTTCTCTGTCTCCTCTGCATTGCAAAGATCATTTTTGTTGATACTGATTTCATTTGATTGTAACAGCTCTATTGTGTTAATTGAATTTATTGATTAAATGTAAGAATTTGACACAAAATATGATGCATACATTTAATTAGGTAAAAAAAAAAAAAGCTTTATAAAGGTAAAAATCAATTTTTCAACTCACTGGAAAATATGATTTCTATCACTGCTGTGAACTGACCACCACACAGAATATGAAGAATATCAAACTTGTTTCTGTCCATGGCAGTCCTAAACCTGCCAACACAGTAAACACACTCAGCAAAATATCATATAATTATCATTATCCATAAAATCCCAGAAAATACATAGATATCATTTTTGACAATATTGCACATCCCTGAATCTACAGGAAGAGAAACCACTCAAACAGTAGAGAAAAAACCCAATCAAACACTAAATCATTAAGCAATTAGTAAACATTTAGCTCATAATGGACCTAAATTCTGCTGGAGGAAAAGAACAGCTGAGACGGATGATAATTAGGGAGCCAGTACGGAGGATAGTTCGGCATTCAGTCGCGTCCTTCACATCCTGATTCATCACGAGAGAACGAAAGATCGTTATTAGCACTGAAAGAGGGGGAGGGAGGAGACGACAGCTACGACAGGAACAGCGAGGGCAGGAGGCGAGCTTGTTAAATACAGGGTCAGAGCGGTCATCATTAGAGCTGCGCTTCTCATTACGAGCTCTCAGCGCCGCACATCTCTCTAGATTCATTAAAACAAAGAGCACGATTCACTCCTCATCTGCCCTAATGAGCCTGTGCCACTGTCTTAAACAACCAATTCAGTCAAATATGATGATTCTGGCATCGTTCACTCACACTCAGACTCACATTTTTGAAGAGTGTCCTGAACTTTTCTGTATAGTGAACGTGAACAAGGGCCGAAATGACAAATAACATCATTAAAGTGGTTAAAATGGCTGTATTTCAAGGCTTCTGAAGACATTCGATAGATTTGCGTGAGGATCAGACTCAAATGTAAGCGTTTATTCACTGGAAATAGTTTCATTAAAAAGATCCAACTCAAAAGAATGATTCATTAATGATTTGTTCTTTTGAGACGAATCTTTTCAGTGAATCTGTGGGAATGATTCGTTCACTAATCTGGTCACAACTGATGATCGGTGATTAACGAGTTCAATTTTAGTCTGATTTCTTGGTAAGAGATGGAATATAGTGCATTTATATACTATTATCGTTTTTAGTAGTTTTAGTTATATTAGTACTTCAAATTAAACTTAAAGACTTGAAATAAATTAAATGAAATAAAGTTGTATAAAGCTATTAAAAATGGTTACTTTAACTGAAATAAAGATGAAATAAAATAAAACAAATATTCAATGAAAAACTTAAAATAAGCTTTTTATTGATTATTTATAGTTGATTTTATTTCAGGTTTATTTCAGTTATTTTAATGGTTTTAATTTCAGTTGACAATAACAACACTGGGTTATTTTTTATAAATATTAATAGTTGATTTTATTTCAGCTTTATTTCAATTCAAGAAAAGGATTTTTAATCATTTGATTTTCAGTTAACAATAACAAAACACTGAACTATTTTTATAGTGTTTTTGTTCCACTGAAGAAAGTCAGTCATGAGGCAGAGTAAAAACACCAGGATTTAGTTTTTTGGGTGGATTTTTTCCTTTAATAATCCACGTCCTCACACAACTGATGCTCCTCTCTGCGGTTTGATTGGGTCTGATGTGGAAGCGATGGCTGATGCTCATGAAACATTGACGAGCCTCACGTGTTTGATCACCCAATTAACCTCCGAACGGAGGCCGGAGTTTGGGAGAATCAAGCCACCGGTGTGTTTGCCGTCTCTTTGAAGGCGTGTAATGATGGAGCTCCGTGACAGGAAGTGGGAAGGAAGTTACCATAGTGATGGCGGTTAGACCTGGAGCATGTGCAGTCGTTACACCTACACAGATTCTTTAATAACGAGGTGTTTGATGTCATCTGTAAGGTGATGTGTTGTGTTACTGTAGATTGAAGCCATAAAGCACTGGAGCTCAGGCTGTGTTACACTGACCTCACCAGCGGGTTCAGAAAGCTTGATTGTGGTCAGGAACGCACAGATATATGGTATCTATAGCTAGATGAGAAAAGACAATAATGATCAATAAATTATTAAGAATTACAATTCCTCTGCCAAGAATATATAATGTATTATTTGTCATTAGTATGCAGTATAACGTTATTATATATATACACTCACCTAAAGGATTATTAGGAACACCTGTTCAATTTCTCATTAATGCAATTATCTAATCAACCAATCACATGGCAGTTGCTTCAATGCATTTAGGGGTGTGGTCCTGGTCAAGACAATCTCCTGAACTCCAAACTGAATGTCAGAATGGGAAAGAAAGGTGATTTAAGCAATTTTGAGCGTGGCATGGTTGTTGGTGCCAGACGGGCCGGTCTGAGTATTTCACAATCTGCTCAGTTACTGGGATTTTCACGCACAACCATTTCTAGAGTTTACAAAGAATGGTGTGAAAAGGGAAAAACATCCAGTATGCGGCAGTCCTGTGGGCGAAAATGCCTTGTTGATGCTAGAGGTCAGAGGAGAATGGGCCGACTGATTCAAGCTGATAGAAGAGCAACTTTGACTGAAATAACCACTCGTTACAACCGAGGTATGCAGCAAAGCATTTGTGAAGCCACAACACGCACAACCTTGAGGCGGATGGGCTACAACAGCAGAAGACCCCACCGGGTACCACTCATCTCCACTACAAATAGGAAAAAGAGGCTACAATTTGCACGAGCTCACCAAAATTGGACAGTTGAAGACTGGAAAAATGTTGCCTGGTCTGATGAGTCTGGATTTCTGTTGAGACATTCAGATGGTAGAGTCAGAATTTGGCGTAAACAGAATGAGAACATGGATCCATCATGCCTTGTTACCACTGTGCAGGCTGGTGGTGGTGGTGTAATGGTGTGGGGGATGTTTTCTTGGCACACTTTAGGCCCCTTAGTGCCAATTGGGCATCGTTTAAATGCCACGGCCTACCTGAGCATTGTTTCTGACCATGTCCATCCCTTTATGACCACCATGTACCCATCCTCTGATGGCTACTTCCAGCAGGATAATGCACCATGTCACAAAGCTCGAATCATTTCAAATTGGTTTCTTGAACATGACAATGAGTTCACTGTACTAAAATGGCCCCCACAGTCACCAGATCTCAACCCAATAGAGCATCTTTGGGATGTGGTGGAACGGGAGCTTCGTGCCCTGGATGTGCATCCCACAAATCTCCATCAACTGCAAGATGCTATCCTATCAATATGGGCCAACATTTCTAAAGAATGCTTTCAGCACCTTGTTGAATCAATGCCACGTAGAATTAAGGCAGTTCTGAAGGCGAAAGGGGGTCAAACACAGTATTAGTATGGTGTTCCTAATAATCCTTTAGGTGAGTGTACTATTATGTATATGACACTCTTAATAGTTTTAATAATTATTTTTATTATATTTATCAGTAGTTTACAATATAATAATATTATTTATTCTTAATTATTTGGATTGTTTATTGTTGTTATTGTTTGTCATTATTATATAATATAACACTTAACTATTCTTAATTATTCTAATAATTATTATTATATTCGTCATTAGTATACAATATAACATTGTTAATTATTCTTAATTATTCTAATTGTTGTTTTATTATTATTATTTGTTTATATAATGTATATATACAGTATATATACTATTACTTATGACACTTAATTATTCTTAATTGTTTTAATAATTATAATTATAATTAGTGTACAGTATAACACTATTAATTGTTGTTGTTATTGTTATTTGTCGTTATTATACAATATAACATTTATTGTTCTCAGTTATTCTAATTATTGTTTATTATTATTTGTCATTAGTATACAATATAACATTATTATCATTATTCTTATTATTTGTACAGCTGTAATTCTATCTTTCTTCTGAGGTTCACAGTGACGTTTACAATAAACACATTTTGTGCTGCTATTTTTCTTGAATTAAGTGTGTGTACCGCAGCTGTCCAGAAGAGCACTGGAACATGAGCCTGTTTTTTAGGTGTACGTCGCCATCTGGTGTTAGTTTTATGTGTCTAGTATTATCTGAAGTTGTGTGACCTATCCATTCTCCTGTGCCTTGGCACACTACATACTATTTTTACTTAAATAAGAGTGTATGCATGTAGTGTGCTAATTATGTGATGACTGAACTGGAACAAGCAATAGCACACATTGTATGATACACATTATAGCATCTCATTCTTGACTCATTCTTTATTATTCCATCAGACTTTTTTTGTACACAAAACTCAATTGAAAATGCGAAATGAAGTCTTGAGTATAACTAGACAGCACTCACTGAATGAAGCATGCAGCAGATTCAATCAGTGTTTAACTGTATGTACTGCGCAGTGTTTGCTGAGTGTGTTAGTGATGTTGTTTCAGGAGTTGTCAGAGTATGACGAGTCTCTTCAGTAACACCGTGTCTCCGGTGAAGGAGGGCACGTCGCCTCTGCCCCGCCGCGCCAGTGCGCTCAGCAAACCCCCGTTACGAGCCCTCTACGACCTGCTCATCGCCCCGATGGAGGGGGTAAGATGCGCCACACTTCACCAGTCACCAAGTTATTAGTAATAATCAGTGTTGGGGAAGGTTCCTCTAATTATAATAGTGCATTACTTCTTTAAAAAGTAACTAATTACGTTACTTAGTTACTTTTCTGTAAAGTAATGCGTTATGTTATCTCTCCCAGGCCTTGCAGGTGTTTTCTCTTTTGCAAGTGTTTAATTCATCAACATAGCCTATTTAACACACACATTTAGGATTATTCTGAGCACTAGAGTGATGTATGGAAAAATAAAGGTCTCTTAACGTTATGGGTTATATTATGTTATATTATATTATATGTTTTTTTTTGTTTTGTTTTTTCAATTAAATTATTAAGTTAGATATTTTTTATTTAATATTTTGTATTTTTAGGGGATTTTATGGTACTAAATTATATTTATGCAGTAGTTATAATCCATTTATTCACTTTTTGAGCATAGACCTTTATTAGACCATTATTTGTTTATAATAATTATTTTGTCATTAGTATTCCGCATAACACTATTATATATAAATACTATTATTTATATGACACTCTTAATTATTATTAATTATTATTATTTGTCAGTGTACAGTATAACACTATTAATTATTATTATTATTGTTTGTCATTATTATACAATATAACACTATTAGTTATTCTTAATTATTCTAATAATTATTATTATTCTATTTGTCATTAGTATACAATATATCATTAATTATTATTATTATTTATTATTATTATTATATATTATATTATTATTATATATTGTGTGTTCACATAGCAAATGCCAAAACCTTTACCAAGTTCAGTATCATTCCAATGTAGTGAAAAATTATTAAAAAAACAAAACTCAAAATGTTTCAGTTAGAAATGACAGAAGAGCACCAGAGGGTTTTAATAAAAAGTAATTACATTTATGAAGTAATGTTACTTTACTAGTTACATCAAAAAAAGTAAATCTCATTTCGTAATGCATTCCCCTAACTCAATTAATATGTTCTCCACCAAGTGTTTTAGTTTATGAACTGTTTTAATGGTTTGTTGCAACTTAATTAAATGTTTAACTTAAGGCCTGCTTTTTTATTTTGATTTGATTTAAATGTCTGTTATTTTAATTAAAATGTGGCTCATGCAATCAGGTTTTCGAGTCATAACTGATTGTTTGATGAGTGAGTGTGGTTGTTTCTCGCTGTAGGGTCTGATGCACTCCAGCGGGCCGGTCGGCAGACACAGGCAGCTGGTTCTGGTTCTGGAGGGTGAGCTGTATCTCATCCCGTTTGCTCTGCTGAAGGGCAGCTCGTCTAATGAGTACCTGTACGAGCGCTTCAGTCTCATCGCCGTACCGTCCATCGGCAGTCTGGGGAACACCGCTAAAGTACGCACACTTCTGACAGACATACTATATACCCGTGTTATTTCACTATAGTTCATATACTGTTGTTTTTTAATATTTTTAAATAGCTTTTATTTTTATATTTTCAGCTTTAGTCAGTACTTTTGTTATGTGCTTTTGTCATTTTTATTCCATTTTATTTTATTTTGTATTATTTATATATATAAAAGGCAACATTTATTTTCTTATTTTTGTTAGGCAGGTAACTAACGAAATTATATTTAATTTATAATAAGACTATTCAATAAATCCAGGCTGTTTTTTGATCACCAATTCATCATTTTCCTCAGGTTCATCCTCGGCGGACCGGTCCGGTTCTGTGTAATGGAGGAAGCTCGATGGCTGCAGTGGTTGGAAACCCTCGGCTGCCGCCGTCAGTGATGGACCGCTGGCTCTGGGGTCCGATGCCCACCGCTGAGGAGGAGGCACACATGGTGGCCGATCTACTGGGCTGTCAGCCACTGGCTGGCCCCGCCGCCACCAAGGAGCGGGTCATGAGCGCCCTCACCCAGGCAGAGTGCGCCCACTTTGCCACGCACATCTCCTGGAAGCTGGCGGCCCTGGTCCTCACGCCCAGCCAGGATGGCAACTCTGGACCGGCGGCGGCGGCTTCTGGCGGAGGAGCAGGAGGTGGAGAGAGCGGAGCGAAATCCAACTACACCATCCCGGAGAGTTTGCGCGTGCCAGACGACGCCAGCGATGCCGAAAGCATCTGCGACAGCCCACCGCTGCAGGAGTTCCTGCTCACCGCTGCCGATATCCTGGATCTCAGGCTGCCTACAAAACTAGTCGTGCTCGGGTCAGTAGATGTGTTTCCAGCTCAGCTTTTACAGTGGGCTGGGCATTATGGTCATGCACGTTGAGAGTGGATATCAGTGCAGCAATCAGCAAAAACTCAGAGCGAGACGTTACTTAAACAAGCCAAGATGAAGAAGAGCTAGATATTAACATTAACTTCATTATTATTAATGAAGAGAAGAGTTCAGCTTTAAATTTGGTTCTATCCATAAACTATATATATATATATATATATACTATTTATTTTATAAAATATATTTTGATTGTTTTTGAAAGAAGTCTCTTCTGCTCAGCAAGGCTGCATTTATTTGATCCAAAATACAGCAAAGACAGTATTATTGTGAAATATTATTACAATTTAAAATAACAGTTTTCTATGTGAATATATTGTTAAAGTGTAATTTATTCCTGTGATCAAAACTGAATTTATCATCATTACTCCAGTCTTCAGTTTTACCATTTTTTAGTTTTATATTTTTAATTATATATATATATATATATATAATTAAATATATATAATTAAAAAAGTATGTACAATTTACATATACATATATATAATTTAGACACTTTTAGACACTTGAGTCACACCTAAACAGTCTAAATCAACTACAAAGTGTCCAGGACGGTAGGACAATATTTTTAAATAAACTTTATTTTGTGAAATGTTTTGATTGAAAAATGTGCTTGTGCTATATTTATTTAAAATACATTTTTTTTTAATTCATGCATTTCATAATGTGAAGCAAATTTCGCTTTTGTCCATCAAGGTCAAAAAAACTAAAAAAGTAATCTATTTAATTCATTTAATAAAATTTGTTTAGTTATTTGTTTTCAAAAATAGGTATTTTCACATGGTATATGTATATATATATATATATATATATATATATATATAATTCTTTCATTGAATTTCTATAATTCATTGAATCATAATATATACTGTAAAAATCACTCACACTGTTATATAAGCTTTTGTTCGTGCTGCCCACCCTCTTCTACATCAGCACTTTCATACATAACTGCAGTTTAACAGGCTGTGCTACGACTGCGACCACATCCACAGTAGTTTTACAGTCTATTTCAGATAATAGCATCTGTATTCCAGTGAATTACTGCTCCATGATGCTAATAGAGTGTGTGTTCATAACCGTGCAGCTCGTACCAGGAGTCCGATAGTAAAGTAACTGCGGACGGTGTGGTGGGATTGACGAGGGCTTTCCTGGCCGCTGGAGCTCAGTGTGTGCTGGTGTCGTTGTGGCCGGTTCCCGTCGCAGCCTCCAAGATGTTCGTCCATTCGTTCTACAGCGCTCTGCTCAATGGCACCAAAGCCAGCGCGGCCCTCGCAGACGCCATGAAGACCGTTCAGAGCAGCAAACAGTTCTCACACCCCTCCAACTGGGCAGGTATGTTCACAGAGCCATACTACCATGCACACACGCACATTTTCATACTACATTAGCAAAAATGTGTAGTATATAAGCAAATCATACTGTGGTGAATCTGTGTTGTGGACTGAAAATCTAAAATAACTGATACATGCACAGTGATGTCTTGTAGAATACGAAAGCAGGCAGTATTGAGTATATACTGCACAGTTTTAAGGTTTGTTTGCTGTACTCATGATTTGAATGTGTCTCCACAGGCTTTATGCTGATTGGCAGTGACGTGAAACTGAACAGCCCGTCATCTCTGATTGGCCAGGCTCTGGCTGAGATCCTGCAGTATCCGGACAAAGCCAGAGATGCCCTGAGGGTCCTGCTACACCTGGTGAGAACCGCACACCAACTTCACCAGGAACACTGGGCCATTCACATTTATTAAGAGTGTGTGTGTGCGTGTGCGTGTGACTGAGTGTGTTATTATTGTGTGAGTGTGTTATTATATATATATATGTCGTTTTAATTACTATTATATTAATTATTGTAATCATTATTTTAATCTTTTATATAGTATATTTTATGTGCAGTAATTAAATTAAATTTTACATATAACGTGCATAATACTGAAGTATATAAAGAATATTTTATTATAATACGTTAAAATGTAATTTAATATGTGTGTGTGTGTATATAGCATCTATATTATGTGTATATATTTCTGTTGTTTTTAATTACTATTATTTTAATTATTTTAATTTAAATATATAGTACATATTGTACATTGTTTTTAATAATTATATTTTAATTTATATACAATGTGCATATAGTATTTATTTAGCATAGTATCCATATAGTACTTAATATGAGTGTGTGTGTGTATATATATATAGTACATTGTGCAGTAATTAAATAAAATGTTACATACAATGTACATACTGTACAAGTAATATAGAAGTATATAAAGAATATGTTATTATAATATATGTTAAAATATAAAATGTAATTTCATATATATAATTACAAAAATTAAAAAGAAGCCTATATATATATACATACACTGCGTGCAGAATTATTAGGCACGTTGATTTTCTGATCATATTTTTTTCCCAGACACATTTTACCAATCCCAAACCACATTAATCTTAATAACTACTATTCATTTTATATTTAATCATTTATAAGTGATGTATAATTGTTCATGAAGGCTTATATTCAGGTGTGCAGAATTATTAGGCACGTTTTTTTTCATATAAAATGAGCCAAACAAGAGATTTAACTCAGACTGAAAAGTCAAAAATGAATAAATGCCCATGAGAAGGATGCAATACTAATGCAATACTAGACATTGCAGTTAAGGCATGACCGTTGGACAGTGAAATGCTCATTGGGTCAGCAGGGCCAGACAAACACAGGTGGCGAAGAAAAGACACATGTTAACTGCAAAAGAATTAAGAATTAAGGTGAAGAATTAAGTGTGAAACCATCAGGAACCCTTTAGTCTCCAGCGCACTTAAGTTAGGTAAAGAATCCTAAGAAATGACTCCCACTTCATAAGAATCACAAGCTGAAGTGTTGTAAAATACATGAAGACTTTATAGACAGATAGGCTGAGAGCACCACATCCTCCTTTACCACTGTTTGAAGAATTCATCTTTCAGAATCTGGCAGTAAGTTTTGGGAGTTCATTTTTAGTCCATCTCTGCAAAACGGACTTCAGGATAGGAGATTGGAAGATGAACATGCTGAGACATAAGGCTAAAAACATGAAACATAAGGCTTTTACAAAAAGACAGATTTATAATAAATTAAAACTTTCGCTATAAATGCAGATGCCACTGTCTATTGGAAGATGAATTCTTCATCTGTCTATAAAGTCTTCATGTATTTTACAACACTTCAGCTTGTGATTCTTATGAAGTGGGAGTCATTTCTTAGGATTCTTTACCTAACTTAAGTGCGCTGGAGACTAAAGGGTTCCTGATGGTTTCACACTTAATTCTTCACATTAATTCTTAATTCTTTTGCAGTTAATATGTGTCTTTTCTTCGCCACCTGTTTTTGTCTGGCCCTGCTGACCCAATGAGCATTTCACTGTCCAACGGTCATGCCTTAACTGCAATGTCTAGTATTGCATTAGTATTGCATCCTTCTCATGGGCATTTATTCATTTTTATTTATAATTTTTAAGAGTTAAATCTCTTTTTTGGCTCATTTTATCTGTAAAAGAAAACGTGCCTATTGATTCTGCACACCTGAATATAAGGCGTTTTTCATGTCCAGCCTTCATGAACAATTATATTAAATACAAAATGAATAGTAGCTATTAAGATTAATGTGGTTTGGAATTGGTAAAATGTGTCTGGAAAAAAAATATGATCAGAAAATCAACGTGCCTAATAATTCTGCACGCAGTGTATGTATATATATAGGCTTCTTTTTCATTTTCAATGGAAAGTGCCAAAATTGTAGTAATAGAACATAATTCGATGCGTCCACACTGGTGTTGTACAGTTGGATGAACTGTGTGTCTGTGGCTCCCCCAGGTGGAGAAATCTCTCCAGCGCATTCAGAACGGCCAGAGGAACTCCATGTACACGTCTCAGCAGAGCGTTGAGAATAAGGTGGGCGGCGTGCCGGGCTGGCAGGCTCTTCTGACGGCGGTGGGATTCAGACTGGACTCGGCTGGAACGGGCCTCCCCGCGGCGGTCTTCTTCCCCACCACAGACCCCGGAGACCGACTGCAGCAGTGCAGCACCACCCTACAGTCACTGCTGGGTACCACACGCTCCTTTTCATTTACACAACACGAGTATGAGGGAAAATAAAATCCCACGGAACGTTCTTTGTACTGATGCATATTGCACACACAAAAATGGCAAAAAACAAACAAACTTCACCTTTATTTCTGTAGCACTTTAGACAAATACACATTGTTTCAAAGCTGCAAATAGAATTCAATTGTCTTCATTCTTTGTTTGCAATGTGCAATGGTCAAACAAGTCAAACTAGGGTTGTGTAAATGTGTAAATTCTCACTTGTTTGTCATTGGCATTGTTTCAAGTGACTTTAAACGTTATTTATCCTTCACGTTGGCAGGTTTGCCTCCTCCTGCTCTGCAGGCGCTGTGTAAACTGATCACGGCGTCAGAAACTGGAGAACAGCTCATCAACCGGGTGAGACGTCACACCACATATCAGATACTCTGCTTTACTTTTCATTAAGAAAACTGTCCTGTGCTCGTGCATCTGTAACTACACTGCTGTATTACTGAGATGCTCATGTTTGCTTTTTAACAATCTTCTTTCCTTCTCTTTTCCTTAACTTTCCACTAAAGGCTGTTAAAAATGTAGTGGGAATGGTAAGTGCTTAAATATCTGCTTTTAACTAACTCTACACTAACACACTAATGTGAATTAACTTACTAATGATTTTTAGCTGTGCTGTTTTATTGTAAATAATAATAAAATATATTGGACATCATTGGAAATGAGATCTGTCTGTTTTCCCGCAGCTCCATCAGGTTTTGGTGCAGCTGCAGTCTGGAGAGAAGGAGCAGGATTTCTCTCTCGCGCCCATCCAAGTGTCCATCAGCGTGCAGCTCTGGAGACTTCCTGGATGCCATGAGTTTCTAGCCGCACTGGGTAAGATCCGATCCAGCTCATGAGAACCCGCTCGAGAGGCTTTACTCCATGCTGATGGGTCTCTCTCTCTCTCTCTCTCTCTCAGGATTTGACCTGTGTGAGGTCGGTCAGGAGGAGGTGGTGTTGAAGACGGGCAAACAGGCCAACCGTCGTACCATGCACTTTGCCCTGCAGTCACTGCTGGCGCTGTTTGGTGAGTGTCACTTTACCCTCACAGTGTTAAAGGGATAGTTCACCCAAAAATGAAAACTAGCCCATAATTTACTCACCCTCAAGCCATCCTAGGTGTATATGACATTCTTCTGTCAGACGAATACAATCTGAGTTATATAAAAAAATGTCCTGGCTCTTCCAAGCTTTAGAATGGCAGTGAATGGCAGCCCAAAATTTGAAGCCCATAAAAGTGCTCCACACGGCTTCGGGCGGTTAATAAAGGCCTTCTGAAGCGAAGCCATGTGTTTTTGTAAGAAAAATATAAATTTTTAAACCTTTATAAACTATAATCGCTGGCTCTTGGTAACGGCTGTACGCGAGTCGAGTTCCGGCGGAAGAGTGACCTTTGACCCGATGCATGACATAGGCCGCATGATGTAGACGTAGCATAAGCTTAGGTGAGAATTGATAAACACAGAAGTGCAAAGGACAGTTTTATATTACACCTAGGATGACTTGAGGGGCAGAAAATTATGGGATAATTTCCATTTTTGGGTGAACTATTCATTTGAAAATACAGATATCAAATGCCATGTTACTTTTTAATAACTCTTACTTTAAATGCTTAAATGTTTCCTTCAGACTCTACTGAGCTGCCGAAGCGTCTGAGTTTGGACAGTTCATCGTCTCTGGAGTCGCTGGCCTCGGCACAGTCTGTGTCCCACCAGCTGCCCTTGGGCTACCCTAACCCTCCCTTCTCCCCTCCCTGCCCCGACAGCCTGGCCTCGGACGCCATCTCCGTCTACAGCCTGAGCTCCATCGCCTCCTCCATGAGCTTTCTGTCCCGTCCCGAGGGCGCGTCCGAGTTTATTAGCCAGCGCTCGCGGCAGCAGGAACTAGAGCGGCATCGGGGCGGAGCTGGGATCTTCGCGTCACACAGGCACACAGCGGTGCCACGCAGCCGCTCGTCCCCGCATGGAGCTGTAGGAGGACATGATGATGAAGAGTATGAAGGATACAGTATAATCAGCAGTGAGCCGCTGGGTAGCCAATGCGACACGCTCCCTCGCCCCGCTAACCACAGGAACCATCGAGGTGCAGCGCGCGGCGGGGCCGGCAGGGGTTACGCGGTATCCGTGTCCTCCAGGGGAAGCGTAAGCACCCCAACGTCTCCTGTCAAAGCCACCCTGGTTCCCAGTCCCAACTCACCATTCCAGAAGGTCGGGAAGGTGAGCAGCTCCGACACGGGCGAGTCCGATCAGTCCAGCACAGAGACGGACAGCACTGTGAAATCCCAAGAAGAGCGTACGTCTGGAGCTCCTTTGGACCCGCAGGAACTGGCACAGAAGATCCTGGAAGAGACGCAAAGCCACATGCGGGCCGTTGAGACTTTGCAGAGAAGCGTCCCGCTGGGTGACGGGATGAGCGGCGGCGGTCCTCCAACCCCTACCGGAGGGTCTGCTTTCCGTTCCTCAGAGACGAGCGCATTCAGTCGGCCTAGTAGCAGAGCGAGCATCAAAGCACAGTCGTCTCCGCTCCCGACACGCCCCAAACCACCCTCCCGTACGTCCTCCCTCCAGAAGATCAGCTCGGGATACAACAGCCCCGCCACGTCTGAAACGTCTCTGAAGGAAGGCAGCCAACCGTCGCCTACTTCCGACAGTCACGCCCAGTTTAAACTCAAGTACCCCAGCTCGCCCTACAGCGGCCACATCTCCCGCTCGCCCAGCAACGTCTCACCCAGCTCGGGCCACCAGTCGCCCGCCGGCAGCGCTCCCTCTCCGGCGCTGTCCTACTCCTCAACGGGCTCCACACGCTCCAGTCCGGCAGACGCCCCGGATATCGACCGACTCAAACTGGCCGCTATTGATGAGAAAGTCCAAGCGATCCACAATCTCAAGACCTTCTGGGCCAACGCGACCCAACAGCAGCACTCGGGACCAATGCGGGTGCTCCGCGGCGGGAAGCTGAGCACCGCCAAACGAGATGTCCTGGGCCTTTTGAACCTCTCTCCCCGGCATGGAGTGACAGCTCAGGATTCGCCCGGCCAGGACATGGCGCTCGAGCACAGAAATCCTCCCAACGGGCATCGCAAGATCGATCCCAAGAGAGTCGCACCTTCTCCGACGGCTTCCACCGGCAGTAATCCGGGTTCGCATCCCATCCGACTGCCTACGGGGAACGGGTACAAGTTCCTGTCGCCAGGACGGTTCTTCCCTTCATCTAAATGTTGAGATTCTGTCCCTTCTCTTGATAAAGGAGTATTTGGAGTATTTATAACTCTTGAAAACAGTGGAAAGGACAGTCTGGGTGAGGAAGTGCACATTCCGAGAAGCCTCAAACTGCCTACTGTTTTATTTTCCGTGCAGAGAGCATATAATCCTTATGCTTCCACCTACACTGTAAAGGACCGTTTATATATGCAGACTGATCTTAGACCTGCGCAAGGCATGTCAGATAAAAAAAAAGAGATTATACCAAAATGGTATTTCAACAAAAAGACAAAAAGGCTCGCTGTTTGTGTTAGTGAATATGATGCGGCTTTGACTGGTTTATTTCTTTTTTTCCTTTTTTTTAAAATATAATTATTGTTATTGTTATTATTATTATTATTATGGATGGTAATTGTTATTACAGTTATTTGTTTTGTAAATTAAATCAACGTTTTGCAATCAGTATTATACGTTTTTATATTGTTAAAGAAGCAAACCATGCACAAAAAAAGCTGAAAAAAACATTTTCATATTTTTATTGAGATGGTGACGATGCACCTGACCTGACTTCTGTGTGAATTGAGTGTCAGTATTACAGCATGGGTTCTCTTGCTCTCCAGTGATTCAATGTCTTTTTAACAGAGATTTTGCATATGTGGACTCATCCAGACATATCCCAGTCATTTCTCAGTAAAATGGTCTCAATAAAAAGTTTAATTTACTCCTGTGGTGGTCTGCTATTCATTTTCATATTTCACCTGCATTATATCTTCATAAATAAAACAAGAATGTTAATGTTACTGTTCTTTGCATAAAGAAAATGATTTATTTTAAAAAGTGGCATATTCTCATTACACATTTAATTAAAATCAGCATACATTAAATTCGGTACAAATACTATTTTTACCAATACATAGTTACAATAATTTAACTCATTTAGCTGAATGTTTGGCTGCTATTTGACAGTTTGGAGTTTTATGCATAATTAACTTCTCGTACATAAATCAGAACATTACTTTGCCTTAATATAGTGTGGTGATGATGGTATAAGGCAATATGTTTGGGTTCAAACACAATGCAATATCATCTAGAGCAGGGTTTTTTTTTACTTTTTGATGCCCCAAAATATCAAGGACCTCCTAAGGACAGCTATACATTTTCAAGTGTAAAGACAAAAGTATTATAAATGTGTAAAATATGGAGAATAATCGTTTTCAATTGTCATCTTTTTTCTACCCACCATCAATATGTATAGACCTGAAGAGAAACATAAAATGTTGACCGCAATAAATGTAAAAAAAAATTAAAACATTTATTTAGAGAGAAGAAACTGTAATAATGTCAAACTTTGCAGATTCTAACATTTGTTTTATTTTTTATTTTTTTTAAAAAGGAAACATTTTTCTGCTATTCTTTTTTAAAACTTAAAATAGAAGAAAAGAAGCATAATATAATAATAAATGGAGCAATTCCAATAGGGTCCTCACACCATCGGTGCTCGGGCCCTAATGATAGTTATTTCTTGTTTTTCTTTCATTACCATGGTATACCACCAGTCAAAAGTTATGTACACTATATTGCCAAAAGTTTTGGGACGCCTGCTTTACATGCACATGAACTTTAATGACATCCCATTCTTAATCCGTAGGGTTTAATATGGAGTTGGCCCACCCTTTGCAGCTAAAACAGCTTCAACTCTTCTGGGAAGGCTTTCCACAAGGTTTAGGAGTGTGTTTATGGGAATTTTTGACCATTCTTCTAGAAGCGCATTTGTGAGGTCAGGCACTGATGTTGGACGAGAAGGCCTGGCTCGTTCAAAAGCTGTTCTATCGGGATGAGGTCAGGACTCTGTGCAGGCCAGTCAAGTTCCTCCACACCAAACTCGCTCATCCATGTATTTATGGACCGATGCTTTGTGCACTGGTGCGCAGTCATGTTGAAACAGGAAGGGGCCATCCCCAGACTGTTCCCATAAAGTTGGGAGCATGAAATTGTCCAAAATGTCTTGGTATGCTGACGCATTAAGAGTTCCTTTCACTGGAACTAAGGGGCCAATCCCAACCCCAGAAAAACAACCCCACACCAAAATCCCCCCTCCACCAAACTTTACACTTGGCACAATGCAGTCAGGCAAGTCCCGTTCTCCTGGCAACCGCCAAACCCAGACTCGTCCATGGGATTGCCAGACAGAGAAGCGTGATTGGTCACTCCAGAGAACACATCTCCACTGCTCTAGAGTCCAGTGGCGGCGTGCTTTACCCCACTGCATCCCACGCTTTGCATTGCACTTGGTGATGTCAGGCTTGGATGAGCTGCTCGGCCATGGAAACCCATTCCATGAAGCTCTCTACACACTGTTCTTGAGCTCATCTGAAGGCCACAGAAGTTTGGAGGTCTGTAGCTATTGACTCTGCAGAAAGTTGGCGACTTCTGCGCAATGTGACCCTCAGCATGCGCTGACCCCGCTCTGTGATTTTACGTGGCCTACCACTTCGTGGCTGAGTTGCTGTTGTTCCCAATTGCTTCCACTTTGTTATAATACCACTAACAGTTGAGCGTGGAATATTTAGTAGTAAGGAAATTTCAGGAATGGACTTATTGCACAGGTGGCAACCTATCACGGTACCACGCTTGAGTTCACTGAGCTCCTGAGAGCGACCCATTCTTTCACAAATGTTTGTAGAAGCGTCTGCATGCCTAGTGCTTGATTTATACACCTGTGGCCATGGAAGAGATTGAACACCTGAATTCAATGATTTGGAGGGGTGTCCCAATACTTTTGGCAATATAGTGTATTTATTTAATGGCTAAGATTGTGAAACAATTTAATCTAGAGGCTTATAAATGTAACAGCAAATACAGCATTCCTGTAGCTCAAACAATAGGAACAATTGATTAGCAGGGAATGCATAAACTGATGAAATGTGTAATGCATAAATGTAAATAAATGAATCATATGAAGTGGATAGTGAAGGAGAAGCATTATCAATTGTCCAGCATGCATTGTGAACTTAGTAGTGATTAAAAGCATCCCAAGATGCACCTCATAAAGCAGGGCCACTTCATGGTTAATAACTCCTATTTGTGTCATTTCATAGCTTTGATGACTTTACTAGGCTGTTATTCTAAAATGTGGCACATGTGCTGAATTTATCAAAATTTTAATGTTAAATTGATGCAGAACAATTTCAAACTCAAGTAGGGAACAATAACATGCATATGGAAATGCTTAACAGATACACAAATATACATATTAAATCACCAGTAGTAGGATATAAGTACCATTTGTGTATATGAGTAAACAGACCCATATGCTTCGAGTAGTACAGGAAAACCATAAGCCTATACAAGAAACAGCATAATCATTAAACATTTGGTTGGGTTGCAAAAGGAAAAAAGAAACTCCAGCACATCGCAGGCTGTGATAGGGCGGAATCACTCGGCTTGTTGTGACGTCAGCCGTGACGTCGGCAGGCCTGCGCGCAGCCGTGACCGGTGTAAAGAAGATGGTGCTCATCAAGGAATAGTAAGTAGAAGTTTTACTTTTCCACCTCTCCAGCCAAACATTTTATTTGCTTTCAGTTTTACACATAATAAACGTGTATCTGCTGGTTCTTGATCACTTTTGGAGGGGGGAAGGTGGACGCGCGCCCGGGAAGAGCGCGAGACACCGGCTCGCGCGTGAGGCCCAGCTTTAGCATGTAGCGTTAGCATGCAAGGCTAAACGAAACCGCTCGCCATTCATTTGCAATGAGAGTTGCGTTAGCACGCGATGCTATTAGCCGCCAAGATTAAACGGCAACAAATCTGATAGTTCCCTCATACAACGCAATATTCATAGATTTTTACCAGTTTGTATTTTCAGAAAGTGTCTGACTTGAACGTTAACGCGTTTATCATGACAAAAAAACGGGCTTTTAATGGATTTTTGTGCGGGTTTATGCAAGTAAGGCATTAATGACAACAAAACCGCTTGACAGTTCAGCAACTTTTTGAGTATAAGATTTCCGATAATAACATTTTCTGCAGATTTTGTTGCCATTATATTTTATACAGGCATTATTTACATCAAGCAAATGTAGGTGTTAATAACTCAGTTTAGCTTTTAAATGGACAAAGAGACCTAAAGTTGATGTTTTTAAACCCGTTAATGGCAGCAGGTTGATCCATATAGTTGAATAGTGTTTGATTAATGATAATTAAACTGATAAATGACCCTCTGATGACATAGCACGTTTGCTTCGCCTTGTTAACCACTTAATCTAATTATATTCACTTGGTTATTTTTAGGAATTTTCTGTTTTAGACGTTCTTTGATGCATCCAAATGGGACTTAAACGTCAGTTTTGACAGGTGACCCCGGTTTAAAAGGGCCTGCAGTCATTCATTTCCAACCTGTTCTTGTTTCCTTTCAGGTTTTATCTTTCTTTTCTCCAGGGATCTAGTTATTACATTTTAATTAGCCTCTCATCTGTTGGACGGGACATGACATGCCTGAAAACAGTTGCTGTATAGCCTTTAATCTGAGAGATCGGATCAAGATTATGTCACAATGTGCCACCTTATGAAATCCAGCACCTTTTTGACCTCCTCTGAAGGTTCAAAGTATCCACCCTTTAGGTTTGCAAGAGAATGCAAATTTGAGCTTTCCTTACGTCAACAGGTGTGCATGGCTTTTATTCCAGAAAACCCACTGCCAAAGTTTCCAGTGCGTCTCCACCATGGGCGTCGGAAGCCAAATTTACTGGAGTAGATGCCATTTACATTAAGTGCAAATAGCCCACCTTGTTTACTATACGTCTGGTTGGGCCAGCCAAAATTATGGAAGACATTAAACTATTTACAGAGGCAATAGTAAGGCACATGGCAGAAAGTTTTGACGCAAATCGACCCGAGGTTTGAATCCACCTTTTGCCGAACTCGCTCTACCTCCTTTTCCCATCACATATCAGATCAGAAAGGCATTTATTTTTCGAAAAGTGGAAATAAAGCGTCTAATGTGTGTTTAATAATAAAGTGTTCCAGTGAACAGACATATGCGCTGAATAAGAGATGGTAAATGTGAGTGGGTCCAATATCATTGGTCTTAACGTGGGTGGGTCTTGTCCCGCCCACATACAATTTTTCAGACTCCCATGGTCTCCACCAGGTTTAATGTCGGGTACACATTGTACGATTTTGGGCTGTCCCAGATGAAAGATTTCTGTGGTTGTGGCTGCTAAACGGTGGTCCTACTTCGCACAGTGAGAGAGGTTCAGAAACGCCCGTTGTCATGGTCATGCGACCAAAGATAGCCTGTGTTAATTTTCTGACGGTTTCAGAAATTTAGCGTGATCATCTCACAGTGTGTTTTGCTGCTACGACTGCTTACGACTACGTCTACTGACAGCAATAAAAATGCAACATGAGATGGCGTATTGATCAACATGACGGCGCTAAAACATAAAACTACTTATCTCAAGCTCCATTTGCAAAATTGGCATGGCAGTTTTTTCCCAGCTATGACTGCGTCCATATTCTCCTCCTTTTTTCAGCGCACATAAAAACCACAATTGCCAAAATGCGATTCATCTAGCTCTATTTGTTAGCTGTATTAGTCTACGATTCAATAGGCGTCATCATTGTACAGTCTACATACATGTCGTAACCCAAGTTTATTAGATCCATGCCGTACAGTGTGATTTGTAATGATCTTGTAGGATTGACGAAGTTGCACAGGCGTTAAATGCACTACGTAAGACTGTTGAAAGACCTCCGGATTTCTGAGTCACGCCGCGGCTAGGAGAGCATTTCAACCTCTTGAGGTTTTCAAGGGAGTTTCCGTATTGAGGAAATGTTGAGTAATGTAGAAACTGATGTCGACTGTTTGTATGCAGGCTGATGTCGAATTGATCCTGTTTTTGCGGTGCTTTGCATGTCTGTAGATTGATTTATTTCTTCATATAGCAGGGATTGACAGGGCTTTACACCTGTAACAGATAGACGGTCATGGATGATTGATTGGTCGTCTCCTCCTGGTTTCTTCTCTCACGACTTTTGTAAACATTATTGTGTCAAGTGAGCTCTGAAGATGAGCTTTGGACTTGAATACATTTAATTATATACAATAAAAGTTATGTTTTATTGGTAAAAATGTATAATAGCTTGCGTAACATTGAGAACAAATATTACTTGTAATAATAAATATTAAACGAATAATAAAACCAGGCTGATTATAAGTGCATGCTTGACCACAGTGAGTATATAAAAGCTGTTGGCCCACAGGAAACCAGGTTTGAGTCTGAACTGAATCATTTCCTCTCTCTCGCCCCTACACTTTTGTCTACTTTCCTATAATACAGGCAAATTGTGGCTGAAAAGTGTCCATCTCATTTGCTGTGATTATGTATGTTTCTGAATATTGGAATTACCGTTAGTTGAAATTGCTTGATTACTACTAATTGACTGATGATATATATTAGCCAGGCTGATTAATCATCTGATATTTACACATTTTGAGATTATCAACTTTTGGCCTATTAACAAAAGCAAGCTCTCTGTAAGAACCTAAAATAAATTAAACCAGAAAGAGTAAGTAGTTTAATTTAAACAGTCGTTATGTCATTTGCATTTAATTAATTGTATTAATAGTATGAATATTTTTATAATATAAATGTATGTATACATTTTATTTTAAAAATAATAAATATTTTATATATATATGTAAAATGTATGTATAAAAATGATACTTTATAATATTATTAGAATTTAATATTTAAAAAGACAATTATAAATATTATATTTATTCATAAAAATATAAAATAAGTATAAATATATATTTTCAAATATTTAATATTTTTATAATAAAATGTATTTATAAATGTATTTTAAAAATACCAAATATTTGTATATGTTTACTTTATAATACTTATATATTACTACATTTTATAGAGTCTTATATAAGTATTTATAATATCTTATAAAATATGTTTCCATAAGTATATTATTTAAAAATACTATTTTTATAAATGCATGAAAATAATAAACAATTATTTAAAATATGAATACAACTTTTTATAAAGTAATCTATTGTTTGCTGCCTACCTTGTTGTCTAGATATTAGCATTAGTCACTGAAAAAAACAGCCAGTGGTGGAGTTTGATATTTTATTTTTTTTTTATTTTGTGTCTGCGTAACATGCATTTTTAATAATTGTTCTTGTTTCTTCTTTCAGTCGTGTGGTCTTACCATGCTCGGTGGAAGAGGTGAGTACAGGTTTTTTTTCCTCAGGTTCTGATAAGTTAAACATTGACTGTGAATGCACAGCGTCACTTTAACCTTGAAAACCAGCTGAGAGCCCCGTTTCCTGTGGTTTAATATTGCTGACGGTTTGTTAGCTCCATTAGCGGCATCAGTACAGTCAAACGACTGTTCACACCTCCTCAATCTGATGTTTCTCTGTGAGTTTAGCAACAAAACAATCGCGTAAAATCTCAGCGTTTTGAACTCGCCTGGCACGTCGAGGATTTGATCAAAACACCAAGGACAAGATAAAGCATGTCATGCATGTAGAACACGGTCGCCCTCGGGGAACATTTGAGTCTCATGCTCTTTTGAGGGAAGATCCTTGATGTTTGCTTGATTGGCATTGTTTGATATCTTGCATTTAGGATGCCGTCGATTCCTAGCACTCTGCAGTCAGACTACTTTTGTGAAGTCCTTTTGCAGCCTGACAGCTGTCAAGCAGGCTGTTTTCAAGTCATTCGAGTTACAGATGCGTTCATATATGATGCACAGATACAAGGATCCTCTTTCAAAAAAACACTCTAGGGCTCTGTTCCAAAACATAGTGAGCGCCTCACTCTTAGAAATAAGGTTTAATGGGGTTCTATATAGAACTCTAGGGTTCTGGACTCAATTTAAAAGAACCCTCAATGCCAAAAAGACTCTATATAACTAAGGAGAAATTCCTTAAGTGATTGCATAATACTTTCATATTTAACAGGTCATTTACTGTTTTTCTAGTGATAAAGTCTGTTTACGAGCTGTTTAATTCATTTATTTTTATTCAAATTAAAACTAAATCTTTAAAAGGATCCCATGATGGAGCCCCTAAAAGTTTCTATATATGAAGCGCCTGAAAGAACCCTTTAAGTTCTATTTAGAACCTTTTCTTATAAGAGTGATAGTGTGTCCATGTTATGATCATATTTGCCCAGAATCATATTTATTATTTAGTTTATTTTTTATTACTATTTTTATTTATTTAATTTATTATTTTTATCATTAAGACTATTAGTTTTTTTTATTAATTTGAATTATTTTTGTATTTTTATTTTAAAGTTTTAATAATTTTGTTCATTGCAACAAGCTCAGTGAGAGAAACATTTTAAATAGACCATCTAAAGCAGTATTTATTTATTATTATTATTAATATTTATCATTAAGACTATTATAGTTTTTTTTAATAATTTGAATTATTTTTCTATTTTCTATTTTTACTTTAATTCAAGTTTTAATAATTTTGTAGTGTTTTTTTTCTTCTTTTTTTAATATCTGATTAGTGTTTTGCTAACACTTTACAACAAGGTCTCATTTGTTAACATTAGTTAATGTATTAACCAACATGAACTAACAATAAGCAATACATTTGTTATTGTATGTATTCATCTTTATTAGTTAATAAAAATACAGTCATTGCGTGTTCATGATAGTTCACAGTGCATTAACTAACAAAAAACTAAACTAACTAACTTAACAAATACACCTTTTGATTTTAATAATGCATTAGTAAATGTTGAAATGAACATGAACTAAGTAGAATTATTGTTAATTTTTAGTTAGTTTACTACTAATGAAACCTTATTGTAAAGTGTTATTTTAGTCCATCAAATTAAACTAAATGAAAATGAGAAATGTAACTTTTTTAATATTTTCAGTTTTTGTTAACTATAATAACCCTGGTCCGAAGCCTAGCCTTACTATTCATGCATATATCTATGGCCGTTCCCTGATTGCCTTTGTTAAACTGTTCTGGCTGTAATGTCCCTCTAAGGCATCAATCAGTCACACAATGCAGAGTTTTGTCTTAATATCAGAAACTGCTGTAGGCATGTATTTTAATTATACGAGAGCTGTTTAATTCCCCAGATGCTGATCTGAGTGTTTCCTATATGAAGTCTGTAGGGTTTGTGTATTCATGCATGTAATACTGCTAGTTTCTCTTTAATTATGATGTTTAACTTATTTTACCAGGTAAGATAAAAAAAATTAAAAAACTGCTCTTGATATTCAAATTTCTTTTCCAAGAGGACTTTTAGGAGTGTACTAGCATATAGATGACCTCAAAGACAAGGGCTATTTTAGTAAGTGATTTATCCATATTGAGTGTTATTTTAGCATCAATGAGATTTTAGATTCATATTTAGAATTTTTAAAGTTTTAGTAATTATATTGTTTTTGTAATTTTTATAAAAAATTTTAAGGCTATTTTTTATGTCCATATAGTTTCTATTTTTATTTCCATTTTAGTACATAAAGTTAAAAATAAAATAATAATTTTTGCTTAGGCAACATCTAATTTTCATTTATTTCAGTTTATTTTATTTTAAGTAACAGAAATGTTTTTATGGTTTTAGTTAACTACAATAACACTGGACTAAACTCCAGTTTTTGACTTCATAGGGTTCATAGGGGTCATCTTTGATTTGATATTGACTTAAAGGGCTCCTATTGTGCTTTTTTACATTCATCTTTCTTTAGTGTGTAATGTTGCTGTTTGAGCATGAAAAAGCTCTGCAAAGCACAAAGTCCCAAAGGCAGTTCTTCTCTCTATCAGTGTCAGTGTCAGTGTTTCTGAACTCCCTGAAACGCCTCCATTGTAGTCTTTGAGTTTTCTTCCGGGAACAAACATGTCACAATATTCCTCATTTAAATAATGAATATGCAGAATAAAGGGGCGGGGCCTGGTTGAGTTAGTTAGTAGTGTGTTGAAACTGGAGGTTATGGTAAGGGGCGGGACATTTCCCAAACACACTCGAAGCGCTTGACCAATCACAACACACTGCTCCAGCCGACCAATCAGAGCACAGTGTGCTTTTCAGAAGGAGGGGCTTCATAGAGACAGGAAATAAACAGAGCGTTACTGACAGACTGGGAAGAGAGGAACCGCAACAATGGAGAATATGGGGAAAATAATCAACATTAAAGCAGGAAAACCTTTGTAAAAGGGCATAATAGGTCTCCTTCAAGTGTGGTCTGATCATCTGTACTGTCTGATCTTTTAACCCTCACCTGTTTCTCTGTCACTGCAGTATCAAGTCGGGCAGCTTTTCTCTGTGGCTCAGGCCAGTAAAAATGAGACGGGTGGCGGAGAGGGCATTGAAGTGCTGAAGAACGAACCATATGAGAAGGAGGGCGAGAAGGGACAATACACACACAAAATCTACCACTTAAAGAGGTAAAAACAAGGTCAACGTCTGCGCGCCAAGATGAGTTCAGCAAACTTTAATAGTATTGTCAAGTAATTTTTTTGACAACACTTAAAGCTTTTTTATATAATGCATTATAAAAGTATGTTTCATACATTATTTAGGCCTTGTAATGCACTAGGCTGGGTAAAAATATTGATTTCTCGATTTTAATCGATTCTCATTTTCACGAATCGATATAAATGTTCAAATCCCAGGAATCAATTAGTTATCCTGTTTTCAGATGAATGAACAGATCATTCTAGCGCGCCTCCCATCCAATAAATCACAATAATCTTTGTGCTTTGTTACTATTGATTGTTACTTCCGCTTTATTATGAAATTCAAAAACATAAATACAGCGTGACCGATCGCTCTGGCTCAGCTCAGCTCAAGAGAAGCGGCACTGCGGAGCGCACATGAGCGCAAAATAAACATAAATGAGCATTTGAAAGTGTGTTAAAAGATAGAGTACAACTTACCGAAATCTGTATCATGTCACATGGAATCGCTCAATCAGTGTTTCAACCGCGGACAGACGTCAGTAAAACGGCTTATAAACAATGTCACGTAACGTCACATTTACCTCAGAAAAACCATATCCAGTGTCCATAAACTCGATAGTCAGCTAGAAAACAAATGACTCCAGAGATGAGCATTTTGCTAAATATATGCACCATATCACGTATTCATTATAATTTTTTATGTTCTTCAATATTTAATTCATGTTTGGATAAATCTGGCAAGTTTTTATGATAGCCATCATTTATATTTCAAAAAACGATTTGGAGTAGAAGCATGATTATGTAATTGTAAAGTTAATATTATAACTTTATTATAAAAGAACATTGAGTGTAATTTAAGTGTTTGTCTACAAATCAGTTCATTTTTACCTTCAACATTATAGTAGGCTAATGTAGTACCGACTGACTCCCATAGTTTACAGCATTAGTTCAGAGATTTGTTTTCCTTGAGAAAACTTGCCATATATTACCTGATATATATCCAAAATAATCAATATTGAATCGAATTGCAAGCTTGTGAATCGAAATCGAATCGTGAAATTTGTGTCAATACCCAGCCCTATAATGCACATTATAATTCATGAATAATTGTAACCACCGTTATAATACATTATAATACTGATCTATTCATTGTTACAACTTTAATGCATTAAAACACATGACAAACAACCAATTTCAGATGTAGCAAGGACTGCATGTATTATATTGCATTATAACGTACATTACGAATACCTTTAGAATGCATTATACATAAAGGCTTTACGTAAAGTGTTGTAGTCCAGTTGTAATTACTGATTTATTTTATATTTATTAACGCCACCTACAGTTTAGTATTGTCAGATGTGATACATCTCAAGTGTTTTGCAACACCCCATTATATGACAAACCATTCAACTTAACACAAATCTGTAAATAATTCCTCTGGCTTTGCTTCAGCGCTCTTGTGTTTTGTGTTCGTCTAGTAAAGTGCCGGGCTTCGTGAAGATGATCGCACCAGAGGGGGCGTTAGTTTTCCACGAAAAGGCCTGGAATGCTTATCCATACTGCCGCACGAGTGAGTGGAAAACCTTTTCATCCGTTATACCGCACAGTCCGTCACTATCATATTTTTATTACATACGACAATATGTAATGAATTGCATATTGGGACAGACATCATGCATATACATGTTTTTGATTGTTTCATGAAGTTCTCACATTTGTGAAGAATTAGGCAAAAAACATACTCTGCAAGTACATAAATGCATATGTTACTAAAGGATGTTGTTAGTCAGGTAAGAGATTAACCATCTCTCTGCTGAACGCATCCGACCTGAGAGAGTTTATGTCCGCTACACTGAGAACGCATGAGCACTTGAGTTGCATTATGAACTGAACTCTTGACGTATATTGGAGCTATAAACTGCATTAGTGCACTCCGCAGCGTTGGTTCAGGAAGTGTTTTTTCCATAAATTTCTCCCATAGGGATTTAACAAAAGTCTTTCTTTAATGCATTGTAAGCCATGAATCAAGGCTATGAGGTGAATCACAACGTTACAAACTTTGATTTGAAGCAAAAATTAATTTGAAAAGAAAGACTGTATACTTGGTGGCTTTAGTGAGGGAAAGAACTACAATCTCATGAATCTGTCTGTCTGTCCATCCATCCATCATCTGTCTACCATCCATCATCTGTCTACCATCCATCCATAGTTCCATCCATCTTTCTGTCCATCCTTCCATCTATCTGTCTACCGTTCTATCTATCGTTCTTTGTCATCCATCCATCCTTCTATCTATCTATCTATCTATCATCCATCCATCCATCCATAGTTATATCTATCTTTCTGTCCATCCATCCATCTATCTGTCTACCGTTCTATCTATCATTCTTTGTCATCCATCCATCCCTCCGTCTGTCTGTCCATCCATACATCTATCTATCTATCTATTGATCGTTCTGTCCATCTATCTATCTATCTATCTATCTATCTATCTATCTATCTATCTATCTATCTATCTATCTATCCATCCATCTATCATCCATCATCTATCATCCATCCATCCATAGTTATATCTATCGTTCTGTCCATCCTTCCATCTATCTGTCTATCTATTGTTCTATCTATCGTTTTATCTACCTGTCTATCTGTCTACCGTTCTATCTATTGTTCTTTGCCATTCATCCATCCTTCCATCTGTCTGTCCATCTGTCTATCTGTCTGTCTATAATTCTGTCTGTCATCCATCCATCGTTCTATCTATCGTTCTGTCCACCCTTGCATCTGTCTGTCTATCTATTTATCTATCTACTGTTCTATCCATTCATCCATCCATCTATCTATTGTTACGTCGTTCCATCCATTCATCCATCCAATCGCATTTCACTTGTCTTGACTGATTGGAGGAGTTTTCTGCAGCATCATGGGAAATTTAGTTTTTCACCACGAATTCCACTGTTAAACACAATTTGTTTTTAAATAAGTTGAAATAATATGGGCTGATGCCATTAAAAGAAGCAAATACCATGGATTAACAACCTCATAGCTCACAGTAGGCCTGTCTTTAAAGGTTTATAAGTTATCGTTAAAACAATTTCTCTATGGAGAAAATGAATAGAGTTTTTACTTCCGGAACCCGACTGTTGTGCTTTATAATGGTTTGCAGTTATGTATTCAGAGTATGTTTCAGGCCTTAGACTCTTAAGTCATTTGTATTGGTCTGTTTTGACAATGGAAAATGAATGTTTTCTGTGTCACCTGATTATTTTTCTTCTTTTATTTTTGCATGCTGCTCCATTCTCTTCAGTTGTGACTGTAAGTACGAAAACTAGCTGTCATTATGACTAGTTTACACCAAACTCTCAGTGCATGACCATTAACTACGAAAGGCCTGCTATTTGAATTAATGGAACAGTCTTTTTGCTTTATTGTTTATCATTTCACACTAGTTTTTGTCAAATGTTTTGATTGTGAAGTGCACAAATGTTTTTTTAAATACATTATTTTGTCATTGCATGCAGTGACATTTATGCTTCCAAGTGTGGTTTAAATGTCTAAATATGTTTTTTTTTGTTCACCACACCAATATTAACACCAGTTTGCCTGTGGAACTTGGAGTAAAGCAGTTTTACTTCCTGTTTTCTGGCTATATATTCCCTTAGAAACATGCACTGCCATCAGATGTGATATGTGCATTGCATGCACTGCTAAACCACATTTTTAAATGAAATCATGCTGATGTTGAACCTGAACATAAACATGCATTCTCTCCTCAGAACGAATACATGAAAGATGATTTCATGATTAAAATAGAAACGTGGCACAAACCTGACACGGGCTCTTTAGAGAATGTGAGTAAGACGTCTCTTTGTGATTTGATGTTTTGAATGCATCTGTAAAATCATGCTCAGGCTGATATGTTTTTCATGTTTGTTTATGCCTGTTACCAGGTACATGACCTGGACCCAACCACATGGAAGACAGTGGAGGTCGTGCATATCGATATAGCTGATCGGTCTCAGGTTGAACCTGGAGTGAGTTCATTTTCCATCAGTCTAGAAACACTTTGCATTGTTTCCACGTTCGTTGTGCTTTTTGGTAACATTACCCACTTTGAATATAATGCTAATAGCTGATCCCTGCTGATCATCCTGAGGTCAGATTGCACTCAAAAAGGTGCTATTGATATCCAACCAGTGGTAATTGTAATTTGCATAACCTCGCCTCCTGCTGCGAATGCATTAGGGTGTTTTCACATTAGAACTTTGGTGTCCACTAATTGCATGTGATGTCTTACTTTTATAAGTCACTTAAAAGCATCTACTAAATAACTATGGGCCCTATCATACACCCGGCGCAATGCAGCGGCAGGCACGACGCAAGTGTTCAGCCCAACGCAGTTATCATTTTCATGTCCAGCGCCACGGTGTTTAAATAGCAAGTGCACTGGCGTCCATCTGTTCACCCATGGGTGTGCTGGTCTTAAAACCAGGTGTGTTCAGGAGCATTGTTGGCGCATTGCTATTTTAAGGAACTGTAAATTACTGTGCCATTGACCAACAAAAACCTGGTCTAAAGTCAGTAGCAAAGTATTTTTTTGTGTTATTTAAAGGGTGTGTTAGTAATATGTGCCTATAGGCGGGTGCACAACGCGCGTACACTCTGCTTATTACACACACAGGGACGCGCAGCAGCGCACACACATTTTTAAATATTAAACATAAAAGGCTCTGGAGAAGTGTTTAGTCTTTCCACTCGCAAATTCCTCCATGTAAATAGCGAATCCACCATGGCGCGAGCGCAACTGGCTTTTAAAGGGAATGGGAGATGAGACTCTGATTGGTTTATTGCACGTTACACCCAAAACACACCCATTACTCATTAAGAGACTAGGGACAACCCTTTTGGACCATGTGCCTGGCTCGCCGACCATTTTTTCCGTCGTTAAACTAGCAAAAGTGGATTTATACACGCCCTAAGTGCTCCTGTGCCGTGCGCTTCAGACCATGTGCTCAGATCGTTAAAATAGGGCCCTATGTCTCTTTGACATCAAAGACATCTCGAGAATTTTGATTTAAGTGGCCTGGAATCATTTGAAGCTCTTTTAGTGGTCAACCATGATGCTTTTGTTAATCACGCTATAATCTCAAACTGGCCAAATCTGACTTATACATCTAGCTGGTATATCTGTCTGTGTAATATTCCAATGTTTTCAACAAATGTTTCTTGATCAGCAAATCATGATTTCTGAAGGATCATGTGACACTGAAGAGTAATGATGCTGAAAATTCAGCTTTAGATCACAAGAATAAATTACATTTTAAAATATATTCACATAGAAATAGTTATTTGAAATTGTAAAACTGTTTTGTGATCAAATAAATGCAGCCTTGGTGTGCAGAGGAGACTTCTTTTAAAAACATTACAAAAAAGTCTGATCCCAAACATTTAAACAGTACTATAATGGGAAAGCACATACTCTGAATGTCTAGCAAGATAATACTATACTATTATTTATATTTAAATCATATCATACTATATATCACTACAATACTATATCATAAAATTGTACTACAGACCCCTTTGGCCCTGTTTACACCTGGTATTAAGATGCGTTTTGGTCGATCGGATCACAAGTGGACGACACTAAATACAGGTGTAAACGGGGTCTAAAACGTTTTGAGCTTGTCCACTTTCGATCACTTCCAGTAGAAAACACATTCAACCGGATTGCTTTCATAGTGTAAACGCTCACGTGGTCGAATGCATTCAAAAAGCTACAAAGACCCCCTACTCTCCGCCTACTGACATTATGGGAAGCGCGCTAGACAGACGAGATTTAAACTTTGTTGGCTGGAGACACAAGTTTGGTTTGAAGACGGAAAACATACCAAGCACAATGTTCTCTCACATTCCTGATTTCTAACACACACTCACAGCGTTCGGCTGGTCTTGTGTCTGTCAGAGCAGAAACAAAAGCTGCTGCGCTCTGTGTGTTTTTCCGTCATCTCTGGGCGCGTTCATATGTAAATTGCGTGAGCTTATTTTGTCCATTAGATCTAAAAAAAAAAAAAGCCCATACGTTTATCTGCCCATAGACCCATCCTTCGAAGAAATCAGGACAGAAGTGGTTGAAAGTGGATAGGAGAGACGGTGTTTGCTTGTAAGATGAAGCATAACTAAATTAATCAAATTATTCATTGTTATTTAAAAAACGTCACGCATTCCTCCACCTGTAGCACAAGAATTTGGAGGCATCGTTAGCCTAAAACATGCTCATATGATGTGCACTTTTGAAACTATTTTGAATGTGCTGTGATTTGGGACTTGCTAATCCTTATCCCGCAGGCTATATTTAGGCTGGCTAGTGTGTGATTTGTGATTCAGCCTTTAGCCGGTGTGTTACATAAGACTGGATTAGGGTGACGTGACATTAGTGTGTGGACCATTGCCCTTCTGACCTGCATTCCTCGAGGTTCACTAGTTTACCAAGAAGGCTCCTTATCTTTACTCTATCTACTGCAGGAAGACCTGACCCTTCTCTAAGCAGCAGATTTACTGCACAAACTGGTAAAAACAGTCTGTTTTGAAGCTGTAGTAAAACTCAAGCCTCAAGAACAAACAAACTAGCAACCGGTGCGTGTACTAGCAGACACGCACACTGCATCAAACATCAGCTGCTTTGAATAAATCCAAATACGTTTCCATGTGACCTCAGTCTGGCTCGGTGCCGAGCACATAAATACAGCTGCGTCTGTTTGACTGGAGTCCAGTGTCGTTGTGGTCAGGTGTGTTGACTAGCAGGGGTGAACTGGTTATCTGACCTGTCGAGGGCCGCTGAACTGACTGGTCTTCTCAGGCCTGAGCACTTTTATGCTTCATATCTTTTAATTAGTTAAGTGGATCAGTCCTGGTTCAGGTTAATCCGTATTCCCATATGTTCACTGTACTTAGCGCAGAGGTTTGAGAGATTAAAAGGTAGAGTGTGGTATGTGGAAAAAGACGGAAGGTGGGGAAAAAGATGGAAATGGTGGGAATTCCCAAACTGGAGGTGGTGTTCTAGTTCTTTAGAGAAGTGTTTTTTTAAGATAACATGGTTTGTTGATGACTTTTCAGACACATTTAGCTGCTTTTCAGCATCATTGTAAAGGGCTGACACAGAATGCAAATACGACGTGATGTCATATGCTAATTAGTGCATTATGACATCTAGTGACATTTTGGCAACTTTTTGAGCAGGCTTTAGCTACTTAGAGAATAGAGACAACATGAAATGTAAAAAACATATTTCTTTTATAATGTTTCTGGTCTTTTTTTCCACAGTTAATTGGTAATAATTTATAGTTTTTCATCATAATTGAATCTCCATCTCTTCTATGCCTATTAAACCAAAGCAGTGTGGAGAAATGTTAACCATAAAGGAAACATAAGTGATCCAAATTGTTGTTCTCTCAGGATTATAAACCAGACGAGGACCCAGAAATCTTTCACTCAGAGAAAACAGGCCGAGGACCTTTAGGACCGGACTGGAAAGTGAGTAATTTAATTAATACATTCATTTATCAGACATTTTAGTTCCCTTTTAACTCTGTTCTATATGATGATCTTGTGTGATTTCTCCCCGAACAGAAAGAGCTCTTGGCTAAGCCAGACGCCCCTCGTATGTGTGCATACAAACTAGTCACTGTCAAGTTCAAGTGGTGGGGCCTTCAAACCAAAATAGAAAACTTCATCCACAAGGTAACAATCAATACCCATTCAAAGCTAGCACTTAGCAACTTTGATTTGTTCTCCCATGTGTTTTTCCAATCATGTATGGGACACAAAAAGAGATATTAGTGGTCTAGAGTCCTCTTTTTCGTGTGGGTGCCCATGTGATATATTAATAAATCAATAAGGGCTCTACTAGAATAGGTTTTCCTGCTTGAATGTTGAATATTTTCCCCATATTCTCCATTGTTGCAGCTCCTCTCTTCCCAGTCTGTCAGTAATGCTCTGTTTAGTTCCTGTCTCTATGAAGCCCCTCCTTCTGAAAAGCACACTGTGCTCTGATTGGTCGGCTGGAGCAGTGTGTTGTGATTGGTCAAGCGCTTAGAGCATGTTTGGGAAATGTCCCGTCCCTTACCATAACTGGCAGTTTCAACACACTACTAACTCAACCATGCCCCGCCCCTTTATTCTGCGTATGCCTTTGGCTGGACTTTTTTTGATGTTTTTCATGCTCAAACAGCAACATTACACCCCTAAAGAAAGATGAAAATGTGAAAAGAATGTAAATATATCAAGCTGTTGCCCCAAATTTGACGTTAATTATATCAAGCATTTGTTTCTTATGTGTCTTCTCATTGACATCAAACCTGGAGTGATGCATCTCAAATTTGAGATTTGAGATGTGAGTTTGATAATCCCCTCTTTATTCTGCCAATCTCACAATGCTGTGCAATAACACAGACTGTTTTTCATCTGCGTTTGCAGCAAGAGAAGAGAATCTTCACCAACTTCCACCGTCAGCTCTTCTGTTGGATTGACAGCTGGGTGGAGCTCACCATGGAGGACATCCGCAGGATGGAGGCGGAGACACAGCGAGAGCTGGAAGAGGTGAGGATGACATTATGGTCTGAAGCACGTACAGCTTCCTCCATTGCATTTGCTCCCACCCATCCATGGCAGACCTCCTTATTCCCAGCAGTCCAGATCATGAAACGCTATTTTTTTTGTTTTCACATTTTGGTTTATTCATGAATGTCTTTAAATGTGTAGGGTGTGATTTCTGTGCCTCCATTGTGACAAAATGGAATTGAAAAAGTGAAGAATACCATATTTTTTTTAACAATCAGCCTGATTTAAGTGTCACAAACCTCAACTCGTTTTAAAAATAACGACTTGCCTCAAATAATGGCATTATGTCCAGTGAGTGAATGTTTGTCATTTACCTCTCCAACTGATTCAGCATGTTAGATTAGAGTAAAATGTGACAATGCTAGTTGAATGCCATTGCTTCGTATGTTTGTAATTTTGTGCAACAAAGCACAATGCAATAGAGAGTTGTATTGGCTTTTATTGTATTTGCTAGTGTTGTCAAAAGTACAGACTTCGGTACCAAGTAGGTACTGAAAATTAAAAAAATGTGACTCTTTGTGCGCTGTCAAGCAGAACCGTCAACACCTCTAACTAGCCATTGTGCTCACGCTCTCATCTGATGTGTCTGTAATTGGCTACAATGATTAACGCACTGGAACATTTGAAAGCACACGGAAGTGTTTGAAAGTGTTTTCAAAAAGCGGGAGCGTTTGAAAGCACAAGCTGGCGTCGATCAGCGGACCAGTCTTTCAAACGCTCCCGTGTGTATCTGTGCAAGCGCTCTGTGAAAGAACGTCATTGATGTATATTTACAACATGTTTTTGAAGTGCTGATCATTGTAGCCAATCACAGACATGTTTGATGAGCGCGTGAGCACAATGGCCAATCAGTGGTGTTTATGATTCCGCGCTCAAAGCGTTACATTTTTACACTAGTATTTGCAGTCATTAAATTCTGACTACAAGATCTAATATAAATAGCAACGGGTTTGTGCGCTATTCAAAAGTGATGCAAGAAACACTGAGCCCAAGTATATTTGTACTATACATGTACAACCTGTACATCATTAGCCTACAGTGCACATCTGGACTGATTTTATAGCGTAACGTGCGCGTTTATATGTAGAATAAAACGTTAGTACCTGTGATATTAGCACCAGGGGTCATTATTTGACTGTAGACTGAATTTAAATCGGCTTCTGGATGTTATTGAAGGGGTTACAGATTTGAGCTATAGTGGTTTTTTTACCGCTGGTCACTGCTGGCAACGCTCTCCTATTCTCTATTTTCAGTTGTGTGTTTTTGTTGAATGTATCCCAGCTCAAGTGTATAGTATTTGGCCCAGATTCTTTCCTCTACCCAGTAAATATGACGATCCAACGGCACGCAGTCTCTCCAAACTCTGACACGCTCTGTGATCGCTTTCAGCATGCAGCCAAGGAAAACCACAAACTCCTCACTGCCTGGGAAATATCGATCAATACATTCTCATCCAAATCCCGAAGGCGTAGTCGCTTATTAGTTTTATTCTCAAGCCACGGTTGGCCAAGACCAATAAAGTGATTCCTTAACCGTCAACCCATCAGTCACATCACAAGTTATATCTTTCTCCTAACCAGTTAATCTGTAATTGCCTTCAGTTGTTAAGGCTGGCCTTAATAAAACAAGCAGTATATGTAGTAAAACTTTATATTAAACAAACAGTTTTTTGCACTGCTACTATCCGGTTGCCAAGCAGAAAGTATGTATTTGGACTAATATTTGACGAATCAAGTTTATTTTGGCTTTGCCGTGCTTTACAAAATCCTTCCAGGGTATATATTTTTTCAAAACCTCTTTTATGGAAATGATGGTGAAATATATTTCCAGTGAGGATTTTGTCAACGTTAACCCATTCAGTGCCTCTTCCCTGACAGTCAACTGTTAGATGGGTGAATCTCAAGAAAACAGTCATGAATGCATCATATTTCTTCCTAAAATTTAGAAAATTAAGCATATTTTTGGACCATACATTTTTTATTCTGAAATGCAAAAATGATGCTGTTCTCCAATAATAAATTGCTTGTAATATGAAGAAATAATCGAATTCTCCTTTTTTAATGTTTTAAAAAAAAACAAATATAAATTTTATATATACACACGCACGCACGCATGCACGCACACACACATACATACATACATACATACATACATACATACATACATACATACATATGCATGCGCGCGCACACACACACACAGTACCGAAAAAGTTTGGAAACATTAAGGTTTTTTTATGTTTTTGAAAGTAATCTCTTAATCTCACCAAGGCTCCATTTATGTGGTGATAAATACCGTAAAAACAGTAATATTGTGAATTATTATTATTATTATTATTATTACCATTTAAACTAACTGGTTTATGTTGTAATATATTTTACAATGTAATTTATCCCTGTGATCAAAGCTGGATTTTCAGGATTCCAGTCTTTTTTTAATTATTATAATTTTTTGGGAAATCATGATACACTGCCATTTGAAAAGTTTGAGGTAAAATAGATTTTAAAAAATACATTAATATTTTTATTTAGCAAAGTCACATTAATTTGATCAAAAAAGACAGTAAAGACATTTATCTAATTAATAAATTTTACCAAAAAAAAAGTTATATTTATAATAAATACTGTTCTTTTGAACTTTATATTCATCAAAGAATCCTGAAAAAAATCAGTTTCCACAAAAATATTAAGCAGCATAACTGTGTTTTAACATTAATAATAATCAGAGATGTTTTTTAAGCAGAAAATTATCATATGAGAATGATTTGTGAAGGATAATATTTCACAATATTACAGTTTTTACTGTATTTTTTATCAAATATATGCAGCTGTTTCCAAACTTTTTACCAGTACTGTATAATAATATCATTTATTTATCGTTTATTTTTCACATTTTACATGTAATGTTCTGAATTTAAGTTTTTTTTTCCCCCAGACAACATGATTATTACTGTATTACAGTAAAGACATTGGGTGTATTTATTCGAGGATTAATTTTTTTCCTCCTTGGCAGTACTGAAACTTTTATTGCTATGAACATGTCTCAGCTTATTATATAGAGACTTCAGTAGGTAGGTTGATTCCCATAAAAAAAAATGCTTTCATGTTCTGCTATTGCCTATTTTGATGTTTCCTGACACTTTCCTTCCAGATCGATGCCAGCAAGTGTTAAGATTGCACCTAACGGCATGTTTTGTTTCTAGATGCGTCAAAAGGGATCCGTACGAGGCACAACAGCAGCCGAAGAGTAGCCGAATCCTTTTTAGTAACACAAGGCAGGTGGAGAGACTCCGTAAGTCGTACCGGAGGAAAGGCAGCCGCTCCGTCGCGTGCTCTTTCTCACGTCCTTTTCATCCGCCGCCACCCACTAACCCATCACTTCACTGCCTCCATTTCAGCTAACCACAACTAACTTTTCTTCTCTCAGCTGACGTGGGGGCGAACATAACCCGAGTAAAAGTGTTAGTCATTTCAGACGAACTCTTGGCTGAACCGGCCAGTAGCGTTCGCTCAGGCCAGAGGAAAATAGTGCCTCAACGACGCAAATTAAAAGCAGGTGTTTGCAGCTCCTTGAAAAAGCCTCATCTGCAAGTTCTAATGGTTTTAGACTCCAGTTGAAAGGTAAAAGAGGGTTTTTTTGAGGCGTTCTTGATGTTTAAAGCAAGTGTGGAGGCCAACGGCTGTAGCTTCCAAAAGCAGCGTTTTCTTCTGTCGAGTTGTTGATCTTCTCACTAAATGGAGGCAGGTTGCGATGTTTACAGGAGCAGCTGCAATGGCCTTCTTTTTCTTTTCCATTATTCTCATCCTAAAGGGTTAGTGCATGCAAACACAGTCATCATGTCATTCCAAATGGCTTACTTTCTTCCAAGAAGATGTTTTGAATCTGCACATTTGTTTTCCATACAATGAAAGCATACAGTCACCACAGGCTATCAAGCAACATTTATATGATTTATGTGCTATATTTGAAGTCTTCTGAAACGGTGCAATACCGAAATGTGATTTCGCTCTCAAATGTCATTTGCATATTCAAATATGGAAGTCCAAAGGAGACTTGAGAGCTAGGAAATGTTTGCAGAGAATAAACACCTAGATATCATATCAGTTTGTTCGTCTCATAAAAGATTTCAATCCCTGGTCACTATATACTTTCATTATATTCAAATGAAATGTAGTCTTCAGAAAGAAAGAAACTCATGCAGGTTTGGAACGACAATAAATGATGACAGAACGTTCATTTCTCAGTGAACGATTCCTTCGTATTGGTCACGTGTGTTGGACGTCTTTCAGAGTTGCTTGATCTTGCACCGTCTCTAAGGCAGTTATAAAGTTAATTTTATAGACTTTCTTCTCGGGAGAGAAATTGAGCGTCTGTTGAGAGTCAGAGCGGAGCACAGCCGCTTCATATTTGTGTTACTCTCCCTCCCTCTGCGTTTGGCTGTGCCGTAAAACGATCTGGAAGAGATGAGACTCTCCTCGGCCGCTTTTTCCAAGCGTCCATGCCCAATCTTGTTTTTTTTTCTGCCCCTCCCCTCCCGTCCTTCATTTCTCATTTCTCTTCATCGCTTCATTGCTGCTTCCCTGCGCTGTGTTCTTCGTTTCTAATCAACGCTTTTGTGTTTGTTGATTTTTCCAGAGTGTGTTTGTACTCGGTGCATGCGAGCGTGTGTGTTTCTGCTCTCTTTGATTTGAGTGAGTGTGTGTGTGTGTGCGCGTTTGCACACGTGTGAGTGTTGAATTCACACTAACCAGGCACGATGAAAACTAAATGCTGCAACGATGAGACAAAATCACAGCAGATCAGAAGTAATTAGTAGTGTTTACTAAGGCACTATTATTGTTAGTCAAAGTTGATGTTACTGATGCGAACAAACTCTTAAGTATTTAAGTTCAGTTGGTAAATCACCCAACATTGTTTGTGCTACAGATGTGAATGATTCCTCAAATCATGGACCTTAAGTGATTAGACTTAAACGTTTTCCTTTTTAAATCTAGAGACTTGAAAATAAAACATTTTTATACTATTTTATATTATTTTTACTATTATAGTGTTGTATTGTATTAATATTTTGAATAAGTTTTCAGTTTATTTTTAAAGTTTATTCATTTTATTTGCTTTTGTCATTTTAATATTTTTTTTAAATGTAGCTTAAACATCAGTTTTAGTCATTTTAATGCATCTACTTATTTTTTGTTATTTTATTTCGGTAATACTTTAAAATGTAAGGTTTCATTTGTTTGCAACTATTTAACTACACTAGTAAACATGAACGAGCAATGGAAAACACTTGTTTGTCTTAATTTACTGTACATTTTTTTAAAATTAAAAGTATCTGTTAACATTAATGAATTGTGAACAAACAATGAAGAATTGTATTTTTATTAACTAACATTAACAAAAATAATAAATGCTGTAAAATAAATATTGATTGCTAGTTCATGTTAGCTAATGCATTAACCAACATTTCTAGTTTTTGTTTTCTCATCCCTCTCTCGCATTTTGTGACCCGAAGCCCTAAAATTATATTTTGATATTTTTTTTAATGCAATTTTTTCAGAGATGTTTTTTATTTTTTATTTTATTTACCTTTAGATGACTAGATTTTATCAATACATAATCCGTCCTTCGGATGAGATGTTAAACCGAGGTCCTGACTCTCTGTGGTCATTAAAAATCCTAGGATGTCCTTCGGGAAAAGAGTAGGGGTGTAACCCCGGCATCCTGGCCAAATTTGCCCATAGGCCTCTGTCCATCATGGTCTCCTAATAATCCCCATATACTGATTGGCTTCTTCACTGGCGTTCTGGCGCAATATGGCTGCCGTCGCATCCTCCAGGTGGATGCTGCACATTGGTGGTGGTTGAGGAGATTCCCCCTTACATGTAAAGCGCTTTGAGTACCCAGAAAATGTAACAAATGATTATTCATTATTATTATTATAATCAATAAATATTCACACATTCTTCACATTCTTTTATCAACTTAAATTCAAAACCACACAATTTCATGCATAACTCTAATTCAGCTCAAAATATCTCACATTGGGTGTCTTTGCTGACCTCTTGGAAAAATAATATAACATGATATTTCATGACTCTTGCCACTAGATGGTGTTATAGCTCTGTATGAAGCAAGTGAGCTGTTCCGCTGGGTCCTAAAGTCAGTTTCTCTTCAGTATGCATTCAGATTCACATGTAGACGTTTATAAAATAATTTTTTGGTAAGGTTTTAGCATTTTTACGTGTAATTTTGAGCATTTTTAGTTTTTTCTATGTGTACTGAAGCATTCCTCCCATTCCATTCATTCCTAAGGGGGTCAAATTGACCCGTGAGGGAAATATTTGTTACTTTTTTTTTACGTTTCGAGCACAACCCAGTCAATTGTTTGTTTCTTATTTTCTTTTTTGCGTATTTGTGCGACATAAGTCCTAGAGTCTTGGACCACTCCGATGAACACTCAATTTTTAAAAATGAGTTTCGGGTCAAAATTACCCGAGGGAAGGATGAGGGTCAAGTGTACATTTTCCATCCAATATTTAACCTACATTTTACTTCAGCTTTATTTCAATTAAAGAAAAGAGTTAAAAATAGTTTTCATTTTAGTTAAAAAATTAGCAGCCTCATAGTAACACACTAGCAAACACTCATGTTCCTCAGAAAATATAAGGTTGGGTTAATGTTCGGCAGGAAGAAAAATATTAAATATTCAGCAGGATTATAGACCAATGAGAAAATGTAACACTTTACAATAATTAGTTAGTTATCACAAACTGCACGTATTAATCATACATCATTTATTAATCTTACGTTAATTTCAACATTTACTAATACATTATTAAAATCAAAAGTTGTATTTGTTATCATTAATGCACTGTGAACTAAGATGAACAGCTGGATTTGTATTAACTAACATTAACAAATACAGTAATAAATGTATTGCTTTGGTTAGTTCATGTTAGTTAATACATTAACAAATGAGACCTTAGTAACCCAGTTCTATTAGTATTATTTTATGCTATTATTTTTACTATTATAGTGCTTTATAGTATTTATATTTTGAGTTTAATATTGGAGGATTTTCGACCAATGAGATTTCACTGTAACCAAATTCAAACCTCATGGATTAGAATGGAAGAGTTTGTCACATGATAGGCCGCATTACGTGATCATGCCTGGTTAGGACGTGATGATGTTTACTGTTATTCTGTTGGCTTCAAACATGCATTGAAAGGTTCCTAACGCTCACTGTTTTCTTCTCATCCCTGTAGCTTCGTAAAACTGGTCAGGTTCGAGGCACCAGTGCTGCTCACGAACAATGAGGCAAAACTACAAGAATCCAACCACGATGACGCTTGACAAAAATCAACGCATCCAACAAACCGGCCAGCGGCGGCGCCGTCCTCCTCCACCAGACAGCAGAATGACACAATGATCAGTAGTACTGGACAGGGTGGACACACTTGTGCGCTGGACGACACTTGACCTGTTTTCTAGATTCAGGCGGGTCGATCCAGTGACTGTTACCACTTTGTTAGGACGCCTAGAAATATCAGAGTATTGCTGTATGGTTGTGTTATTCTATTTCAGAAAAAAACGACTTAATTTTGGCAGGCATCGGACCAATTATTTGTTTGTTTTGTTTGGTTATATATCTGTGCATAATGAGATCTTTACTTTCCTGTCTGTGTTTAGTCTTTTCTCCCCTAGATGAAGCCCTTCTTATTGGTTGCTTTATTTCCTAATCATTTTTAAAGGGGTTTTTGATTTGTCCTATCAGCGTAGTCCTGCCGTCTTGTTTTTCTAGGAAAATGTGTGATGCTGCTGTGACAGCATGCACATTTGTGCGCTAAAACACACGTCCACCTCGCAGAATTTATTATTTTATTCTGCGAGTGGCTTTTGCATGAGCTCAGGCATGTTAGCGGCTGTTTTTGAGAGGGTCTCCATGTTCTTTGAGACCCTTCATGTGACGCGACCCACCCTCCCCCTCAGGACTCTTCAGATGAACATGGTTCTCTCCAAAATCCAGACTAATCACCGGAGCAAATAGCTGCTGCTTTTTTTATTTTTCGAGTGGCTTTAGGACAGGCGAAGTGCTTTTATATATCGCTAATCTACCTGTAACGCTCTCAGGGTTCCCACGGCCACAGAAAACCTGGAGATATCAGGGAAACGTTGTGATTTCCAGGCCTGGAAAAGTCTTGTGCATGTGTGTGCATGCAGGGAATGATTTCATTTAGTCCCTCAAGCACAAATCGCAGTTATAATAGCGCAGTTTCAAAGCAGGAACGTGAATCTAAATGGTCGTTTTTTGAGGTGTAACTACTTTTCCAGGTGGATGAATCTCTGGTTACTGACGTAACTTCATGCTGATCCTCTTCTGGTATCCTTGCTCATATTATGCAAATATTACTGGCGTTGTCATGACAACCGATTTAAATTAGCTGTCACTACACAGGCACAGGCAGTAAGAGACTCCATTGCAGAAGGCTCATGTAGTTTTTTTTTTATGTACTTTATTTTTATTATTAAATGCGTTACTGTAATTGCATTTTTTTTTTTTTGCAAGGGACAAACCAACATTTTCTCTGATCTACATTGTGCTTGTATTGAACCCAGATCATTTATTTAATGAAATGTAACGCATGCATACACTAGTGGCCAAAAGTGACGTCCGGCCTAGGAAAATTGACATCTTCACCCTTTATTCAAATATTATTAAAAATTTTAGATTTTTGCATAGTTGTGCTTGGAATCAATTGTGTTTTATTTGTGATAATGCAATGAAACAACAAATTGTGCGATAATTTTTGGCCAGACGTAAGAAATTATTAACATGCAAATAATGAGTGAACCAACAAAATATTAATAACTGATTATGCTGTAGTCAATGTGAGCCTTTTGCATTTTCTTGTTTGCTTAGTAAAATCAAACCTGCAGCTGTAGTTTTGTCAGATAAATACTTCCCTCATATTTAGATATTTTCCTCATATTTGATGGTTTTATTGAACTTGTAGGGTCTTAACAAAACAAACACCCCCTCCGGACATCACTTTCGGCCACTACTGTATCTATATAACTGATGTATTTATATAGGAATATTACAATCTCTATAAAATTCTTCTGATCGCCTGTAAACGTTGTGGGAACCCTGAGCTCTGCACATGAATGTGTGTGTAGACACCTCAACAGATGCTTAGGACGTGTTTCAAAGAGCTTGATATTTGTATAGTTTCTATATTGTACCAGGTCAGAGCTGAGCGGGGATGAGCATGTAGAATAATTCTACTTCCTGTCCTCCTCGCCTCTGGCCGTCCTGCACCAGCTCAGATCATCCAGCCTAGCAAAAAAGAGTCTTGACCCGCAATGCCGGGCTGTTTTACCTTCTCCTTCATAGTAAGAGGTTTTTAAAGTGTACCGTGTGTTTGTGTGCGGTTCTCCAGAGGAGGCCGACGGACAGGTCAGATTTGTATCATTATACTGTGGCCAGTGCATTAGTTTTAATAGATGGGCTTTCATGGACAGCTGACGCCTGGAGTTTGCGCACGCAAACCAGTGCCTGATGTCTGTGTTGAAACGTGCTGCTTCAATCGTGAGTGTCACGAGGTAGAGTTGCACATTTGCAATAGTTTTCCAGCCGGATTGCATGTATTGCTTTTTACCGTCCCTCCCATTTCAAGGTCCACAAATGTTCACGCAATCATGCAAGTTGTCATACAATGGGCTTCAGCCTTCATGGCAGTCGAGGTGACATTATAGTGCACCTGTGTTTCTTTCTTTTCTCTTAGTTTTGCGTTCTAATGGGAGGAAGTCATGTTTTGTTTCCTTTTTTCATGTTCTCTAGAGCAATCAGTGCACTGACGTCTGTTTGCCAGACACGTCTACAGAATACTGTCTCGAGTCTCACGGATCGTGGTTTACTTTTGTACACGTACAGGGCTTTTAGGCTAGCGGGGTGGGCATGGGCGGTTCAGGTATAATGAATCAATCATGTATTGTAATCAAAGCTTGGAGACTTTCTTTCTTGGGGAATTACTCAATGCTGTTTTACTGTCTCTTTCTGATTGTTTGTTTGAAAAATCAGGGGAAATATCAGTGAATGTACAATGGTGTGATTTTATTGTTTTTTTTTTTTTTTTTTTTTTTCCCTGCAGCTTTTGATTTGATTATGAATTTAACAGTTAACAGTATATCTAATAAATTTCGACACCAGTCGTGCTTGGGATTTTATTTTGTTTTGTTATTTTGTTTTGTCACAGTCATGAAAAAACCTGGATTTATCAGGTCTTTTTTACATTTTTGTTTATATTTATAATTAATATGATATAAATTATATATATTTATAATTACACTTAAATATCCGGTAACACTTATGAAGTAAGTAACATTAGATAATGCATACATTTTAAAAACGTTTTTTAGGCCTGGAAAATCGTGTAAATCTATAAGGTGATAGATTTTTCACTGATAAATACTTCTATATTACATTTTTATATTATTAATTATATATGAATTATTAATGTATTCAATTAAATGTATAAATTAATATTTATATATTTATGCTTAAATATCCAGTAACACTTTTGCAGTAAATATCATTAGTTATTGCATAAATATAAGCAATGCATTTGCTACTGTATTTAATCATTTGTTAATAACTGTTTATTGTTAGTTCATGTCAGGTCAAGTCAGTTAAATAATGTTAACAGATACAACTTTTGCTTTTAATTATGGATTAGTAAATGTTGAAATCAACGTTAAAGGGATAGTTCACCCAAAAAAAATCAATTGTGTCATTTACTCACTCTCAGGCTGTTAAGTTTCTTCTGTTGAACACGAAAGATGATATTTTGAAGAATATGGGTAATCAATTAATGGGCCCCATTGACTTCCATAGTCTTTGTTTGCATATGGAAGTCAATGGGGCCCAAAAACGTCAAAATATCACCTTTTGTGTTCAACAGGAGAAAGAAACTCAACAGCTTGAGGGTGAGTAAATGATGACTGAATTTTTATATTTGGATGAACTATCCCTTTAACTAAGATTAATAAATGCTTCAGGAGTATTTTTCTTTGTTAATTCACGCCTTAACAAAAGGAACCGTATCGTAAAATGTTTCCAAATATCCTAATCGTTAGTCTAAATGAGTTGGGACATTTTACTTCTGTTTCTGTCATTTGTGGCCAGTCTGATCTGATTTGTCCCTAGTTTTCATCAGTGTTTGTGCCTGACAGCAGCACTAGATGGCACTGTTCCTCTTTGTAAAAGGAGCAGGTCATGATTTCTAGACCAGAGGGACCTACAAAATAAGTCTTATGGCTCTCCATTTATTATCCTTTTATTAGTTTAATTTCTTCAGTCATACCTATCAATAAATGGCCACTTATATTTCACCATAAAACCTTTTAGTAGCTTAACGGCTGTGCTTTGTGGGACACAGTCTAGTTAGTAGTATAAGGTTTAAAAGTCTACAATTTCTTAATCACTATTCATTCAAGAGCTTTTGTTGTAAAGATAAATAATTTGACCCATGCTGCTGCAATGAGTTCTAAAAATACATCACAATCACCGGTTACTAACAGGAAATTAACCCTGAAGACACATTCATTATCTCTGGCTGCCATTCGTCACAGCTTGAAAATGAAGCCTGTTTAATGCATCTGCTAATTTACTAATTAACATGCATATTTACTACATTATCCGTGCATAAAGAAATATGGCTATTTAAAGGATTTGGGAATGACTGAATATTTACACTGAAGCATTTAGGATTTCATTTCATTTTATATTATGAAAAGGCTGTGTAAATAAGAGCATTCACAAGCATTTTTCTTAGGCTTCATATTTTTTATTTGCATTGTTTTTGTAATATGTAAATTTGTGGGTAGAAAAATGCAATCAAAAAAATTATGGATTTCTTATTTACACTGGGATGAATTTTTCTACCCACAAATTTACATGTATAATATTAAATCAATAAATAATTTAATAAAATAATTGTAGTAACTGGTATTGATACATACCTAGAAATCTAGATCTCCTATTTGTGAAAGAGAAGTTTAAGATTAACCTATTATATTAATACGTTATACATCTCTTTTAGGCTTCCTTAAGCGAAGCCCCGCCCCTTGTGCGTCAAACCCCGCCCCGCTGCACGAAACCCCGCCCCCTGCGCATGTGTGCCTGTGTCGGCATTGGTGAGAAATCAGCGCTGGAACAGATGAGGGAATGTCAAACTTGTTGCCGATGCCCGCGGCTCAACACATCCGAGACAAGGATACATGAGAAAATCCTCCTGGAGCCAGAACCATTTGATGGAACAGCGCGCACAGTACGGACAATATTAAAGAAAATGGCGATTAATTTCTGTGCTGAATACATTTCATACTGTGGCAACAAAAGGGATCCTGGGCTCTCCAGTTTATAAACGCGCGCACCCACAGCGGCGCATTGGGTCTCCTCACAGGACCGAACGCACGCGCGAAGTTCTCCGATTTAATGCATTCATTTACTTTTTTTGAATTCATGTAAGTGTTTTTAATATTGTATAATTAGTCGGGATCGCTCGCATTGCATTGGAGATGTGAACATGGGACATGTGCTACGCGCGCTGGTTTGCACTCCTCTGGATATGTGTTGAACGACTTGGGGACGTTAAGCATCGAATGATGAGTTTTATGAAGATGCACGTTTTCCAGGATCGTTGCATTAAGGATATACATAGAGGAGCTCGCGCTTTTATGCTTGTGCTGGATTTGAGGTACTTCCAAATGTCATCTGATCTCTCACTTTAGCATCATTACATATTTATTAAAATGCATGTGAAACGAAAACTTATTTTTTTTAAATAATGAATTTTGTTGTTGAAATTATATAATTATATGGATTACTAAATTGGCAAAAAAAAATGTTTGAAAGTACAAAAAATGGATTGTTTGATTTCATTTTATCTCTTTTTTATTTGCAGTGACAAACAAACAAAAGGAATTTAATCCCCGTAGACTGAAAATGAACTCTAATTATAACAGTGCCGGATTTCATATGAAAGGGCCGTCGGTAGCTGTGGAGCCGATGATGGGTCCCCTAAACGAATCCCCCATGCAGGGACTCAACTATGTCTCAAATAGAGACCAGTATGGATTCCAGACTCATGGCCATGGGGATATGCTCACTATGGGAGTTCAGCCACAGCATCAACTCCACATGCAAGGACCGTTCAACCATCAACCTCCTAACCACGACCAGCATTCACATCTGTACCAGGATAGCGTACCCTCTTGCCTGCATGGGGACAGACACATGGGTTTCAACAGCAGTAACGCGGGTCACCCGCATATGTTTGAAGGAGGATTCGGTCAGCAGCTCGCGGAGGCGCAGTCGCGGGAATGCATCTCACAGCAGCAGCATCAACAGAGAATGGCCGCCATGCCGGAGTTTCAACCGCACGGCCATCCGAACGGAAACAATGCCGTTCCAGCACCGTGTCTTCCCCTAGACCAGTCACCGAACCGCGCCGCTTCGTTCCACGGCCTACCGTCCTCGTCCCCTGAAACCCACAGACTTGAACATTACAGGCTTTTCCCACAGGGCAGGATGGGGGGATCAGAGCACTGTTTTCCCTGTGATCCTCTGACGGGGAATTTCGATATGACAGGATTCTCCACCCCGGACAATTCAGAGCACAAACTGCCCTATTGTGAAACAGGGAACCAAGTGGCGGGGGGTCATTTTTCCACTTGCAATCGAAGTGGTTCCCGAGGGCCCATGATGGGCGGCTCGAAAGTCGACCAGCAGCTACCTCAGCAAAACGTGTTTTCGGACCGATTCGGGAACAGAGGGAAAATGGACCCAGGGGTTAACGCCAGACACCACCTCATGGCGCAGCAAAGACCGGGACCTATTGCCAGGCAGAACCCTGGCTCCCCTGCCCTTCCGCGGTTTTATCACACTCCGGACTATGTAGCGAACAACGCGGACCTTCAAGGCGGTGGCCCGATGGTCCACGTTCAGCACGGCCACCTCGATCGGCCCATTCATAGACTCAACAACCATAACATGCATCCTTTCGGGGAGCCGGTGTTTGATGTCCCCCAGCTTGCCCCTCAGCCCCCACATCACCCTCACCTCAGCTCACTGCCTTATTTGAATATGGCAAAAAGGCCACGGTTTGATCTCCCAAATGGCTCTGCTGGAGAGAGCTGCAGCCCCCTAAGCAACAGCTTACATAATCGGCCCAATCTTGAGAGCCACCTCTCCCCCTCAGCTTTCCCCTCTCCCATGGGGGACTTCACATCTCATGTGACGGATGGGTTTCCATCAGGCCCCCTACCCTTGAGCTCCGGGCCACAGCAGCAGCAACAGCAGCAGCAGCGGCGGCAGAACGCAGCGATGATTATCAAACAAATGGCATCGAGGAGCCAGCAGCAGAGAATGAGGCAGCCCGACCTGCAACAGTTAAGTCTCCACGGGGACGTCACATCAAACGGCATGGTGTGCCGAGGCCCTCTGGGAAGTGTGTCTCAGTCCAATTTTGAGAAGAAGCATAATTTTCATGGAAACTTTGACAGCCCCCACCTACCTCAAGAAAACTCATGGTTTCCTGAGCCGCAGCAGCATTGTAGAGAAACAAACACGCATGCCTTGGAGCAGGCAGAGAACGGACACAGTATTATTTTTAGACAAGGCGTCACAAGCATGGACATGCAGTCTTTGAATTCTCCGGGAGCGCATCACCCGTTCGAAAATAATGTCAGCAATCCTCTGCAGATGCAGTCTCCTGATGAGAGCAACATGCAGGCGGGCGCGCCCACGGACAGGAGGCCGGCTGAATTCGGAGGAATGGCGATGAGAAGGCAACACAGCTTCCCTCCTGGAGGGCCGAGTCAACAGGGAGCCCCCCAGAGCAATCCTCCAGGATTTAGCTCCTCTCCAGGGAACTATCCCGCCCATCCCGAGTACCTCTCCAGCCAGCACCTGTCAGTCAATAAGCTTGGGGCCCTCTCTTTGGGGAATTTGAACAAAGCCAGTACAAAAGACAGTGTGTTTGGCCAAAGCTGTCTGGCAGCTCTTTCTACGGCCTGCCAGAATATGATCGCCAGCCTTGGGGCCCCAAACCTCAATGTGACTTTTAATAAGAAAAGTCAAAACGAGGCCAAACGCAAAGCAGGTCAGGTTGAGCAGGACATAAATAGTAGCGGCCCAGGGGCAGAGTATTTCCAGAGCAATGCTTCTCAGAATAGTCAAACAACGCCTTGCTCTGGGAATAACAACAATATGACGACAGGTCAAAGTGGTATGGGCCAGATGGCAAAAAGGGAAGCGAGCACCCTTTCCCCGAATGATAACATGGAGTCTGGATGTGAGGGGAAAATGGCAACAGGCAATGGCAAGGGGAGGGGGAAGAAGAGACGAGACAGTGGGCACATCAGTCCCGGAAACTTCTCCCCTCCATGCGGCGGCGGTGGTGGTAACCCCGTCGTCAGTCCGAGTCAGCAGGGCTCCGCTTTGAGCATGGGCTTGGAGAGCCGAGGGAAGACCCCGGAGAGGTCGCTGGTGTCCCCTTCCTTCGGTAAGCCTGACCTCGCCACCTCAATGGACAGCGGGATTCAAAGTGTGGGCAAGTCGGATGGTGTTTCGCCGTGCATGGATTATTTAGACGAAGCCAGCCCCAACTACAGCGCAGAGGACCCGAGGCCTTGCAGAGCTGGCATGAAGTGTAATTCTGAAAACAGGGCGGGCTACAGTGACGCGCCTTGCATGGAACAGGTGCGGACGCCATTGAGCAACACGGGCCAGGACGAGGTGCATCCTCTGGAGATTTTGCAGGCTCAGATCCAGCTGCAAAGGCAGCAGTTCAGCATCTCCGAGGACCAGCCGATGGGAGGCAAAGCGGGCAAAAAGGCAGACTGCCAGGCCAGTCTGAACGGAGAGTGCACCCTGGCCGGCTCTAGCCCGGTCACAGGCAAGGGCTCTGTGAATACCATTGACCTTGACTCTCTCATGACAGAGCAGCATGCCACCTGGTATGTTCCTGGCAGCAAGGCTCTGATAGAGGACCCCGGGAATGACAAGTGCCTGGGATTCTGGGATCGAACACGGGGCCAGAGTGACAACAAAGAAGGTAAACTTCATTGACTTGCAGTGAGAGCATGATGAATTGGTGTTTTTATAAACTGTTGAGTTTACTTTGATGGCTTAATGGTTGAATAATGAACAACCCAAGGTAGCTTAACCTCAGGCACAGGGACCCATTTACAACTAATCTGTCACCCAGAAGTGAGCTTTAATTAGCACACTTTAAAACACTCAGTCTTCAGCTGACAGAAAGCAGGATGCAAAATAATAATTAACCCACTGACAGCAGAGAAAGTTTGTTTGGCTCCTCAATTTGCAGTACAAATTGCAATTATATATATATATATATATATATATATATATATATATATGTGTGTGTGTGTGTGTGTATGTGTATATGTGTATATGTGTGTGTGTGTGTGTGTGTGTATATATATATATAGCAGTAATGATGCTAAGTTTCTGATATTATTGAACATTTTACACAAGACATGCAAGTCACTAAAATGTATACAATGTTAAACCCTACATTTTGGGGCTTTCACTAAATGTTTTGACTTATAGATTTTTATCTAATTCACAGAGAGGATCTGTAATTAAGATTTTAATGCAATTTAAGTGCATTCAGATCCTAACTGCAGATCCTTTTTGTGTTTTAAATGTGTACAGATGTACAAGTACAGATGAAAACATTCAGTAAGGTGCCGTTTTATTCTGAAAACTGTGCTGTTTAGAAAATATGTCTCCAATATGTTCCTGGTAGCGTAAGTGTTTTTACCCCAGGCTTTCTTATCAAATAATTTACTGGAAACTTTACACGGCTGTTCAGGTGTAATGTCAACGGTATAAAATATCAGTCAAGAGCATCGTAGGTCACGCAGCTCCAGTTCCTTGAATTTCTCGTTGAATGCCACAGCAAAGACATGGGTGTTATTGCGTTATTTTGGAAACAAACATTGTCTGAGGAGGTTAGTGCAGCCAAGTTTGCGATTGATTTGACTACAGGCACGTTAGAGCTCGCAGTGGCGTTATTAACCCGTGAGGCCTGATAACAGAGGGTTAAACGCAGGCATTGGGCGCAAGGCCAAGATTCAGTGCGGTTTTAACTCCGAATTCTTTTTCCTGTCACTTCATGCTTCTTGATTGGTCCCGTCGGTCCTGTAATTGCGCGCCATCAGATATGTCATAATCAGACATGTGGCATCATATTCATGAGGGGATGCGTTTGATTTTCTGGATAGTTGAGAGGAAGGTCAAAATTATTTTCTTTACAAGAATATATCAAGCACTTGCAACTTCAAGCTTCCAAAAGCTTTGACACAGCCAGCTGCACGGTATTCCTTTCACAACAAACACACCGGAGACCACCAATCTGTTTTTGCATTATCTCTATTTCCATCTTTTGCACCAGGTTTTTTTTTTTTTATGAAATTTTTTCTGAAATGCTGTAGCTTTTGAGCTGTTTGTATTTTGTTATCTGCTTTTTATTTTTATTTGATATTTATATATGTGTATATATATATTTTCTATTTTTATAAAAAAAAAAATATATATAATATATACACATAAATATAAAATAAAAAAATGTATATTAGTGCTGTCAAATCGAATAATCGCAAGTAATCACATCTAACATGTGTGTGTATATATATATATATATATATATACACACACACACACACACACACACACATATATATATAAACAACTTTTATGTTAGATTATATTAATCACAATTAATTGATTTGACAGCACTAATATATATATAGTACAGTATTTTTTTTTTTTATATATATATATATATAAAAAAATTCATTACCAGCTAAACAGAAGATATTTTATTGTATAAAACTGCAGTAGTTTCAGGAGTGTGATTTAGATGCATCCTGACCAAATCTAGAACAGATGTAAGTTTGAAAAGGCATGTTATCAGAATGCAATCCGATCAGAAGGTCCTAGCTATCTCTGACTCTGAGCATTTTTCCACTATTTTGCCTAATAAATGTAGAAGGTTGTCAGATGCAATTTCTCAGACGGGGCTGTCGGATATTCTGACAGCTTTGTGGCTCTGAGAATAAACACTAAAGGCCAGAACAGACAGAAAACAAAGGAGAAGATGCAATGGTCTCCTGGGAAAACGACTCAAAACAACACTCCCGAAACAGTCTGAGAACACAGGTATAGCGATGCGTTTTGTGAGGAAGGGACGTCAGTGATGTGAGGAGAAAAGAGGGCTTGATATCTATGTGGAAAATATCAGCAAACAGTGTACACTCCAAACGCTGTGTAAACTTGCAAAAAGGAGCTTTGAACATTTTCCCTGTTTATCAGACAAAGCTAGATATTGCATATCCTAAAATAACCATCCATAGCTTTGAACGTTTTCCTCATTTATCATAAGTACTCCGTTGTTTTCATCTATTGTAATTGTCATTTGCATACAGCACAGGCTCTTTGTAATTAAATTTATTCAGCTAATATCTCCCGTTTGCATGATCGATAGCAATTTGAGCGTTACATGTGCAGATGCACACCTTTCTGTGGGAGTGTTTGTTTGCCGAGCAGAATTAATTAGTGTCTTCTTGTGTCCGTGTGATACACTGCATTTTTCCGTCAGGAATGTCAGGGTGGAAGCGCAAAAAAAAAAACATGATCTTGTCTTGGCATGTATTGAATTCCGCTTTAGCGTTTTGTCAAGGGACAGGCCTGTATCGTCAGAGATGCATCACTTTGATTTGTGCATCATCTCTCCATGCTAAACATTCAGGAGCAGTTGACCTAAAAATATCAATTCTGTCATTGTTTACTCGCCAACCCTGAATTATTATCAGCTTGCACTTTATTTGGTAATTACAGTGTCCTTGTTACATATGTTACATGTATTTACCATAGTAATATCAGTAAATTATGCATAATTAACCCTAACCCTATAGTCAGCACATGTGGTTAATTATTATTACTCAGTACTTAAATGTATAATTACACTGTAATAATGACACCTTAAAATAAAGGGTAACGTTTTATTTTAGTGTCCTTGTTACATGTACTTACCATAGTAATAACAGTAAATTATGCATAATTACATGCAACTAACCCTCAAACAAACAGACACCTTCAAATAAAGGGTTACACTTTATTTTAAGGTGTCGTTGTTACAGTGTAATTATACTTTTAAGTACTAAGTAATAATAATTAACTACATGTACTTCCTATAGGGTTTGGTTTAGCTTCGTTGCACAATTTATAGTAATTTCTACAGTAACTACATGTAACGTATGTAACACTAAAATAAAGTGTTACCTAATATTATTATTATCATGTGAAGCACAAAAGGAGACATTAGGCAGAATGTTCAAGCTGCCATTTTCCATAAAACAATAAAATGCATGGTGATTTATTTTAATAAAAGTGCTACAGTCTATCATTACAACTCTCTATCTGCAACTATAATGCATAAAGATGTTATAAAAATTAACATCATGATTTACTGTGCTCTGAAACGACGTAAAAGCGCTATACAAATAATTTTGGTAATTGAACACGTTGCAAGTGAATATTTTTGTGTTTAAGTTTATTTGCATAGTGTTTTTCAGAATGCATATTGTTTCAAAGCAGCTTTACAGAACATGCTTGTTTCAGTGTTACAATTAACATGAGTTTGAATGACTTGAGGCGAGTAAATAATGACTGAATTTTAATTTCTGCAGTGCTTTTTGTGGCTTAAATACCCAGAGCCGTTACGGCTAGATCATCCCTCAAGCCCAGAGCCACGATGTAAATTTTCCATGTCACCTCATATGTTGTTGTAGTCATACGTGTCTCTAAGATCACTTGTGTTTCTTCTTAGCCACCCCACCCACAGAAACATAAACCAACAAGTTTCTCCCCCCTCGTTTGTAAGTGAGCAGAGCCTGTGAACGGCATATGGAGCAGAAGGGTGTTGCTTTTCCATGCGTACGCTTTAGTGCATGTGTTGCGCTGGCCAAGAGAACACGTCTAAGAGCCAGACAGAGCAGTCAGCCATCCAGACAGCAGTCAGCCATCCAGACTGGGCCCCACAGCTGGCCCGCGTTCCCAGCCCTTCCCCTCTTCCAGCTTCAGGCCCGGCGCTCATGAAGGCGATCCCTGTCCGCGGCATGGCGGCGGAGAAGGGGGGGGGGAACGGCCCCAGGGCTCTGATGTGAAACTCCTTTAGTGCTTTGGGCCCTCGAAAACTGTGAAAAGCTCTTTCATATCCCTTGGCCTGAGTCCCGCGCTCTCTTTAGAATATTTTAGAATAATTTCATTCTAATTTGTCAATGGAAATTCAAACCATATAACAGCATATAAAAACAGGTTCTGGAGGGACTAGTTTATGTAAAAGAGTGCACCGGTGCCAAGCTATTTCCACGCTCTTGTGTGGGGAGGAACCCACTGCGTCCCCTGCAGTTCTGCTGGCTGCCGTTGAGAGACTCGCCATATAAGCGCTTAACAATGATATGGACACAATCCCGCCGTTTGAGTAATGAAGTCGGCACTGTCGGGATGATTTGCAAGATGTAGTTTAAAGGAAGAGTTCGTGCAAAAATGAGAGTTTGAAGAGTATCCTGGCTGCTCTTTTCCATATAATGGAATATGTTTTTTTTTATGACCCTACAAGTTCCATCAAAATATGAGGATTTTAAATCCTAGAACGAAACACTAAAATGATTTGGCAAAAAGGCAAACAGCTACAGGTTTTATTTTGCTATGCACAAAAAAGCATAGAAAAACAAAAAGCTCACATTGACTACAACATAATCAGTTAGTAATATTTTATTGGTTCTCCCTTGTTTTTGCATGTTCATAATTTATTTGTATGACTGCCTGGCTAAAATTATGGTGCACAATTTGTCATTTGCATTATTATCACAAATAAAACAATCGACTCCAAGCACAACTATGTCATATGCTTACAAAATCTTTAATAAAATCTGAATAATATTTGAATACAGGGTAAAAATGGCAATTTTCCTAAGCCCCGGCTATTTTGGCCACTACTGTATACTGTGTTTTCCAAAAAAATTGCCTTATTGAGAGAGAAAAGTCAGTGTTTAAGTCACATTTTATTATTGCATTCAGAAAATAATGTGAAATACCAGTAAATGAATTGTTTTCAAACATTATAAACACTGTAAACTTGGTTCCCTTAAATCCACAACAAACTGAATTTACAACAAACAGGAATGAAACATATATGGTAACACTTTATTAAGGTGACAGTTACACGTTTCTATATGTACTAATAACAGTAAACTATGCATAATTACAAGTAAGTAACCCTAAACCAAACCCTAACCCTATAGTAAGTACATGTCGTTCATTAATATTACTCAATACGTATCTGAGTAAGTACAATGTAACTGTCACTTTAAAATAAAGTGTAACTAAATATATTTATAAAACAAGAAAATTCATTCTAAACCAATTGATTTAAAGCAAAACTGAAACTATCGGTGTGTGGGAAATGCTCAATTCAGACACACTTGTGCTGATGTACGTCTACTCATTTGGCACAAATACAAATGTGGCAGACGTATAAATATAGTGTGTAAATCATTTGAGCTTTCATCATATGGAAAAGACTGGCCAGGGTATGAGGGTCAGTAAATGATGACAGAATCGTCACTGAAATGTTTCAACCTTGCGTGTGTTTAATTCCAGACGTCAGCGATGTGATTTTCATGAGTTTGTCCCTTGTGTCTCCTCACAGGTCATGGGTAGGAGCGCTCCTCTGATGGCTCTCCTTAGCGTATTACTGAAAAAAAAGGTAAGGCAATCAAATCAGTCAGATATATCAGTCATAGACAGACCTACCAAGTCATTTTTTTTCTTGTGTGATTTCATATTCATGTGCAAAAATGAACGTTTACTAGCCAAATTCTCTGTGAAGAACTAAGAGAACGATCCACCAATCAGAGAACACACTGTTACCATGGAAACAGAATTTGCTCCAAAAAAGCTCATTAGTTGCCGCCCACTCCCATGAAGCATTGCGAATGATGTAATCGAGTCCGCCTCCTTACACTCTCGAACTACTTCGGTAAATCGGAATATTTTAAAATAAACAAAATATAATTATTTAAAATATATTGATTGATAAATAATATTGATTGATATTTTATGCATATTTTATCATATATGATTCAGTGTTATTTTTTATTCGTTTTTTATTAATATTTTGAACTAGTTTTTATTTATATATTTTCTGTTTTCATTTTATTTTTAGTTGACTTTTTACTAATCTGTTTTTGTCATTTTTATACGAAATATATTTCGTTTATGTCAGTTTTAGTTTACTAAGTTAACTGAATGATTATGAGAAATGTTTCCTTACTAACATTATATATTTTATTTTAAGTAAACAAAAATTTGTTTTTTTTTTAGTTTTAGGTAACTAATAACCCTGATATGATTATAATTATTATAAAATATTTTGATTTTATACTAATAATAAGCTATTTTAAGTCAATAGTTTTATATTGTAAAAACTACATATATATTGGAATATTTTTCAATTAACATAAAATATATTGGTTATAATATATTTACAATCACATATGTTGTGCATAATATATTTATAATAATGTTACTTAAGAGATACTATTATAGTTTTTATTAATTTTTTAATTTTTAATTTATATATATATTTTTTTTCATTTAATTTTTAGTTTTTATGTGTTTGTTTTGTAAATATATCTATTAACTTTTTCAGTTTTATTTTTATTTTAGTACACAAGTTAAACTAAATGATTAAGAAATGTTTCCATTTTATTTTAAATAAACTTTTTTTTAATGTATTTGTTTTTAGGTAACAAATAACCCTGATAAAATGATTCTAAAATATTGTGATTTTATACTAATAATAAATTATTTGAAGTCAATGGATGCTTTCATCATTCGCAATGCATTGTGGGATATATTGCGTTCAATCAGAGTTTGTAATGGCTCATCTCAGATCTTGTTGGTTTAGTTCAAGGCTTAAACTCTTTATTTTTCATAAATGAGTAAAATACTCGAGGAACGAAGGCCGCGCTGTTATCTGCACCGACTCGCTTAATATCCATGGAACGAGCCGCAGACGCCGCGCCATCTGTCTCCCGCCGTTTGAGCGCGCCGGCTCCCGTTGCTATTCCTGTGAGCCGTCCGCGGCGAATCCATGGCGACGGGATGACTGACATGTGTCGCGTCTCTCCACAGGTGCTGCACGATCTCGCGGTGAGGGTGGGGGTGGGACCTGGAGGAAGCCACCCGCGGTGTCCGGAAACCTCGGGACGCGGGGATGGGGGTGGGATGGAGGGGCCCCTGCTGTTCCTCTCACTTCCAGATGCGACTTAAACTCATCCAGAACAACTCGAACCACTTTGGGACCTCGCTGGCTGCTTTCCGTAACTGTAAGGATGACGGCTGGCTTGGTGTTTTCCAGCAGTAATTGGATACTTTTTTTTTACTAGCCCCAGAGAAGCCGCAAAGCTCTCCGGGTGTCCGTAGTGCAAATCTTCGGGCCAACAAAACCTCTGTAGATTGACTGGAGAGAGGAGAGACAATGGGATACAGGAAATACACAAGCACACCAGACTGGAATCTTGGACAGCGAGGCTCAATTGCTTTTAGTGTATTTTTATCATCTAAAGCCGTTTTTGCTGGGATTACCTCATTTTTTTTTTAAGACTTGCAAGTGAGGGTTTAACTAGTTAGTCCAAGAGCGTGCCGCTCTCTCTATAAATATTTATTATCCCTGTTTGTTCAACAAAGCTCCTTTATCGCTGTCCGAAGGAGAACATCATCTTTTTGGCTTTTGTTACGGTTTAGAACTCTCGGAATTCTGACCAGTAAAGACAGAATTCCGTCACACGAGTTCTAAAGCTTCCCGTTCTCCGAGGTCCGTGTCTGTGGTGGGTCAACCTTTTGACTTTGAAAGGCCAGTGGGGGTTCTGTCCTCTCCCTACTGTTTTTGGAAATTTGATATTCACCCTGAGAACATCCCTTTGTGACCTGCCTGGCCGGCATCGGAATGCCATTGTTTCAAGTCGAAACTCTCCTTTGCTTGGGTTTTCCCTCTTTACCAAGCCTCCATTGAGACCCTGAGCTTCCCTCTGCCTTTAAACCAACTGATGGTGAATATGTTTAGTCGGAATTGGCAGGCTATTCAAGCGAGGACAATGGTTGAAGACAAAAGACTTTCCTTTTAAGAAAATAGGTTTTCTTCTGGAGAGAAAAAGGTCTTTAACCAATTTTTTGGTCTTCGACACCTCTCTGTTTCCTTGTTCTACCTCCTTTCTCCGTTTTTTTCTTTCATTATTGTGATATACACGAAGCTTAAAGTGAAGTTATTTGTGCCCGCAGAGTTTTTTGTAAATAACCTGTATATTATGAATCACTTATTAACAATAAATATGTTGTAAATTATGCCTTTTCCTCCGAATATTCTGTCCAGCTGTCATCTCATGAAATATTTTCCAATGGATTGTGGCGTTCTTCCCATGAGAGAAGCTAAATTAGCGCGCTCTCAATCCTAAATTGTTTTAAAAAGCGGTTACTGTATGATTAGATCCATTTTTGTTTGATTAGGGGGCACCGGGTTTGAGATATGCCTGAGAAATGCCGTCTTTATGTTTATCCTGAACTAATCTTAAACAGTGGGAAAATAGTTTCAACCGAGAGAGAGAGAGAGAGAGAGAGAGAGAGAGAAGTCAAACGAGGAGACTGTTTGTGAAATGCTCGGCTACAAATCTCCAGTGGTTTGGACGGGCTTCGAGACTGCTGAAGTCTCCGGAGTATTGATCGTGATTACTCCGGTATTCTTTACGTAAATCTTTGCTTATTGATAGTGGAACTCGTTCAAGGATGTGAAGTGAAATGTCGAGCATACAGTGCAATAGTTATTGTGTTTGCAAATCAACCAAGGGCCATTTCCAAGAAGAATGTATAATGTGCATGTGTACGCACACAACATGTGATGATTACACTAAGCAGATGTTATAGTTCTTCAGATGCTTTTGTTTCAGGACCCATATTGAACAGAAATACAATATTGAAATTTAGCAATTGCACAGGCCCCAGAAGAATATGCAAAATGATTAACATGACATGAAATAAACAACTCTGTAAATGCATAAACATCAGCAGAAATTTGAGCTACCAGCCGAATGCTTGAAACAAACACCAGACATTGTGTTAGCTGTATTAGCAAGTAACGTGACAACAAAAAAAAACATCTTTTTGGGTTATGTTATGGTTTAGAACTCTTGGAATTCTAAAGCTTCCCATTCTCCCACATATGTGTGTGTGTGTGTGTGTGTGTGTGTGTGTATATATATATTTATATACACAGTCAAAACTAAAATTATTCAGACACCAGATATAATTTTTTACTAGTGTGTGCAGGACACTATAGTTCATTTATGTAAGTGAGGATAGCAAAATGATTCAGACACTTTGACCTGAGCATGTTTTGCTTCAGTGTTTGTTCTTTAATTGCTAATGTGACCTTTGACCCCACAGACTGAACACAATGAAGCATTGCTTGGTCATTGGTTGAGCTAAATTGGTATTATCTAATTGTATACTTAAATTTAACAACTGATTGGTTGATTGTGATCCATTACATACATCAAAGTTATCTGACATTATCAAGATGATGACTGTTCTGACACAGTTTAACTCTGAGTTCTTGTCATATTTTATTACCATTTTCTAAACTATAGCGAGTAAACTGTGATAATGTGAGAAAATGTTGAAGGTGTCTGAATACATTTTGGTTTGAGTGTATATATATATATATATATGTCAATCAAAAAACATTTTTCTGTAATTAATTGCAAGTTTTTCATATTTTTATATTGTAATAATTTCACAGTTACTCTCCAAATTAAGGTAGAAACAACTTAAAGACAGTATATTTTAAATATTTATTTAATGGCATCTTTTTATGAATGAAGGCCAGAATCACTGATGCTAATACTGATACTGATGTCTCTATGAAACATATATATTTTTTAACATTAATGACATTCAGCATTACAGTATAATTAAAAGCTACATCAATTTTAACATTTATTTGGCTTTAAAAATAAAACAACTTTTAGTTTAAGTGAACTTTAATCTTCACATAAACCCATTATTATAAATGTCATATTTACCTGTGGCCTTCATATATAATCAATATATGTAAATTGAATATGTTATCAAACACTTTACATTCTGCACTGCATAAATGAATTATAGATTAATCCTTATTAAAGCTACAATTTTCTCTGTTGCCTTTGTTCTGTGATGAACGTTAATGACTGCTGTCACTTTAAGATCTGCCGCTGCCGAACATGACGCGGATCTGACGCGCATCTCATTTCCTCACAACTCTAAGTTAATTTAAAGGTGCTACGGTGGCCGACACAGGACAAAAATGTCGTTGTCGGTGAGAGCAGAGAGTAGCTAGCGCTCTGTAGAGCAGTTTGTCCGTTTAGGGCTACTGTAGAAACATGACGGCGCAAAATGACGGTTTCACTGTAATGTATGTAGAAAGAAATGGCTCATTCTAAGGTAATACAAACATAACGGTTCATTATGTCTTTATACACCACTGAAAACATAGTTATGTATATTATATTGCATTTCTGTCAATAGATCCTCATAAATACTACACACTGCACCTTTAAGAAGGCAGAACTTTGGCATAATTGTGTGTGTTATTGATCGTTCAAGCGTAAAAGAGAACTCAATTCTGGCGTGCTGTCTGTGAATGTCCTGACACACACACACACACGACACAGCGCGCCAGAATTGAGTTCTCTTTTACGCTCAAACGATGAATAAGGCATTAATATGTGCTAATAAACAGCCAATATCCTAGTAATATGATAATGAGCAACTAGTTAATAGTGAGAATTGGACCCTAAACTAAAGTGTTACCATACATTTGGTTGCATGCATGACTTTAAATGATAAAAGATAATTTAGGTGGTGTGTTTTTTCTCTCTTTTACAAGGTGATAATCCTATTGATTTTATTATCCTAATTATGCATTGCTGTTAAGGATCAGACCTGCAACAGATTTTTTGGTTGCACTTTATTTTACAGTATGTGCACAGAAAGTACTGGTAACTACATAATGTAACTACAGGGGTTTAGGTGTAGGTTCAGGGTTAGTACCTAGTTATTACTAGTTATATATGTAAGTACATATTATGTACATGAGGAACAGGACTTTTTTTAGCTATACCCCACCAGTTGTAAGTTAGTCACTTGATTTTGAAACTAGAAATGTGAGAAATGGCACATAAACGTAACAAAAACCCATGCATCAAACCAGATAAATGCTACGCTTCAGTTGCGATGTCACAGGGTTGTATCATCAGTCGTGTGTTTTGTGCCCTTTACACGTCTTTGATATTTGCGTCTCTGTTCCAGTGCAACGGAGAAGGAGTCAATACCACTGCGATTCTGATTCCCAAGAGTGACGCACCGTCTAAGAGACGGAATCTCTAACAGGAAACGCAGTCTGAAAAATGTCCTAGTGCAGTTAGGCCGAAGGTGCATTTTCTTTGGCTGGCGCCAGACATTCTTGCTCTTGTTTTTCCAATTTACTGGAGCTACAGTGAGACAGTTTTCCCATTTGGAGATGACTGCAAACCTCTGCTTTTACTATTGTTGATTATCATTACGAGAGCTGCTTTTAGTTTTGGTGTCACATTAGTCATCTACAGCATGAAAAAACTTTCTAAATGCTTAAATTAGATCTGCACATTTTTAGAATTGGGTTTAATCGATCGCTGAACTCTGCGTTTTAATTAATCCGCCCTCCTGATGTCATTACGTCTCACTTAGGCTTATTAAAAACTGATTTGATTTGTTCAGCATCCAACATTAAGCCGTTTGGCTCTTCCAGGCAAGATAGCGCTCAAGCTCTTGTTTGTTTAAGACGCCGATCGCTTTGCCGTTCCCCAGCGCGTGCGTTGGCCGGACCGCGACCACATGGTTTAGTCCTCACATACATGTTAATATGCAACACAAGTGGCTCTAAAATTGCAGGCCTTTGAGAGCTTTGACAGTCTGTGCATTCATTCAGTCCCAAAGCAGGTTTTCCTATTCATCTCCCCTCACAGAGGAACACCATGGTGGGACTGCTGGAGAACGGGAGGAGGAGGAGGAGGAGGAGGAGGAGGGGTATCTAAGCCCAGCTTGGCTTCAAGAATGGGATTCAGCAATTGGTGTGCAAATGGCAGTGTCTCCCACAGTCCAGCGATCCCCAAGGAGCCCAACAGTGGAGGGCCACTGGCTTGGGTCTCTTGTCTGTCCTCTGAATTTTTCATAGGTCAGCCTTCACAATGCACACTTAAATAGCTGGGCAGAGCCGATGGAAATCAGCATAGAGAGAGAAAGAGGGGGAAAATCCACCCCCCACCCCTTGAACAATGGGAATAAACAAAGATTTTGCTATCTTTTTAAGGAGAGCTCATCCAAAAGCAAGCTGCTTGAAAAGAGAGAGACGTTTCTTCTTCAGGAGAGCATGAGGAAAGGGGGATGGAGAGGATCTCTTGTGCTTGGGAATGCTTCGCAATCTTTATATTTTTCTTTCGCTCCCCATTAGGGTGGACGCGTACCCGGGTCATCTGAAACTTCCTTTTGTTTGCGCTCTATGGGCCGAGGAACCCGGTGGCATTGGCTGCTTCAGGCTGCTTGGATTCACTTAACGCTTCTATTATCTCTAATGGTTTTGGATGGGTTGTAAAGACTTCCATGTGCCTTATCTGGCCGGGCTGGGCGGTAGGAGGGAGACCGCAAGACGTAATTGACTGATTGTTAGATGGGAGCCTTCAATGAGAAAGTAAAAGTGCTAAATGTCATTGACGACATTTACTAACATTTGCATTTGCATTAAATATGTGCATGCGAAGTGTGCCGCTGATTTATTTGGCAGGTCGTAGATCATTCTGACCAGCGGCCCTCCACAGGTTTTGCTTCAGGGTCCTGGTTTTCTATTGGATATCAAGTTGTGACTCAATATAGGAACCAACTTATTTATGGTGAAATGTTTTCTTTTGAAAAAAATCCGTTATCCGTTAGCATTCCCATTCATCAGCTCGGCTGGAAGCGCACTGCATGCAACTTTTGCGCATTGTTTTAGTCAATCACCTAAGCCATAAATGTCATGTGACTAATTACCTTGCATTTATTACGTCCTGACAGTGCTGATTGACTGAAGGCACCACAAGACCTTTATTAGCCACTATTCTGAGCTGTGACGTCAATTTCACACTCTTAAGAGCCAGGAACTGGTCAAACATCTGCTATGATGGAATGCCTACATTTACATTCATGCATTCTGGCATGTACTTTTATCCGGATATGCATTTTGTCAGTTACACATTCGTTTAGCAGATGTTTGTATCCAAAGCGCCTTATACTGCATTTCAGTCCCTGATTCAGGCTGAATCACAAGAACTACATTAATATATTGTATTCTTGCATTTGTATTATTAGGGGCCAAGCACCGAATGGTGAGATGGCACCTATTGTATCCGTTAGTTTACAATGATATCGTCTTCCGTCATGAAAATTTCCCGCCAAAAAAAATATTTTTCAATCTCATCCTAGACGGTTTGTCTGATTTTCATGAAAATTGAATCAGATCATCTTCAGACCATGCCAGCAAAAAATTATCAAATGCTTTTTGATAAACCCAGCCGTTCTTGAATAATGTGCTAACGAATTCGATAAAGAGCATGCCAAATTGGACGCAAGGCTATATTTCCGCAACGCTTTAGCGGATTCAGACCAAACTTGGTACATGTCATCACAAGCATGACCTGGGGCTACATGCAGCATTTCGGCACAGCGCCACCTACTGGTCCAGAGATATAGAAAAATGGCTATTTTTGCTTATAACTTCTGAATGTTTTTGCACAAAAATTATAAAACGGATCTCTTCTGATTCAGTGGTCTGTCCGAAAATCCGTTGGTCTGATTTTTCGGCTCAGATCATCCTCTGATCAAATGATCAAAAGCTTTTCGATAGACCAAACTGTTCTCAAGTAACGCATCAATGAATTTGTTGGCATGATGCCAAGCTGATTCTGAGGCTGTAACTCTGCAAACCTTTGGCATATCGACACCAAATGTTTTATGTGGCATTGTCCCCTCAAACGGACCACACCATTATAATTTGATAACAGTGCCACCTGTTGGTCAAAAGTGATAAGCAAGTTAATCATATTACAGTATTTGTCGTTTTTCAACCATTTTGACTAAAATAAAACACATTTTAATGAATTAATTGTTGCCGTTTTTCTGAAGCTCCCAGCCATGCTTGCATGTCACATTGTTCCTTTTTGTGCATGGCCCCGATAATTGCTGCTTGCAGCTATGTTTTTATAATTATTATTTTACTATATGTTGCTTGCAAAACATTTAGTCAGAATGCACTTCTGTCACTTTGGATAAATGCAAATGCATAAATATGTAATATAATAATGTCAGCAGCCAATAAAAGGATGTAGTTTGGTTCGTATTATCTTTTATCCTGCATATTTTTGTTCGGGTTGGCATTCATCTAATTTGACTGGCTTCTACCATGTTATAGATGATTTCAGTCTTTGACGATACAGAAATCGTGTATATCAAAAGCGACTTACACTGAAGGTGTATTTTTTGGATTATTCACATTGAACACCGTTTCACTTCTTGTGACCCTTTCCAAACAGACCTGCGAGGCATTTTTGGGTCGTGACCCACCAGTTGAGGACCGCTCATGATCCAGACCATATGGATATGGATTTGGTGGACCCCCATCCCCCACGAGCTTGACTTGTGGCTCTTGGTCGGTTGCCGTACGTATGACTCAACGTGGCTTGGGATTCAGGGGTGGAAACATCAATACAGCTTTTTCTTTTCGCCTCTTTTCTCTCTTTTTCACTCCCTTTCCCTCCAATTCCTCAAAGCCCCCCACCTTTAGCTGCTGGCTGACCTCTCCTTGTCTTCGAGAGAAGGCCTCAGCGTGTCAGGAGCTGGGGGGAGCTGGGGGTCTGTGATGGACTGAAAAAAGCAGCTGTGCTGCTGTGCTGACGGCCCACTGAGCGTCTCTCCCCCCCGTCACACCGAGCGAAGGCCTCCTGCCGTTTTCCTCTGCCAGGCAGCTGCAAACTCCTCCAGCAGCCCCTCGCTGTAACCCGAGCCGCACTTCAGCTCCCTGAGCTTTGATTAGTGCAGGAAAAACTCAGCTCCTTTTAGACCAAATCTGTGCTATCAATACCTCAACACCTCCGACTTGTAGTCGATACCTTTAGTGAGGGGTGAAACATATCTTAAAATGGCTCAAAAATCATTACAATATACCTATGATTTGTGTATCAGTTCTTGTTTTTAGTGCATTGCAATGCAGTTGCTGACTGATACTGAAGAGCTCGTCCTTGGACACTTTATTGACCACCAGGTGAAAATTGTAAGCCTGGTCACTTAAATCACTAACCCTAACTAGCAATAGTAATTAAATACAAACCATTCAAACTGTCTGCATTTTGTCTAATGAACTATATATGAATGATGCATTTATTAGTTAATTGGGTAACACTTTACATTAAGTTCCATTTGGTAACATTAGTTTGGATGATTTAACAAACAATATTTCTAAAGCATTTATTAATCTTGTATCTGTTAATGTTATTTAATAGACCTCAGCTGACATGAGCTAACAATGAACAGTTGTACTTTAATAACAAAGATTAAATAACACTTTTACCGTCCAATTCTCATAAGTTGCTTATTATCATGCATATTACTAGGATATTGGCTGTTTATTAGCACTTATAAAGCACATATTAATGCCTTATTCTGCGTGACCATATTCTACATCCCTTAATCCACCCAATACCTAAACTTAACAACTACCTTACTAACTATTAATAAGCAGTAATCAAGAGTTTATTGAGGCAAAAGTCATAGTTAATAGTGAGAATCGGATCCTAATCTAAAGTGTGACCAAAATGGTTAGTAAAAATCTATTGCTCATTGTTTGTTAGTTAGTTAATGCATGAACTAATGTTAACTAATTTGACATTATTCTAAAGTGTTACCAAAAAATCACTAACCCTAACTAGCAATAGTAATAGTTACTACAAACCATTAAAACACCATCATCAGCATGCATTCAGTCTAATGAGCTATAGCCTATATGAATGATGAATTTATTAGTTAATTTGGTAATACTTTACAATAAGTTACACTTTATTTTAAGGTGTTACAGTGTAATACATTTAAGTATTGAGTAATATTAATAAACAACATGTATTTACTGTATAATTAGAGTTAGGGTTAAGCTTTGGTTTAAGGGTAGTTGCATGTAATTATGCATAATTTACAGTTATTTCTACAGTACATGCAACATATGTAACAAGGGCACTGTAAAATAAAGTGTAGTTAACCACATTAGTTAAGATTAACTAACAATGATGGCTACTTGTAAAGCATTTATTTATCTTAATGTTAATTTCAACATTAACCAATGCATTACTAAAATTAAAAGTTGTATCTGTTAATTGTTTAATGGACATGAGCTAATAATTAACAGTTAACAATGAAGATGAATCAATACTGGGACAAATGTTTTGTTCATTGTTAATGCATTATTTAGTAAGAAATAAGAAATGTATTTAATGAGCACTGCTATTGCCACTGTTAGCATCAAGCTACTGGATTCTATGCGGTACAATGATTTTTTACCACAGTTAAAAGGCATGATTTTATTGTTTTAGTGTTTATTGTTTTGGAAAGTGTTAAATGCATAATAACTGTACAATTAACTAATGAAATTGTCTTGTTTCTACAGGATTCTAGCAGTGCTGCGACTGAGCAGCTTCCCTTTGCTTTCATACTCCGTTTTAAGGATAAATGCAATGAAACTCAAGTCGACGTCTCTACTCACTCGTTTATGTTTATGACTCTGAAGTCTCTGGCTGATTGAAACTTGTAGCCAGCGCTACAAAGAGATCCAGCAAAACGCAAACAGTCCATTTTCCTGGCTCTCAGATAAACCCCAGCAGAGAGGTGCTTGATGATTAATTAATCAGCGAACTGGCAGTCTTGACTGAATAATTCATCCCGTGCCCTGTCTGTAATTTCTGCATCTCCATATTAGATTCCGGATCTAACGGGAAGCGCGCGGCTCCACGGCGAGGTTACCTGCTCCGCGGCCCCTGTCATTCACATGCTTAATGAGATGACAGACTCAAAAGTATCTGATTCGCTTTCTAAAATAATTAACCCAAACCTTTACAAATTGGCTCAGCTGATGCAATGCCTGACATAACAAACGTGCATGGTGAAAACGCTCTTAATTACTACTAATTATCCATCTCAGCTAATTAATGGCTACCCCGCTGGGTCACTCATTAGAGTCTGTGCATTTTGCATTGACTCAAGGCTTTACATTACAATGGAGTGGCTTTCTATGTCCATGCCGGCCCGCTGTTGAAGCTTTACTCTACTAGTTGACTTTCAGCAGGTAGGTTACCTGATAAGGAGGCTGGAGACAGAGACCTAAGGCTGAAACGGGAGCCGTTACGGAGCGAGAAAGCCAATCCGCTGCTGGGGGGAAACGAGTGGCACTAGGCGTATCAGATCAAAGGAAATGATATTGGGACATGCATGGGTTTATACCAGCTGACATGCACGGTTTATTTATATGCCAGTGCTAAACTGTTGCATCTTCCCTGCAGGGAATATCTGCTGAGGCTAGTCAACCATCCATCATGGTCTTTTGTGGTAAAGGTGGTTGACCACAGAAGTCTTGTTGGTTAAGCTAATTAAGAATCCTGGTGAGGTCAGTTTAAGAAAAAATATTAGAAATGCATTAAGGTTTTTTTGTTTTCCTTTTTTGTTGTTTGCTATATGCAACAAAAAAAATGCTATTTGATATATAATGCTAAAAGTAAAGAAAAAAAAACAATGCTAAATGCATTAAAAATTATTTCTATTTATAAAAATAAATCAAATTAATTATATTATTATTATTATTATATAATATAATATAATATAAATATTATTATAATTATATATATTTACACTGATTATCTCTCCACGGCACCTGTTAGTGGGTGGGATATATTAGGCAGCAAGTGAACATTTTGTCCTCAAAGTTGATGTGTTAGAAGCAGGAAAAAATTGGCAAATCTTTTACATCACGTGGATGGCCGGGTGCGTGTGCGTCGCTTACCTGGGGAACACATGGCACCAGGATGCACTATGGGAAGAAGGCAAGCCGGCGGAGGCAGTGTGATGCTTTGGGCAATGTTCTGCTGGGAAACCTTGGGTCCTGCCATCCATGTGGATGTTACTTTGACACGTACCACCTACCTAAGCATTGTTGCAGACCATGCACACCCTTTCATGGAAACGGTATTCCCTGGTGGCTGTGGCTCTTTCAGCAGGATAATGCTCCTGCCACAAAGCAAAAATGGTTCAGGAATGGTTTGAGGAGCACGAGTTTGAGGTGTTGACTTGGCCTCCAAATTTCCCAGATCTCAATCCAATCGAGCATCTGTGGGATGTGCTGAACAAACAAGTCAACTTACAGGACTTAAAGGATCTGCTGCTAACATCTTGGTGCCAGATACCACAGCACACCTTCAGGTGTATTATATTATATTATATTATATTATATTTTTGCTCTACCGTTCAAAAGTTGGGATCAGTAAGATTTTTTTATTATTTGAAAGAAATTAATCATTTTATTCAGCAAGGATGCATTAAATTGATCAAAAGTGACAGTAAAAACACGTTACAAAAGATTCTATTTGAAAATTCTATTTAAATGCTATTGTATAGAACTTTCTGTTTATCAAAGAAACTTGAAAACGTTTCCCTCGAAATATGAAGCAGCACAACTGTTTTCAACATTGATGATAATTATAAATGTTTCTTGATCAGCAAATCATCATATCAGAATGATTTCTGACGGATCATGTGACACTGAACACTAGAGTAATGATGCTGAAAATTCAGCTTTGATCTCAGGAAAAAATTACATTTTAAAATATATTATTACAGTACAATCCACTGCTTGATGTCTAATAGATAAAATCAGGGATGTGAAACCAGTTGAGAATCACTGAATAACACTGAAGTCTTTTTAGCACAATTTATTTCAAGGGACTCGTCGCGGGGCCACTTGGCATCCTATCAAGCCTAAGAGCTTTAAAGGGATCATATTGTGGCGAGTTGGTGGTCAGATCAGCGTTGGATTTCCTCTCTTTCTCTTCCAATGAGAGCGTTTGTGTTTGCTGCGTATGTGCTCTTGACGTAGCTCGTGTAATTAGACTATTAGCGGTGCTCGTGTTTCAGGGTCACGGCTCCATCGTCTTGTCTGCCGTTGGCTGAGGTCCAGTGAGACGGGAAGCACCTTGATGTATGTGTTGTCCCATCATTTAGCAATCCGTTTAACCGCAGACAGGGCTAAATCCACTGGCACCGGCGCGGCGTGATGACAGCGACGACGCTTAACTGTTGTGTCTGTGAATCCAAACGACCTGTGCCACTTTTGTTTCCCCCACTCAGATCTCTCTGAAATAATTCAGGCACAACAATATACCACATTCTCGAGATCATAAAACATTTCAATGTTTTTAACAAACAATTATTTTACAGTAGTCAGCCACTGCTTGATATATAAAATCACAAATTGCTATCACATCTATTGTAATCGTTAGTGTTCCTATTCTTCTTCTTCTTCTGCTTTGGAAGTCAATGGCAGCCCATTGAACCAATTGTGGGAAAGGTATGAAATTTGGCACACAGATAGAGGACAGTCTGAACTGTCACCACAGCAAATTTGCAGTCTCTAATTTATTCCCTCTAGCGCCACCAACTGTCCAAAATTGCACCCACCTTTATCCTAATAACTTTTGAACTGCAAGGGCTAGAAACAAAATACAATTCAAGATACGGCTCATTACGATTTGATTGCACCATATAACATCATTTTCCATCATAAACATTTTTAAAAACTACATTTTCGAACTTCTCCTATTCAAGTTGATTTGTCAAACCGTTTTCGAATAATGTGCAAACGAACTCGACGAAGAGCACGCCAGAATGGACATGAGGTTATATCTCTGTAACGTTTTAGCGTATTCTAACTGAACTTGGTGTGTGTTATGACAATCATGACCTGAGGTTACCTGCACAGTTTTGGCACAGCGCCACCTAGTGGTTAGGAGATATGAAAAATTGCTTTTTTTTGCTTATAACTTCTGAACAGTTTGGCCAAAAATCACAAAATTTGTTTCTTTAGATTAGGTGCAGCATGTCGAGTTGACATGTAGTTGCAAAGTTACTTATAGTCAACAGAATGTTCAAAAGGGAGCATCAAAATACCATTTTGTGTGTTGGCCATTTTAAATTTTGTCGTAAAATGCTATATTTTACAAACGCATTGGCGTACCATTACGAAACTTGGTATGTGTCTTCGGCACCATCCCCTGAATATACTCAAAAAGTTTCAGCGCCATCTTGTGGTCAAAAGTTATAATGAAATTCACAAAATTTCTAATAACTTTTGATTAAATTAGCCTATTGTAATGAAACTGGTCTTAATAGATTCCTGCTAAGAACATAAATACCAATTTTGCCATAATCAGCCAAACTTTCTGTACGCCATTTTGATTTTCTTTAAAAACGTACTTTTTTGAACTCCTCCTAGATCATTGCTCGAATCGTATCATCTTCAAACCATTCCGGCAAAAAGTTGTGGATTTCATGTCAATAGACAACCGTTTTTGTTTTTGATGGCATGATGCCAAAATGACTCTGAGGCTGTATCTCTGCAATGCTTTGGCATATTGACACCAAATTTTGACACTTTTGACACCTCACTCTGACCACACCACATCAATTTGGTCACAGCACCACCTATTGGTTAAACGTGATAAACCATTAAATCATATTACCAGTGACTACATTTATGTTTTTTCAGCCTAAAATCATCTTAATATGTCTCTAATTGATCAATTTTGCAGTTGGTCTGATGCTCCTAGCTATGGTGGCATGACGTATCATGCCTTCTTTGTGCTTTGTCC